>OV816023.1:90637238-91100030 GCA_929113105.1 Agrypnus murinus | reverse complement strand
ATGATTAAATTAAATGAAGCAATCTAGGTTAGACTCCCAAAAATTATATTAAGGTTATAGATTTTAGACTCCGGTTGTTGCAAAGATTCAAGAATCTCTATTAAGATTAGTTCATAAAACATTTATTAGGTTAGAGCATGTAGCTACTTACAAAAAATCTCTATTAAGATTAGTTCATAAAATATTTATTAGGTTAGACCAATGTAGTTACTTACAAAATCGTCATTAACATTCGAAAAACTTACATATAATATTAGTTGGGTTACAGTCTACGAATATATTTTAGGTTAGATTTAGGTCGCGCGCCGAGAATGTTGTTATGAATATCAAGTAAGCTCTATTATATTACAGGTGGTATAATTGTTCATGATTTTACTGTCTATCATCTATAGTCTAGTCTAGTCTGGTCTGGTCTGGTATGGTCTGGTCTGGTCTGGTCTGGTCTGGTCTGGTCTGGTATGGTCTGGTCTGGTCTGGTCTGGTCTGGTCTGGTCTGGTCTGGTCTGGTCTGGTCTGGTCTGGTCTGGTCTGGTCTCGTCTGGTCTGGTCTGGTCTGGTCTGGTCTGGTCTGGTCTGGTCTGGTCTGGTCTAGTCTTTACAGCTATGTTGTTTTTCTTTACGGCGCCAATCTTACAAAACAAATAGTTTCTAAAAAAAACGATTTGATTATAACACCCTCTATTAATCTGACCTGACTACTAAAAACTTCTAACTTTAGATGTTTTAAAGATTACATCTTCAGTTTCTACAATTGAATTTCTGTAATAATTAGATTCAGCCACTAATTTTAAAATATCAAGTAAGCTCTATTATATTACAGGTGGTATAATTGTTCATGATTTTACTATCTATCATCTATAGTCTGGTCTGGTCTGGTATGGTCTGGTCTGGTCTGGTCTGGTCTGGTATGGTCTGGTCTGGTCTGGTCTGGTCTGGTCTAGTATGGTCTGGTCTGGTCTGCTCTAGTCTGGTCTGGTGTGGTCTGGTCTGGTCTAGTCTAGTCTTATGAACCCTCTAGAGGTCGAATACAGGCGTATATATTCTGTATATAACCTCTTAGTTAACATAGTATTTTATAAAATAATTAGATATAGTTATATTTACTATCTATTCTTTTAAACTGCTGTTATACTTACCATGTTTACTTTATAGTCGGGTATGTAGTACCATTATTAGTGTATACGAAATGTACTATTTTAATAGATATTATATATATAAGTTATGTATTATGTTTTAAGTAGCGTCAAACTACTCGTATCAATAAACGTTCTTGTATGAAAGTATGTTGTTTTGTACTTACTCTGCTCCCTACGTTCTGCCCTAAAAATGTATTCGTAGGCTCTAACCTAATCTAACCTAAATTATATTCGTATGCTCTAACCTGTGATGTAATAAAAAACAATAAGGTTACAGATTATTATTAATCATAAGAGTTTACTATAGATACGTTGAATAACCTACAAGAGTATATAGTATATTATTACATATCTGCGTATTTCGAAGCTATTGAAAATGTATGATGTATTGTAAAATAACGTTTAAATATGAGTTTACTATAGATACGACGAATATCTACATGGGGCAAAATTATATACAGTAAGAAGGCATATGTAGAAATCGTTTACAAGGGTAGTAGATATAACGAAAAAGGTTAGAAATCAGTTCAAAATTACATTACGTCTAGAAAAGTAGAAGAATTGGGGTTAGAATTGTTGAATATTTGCATTTTCACCATATATCATAGGTTTAATTTTTTATCTCTAATTTTATATAAGGCGTTTTGTATAGATCAGGAGTCTCACGATAATTTATTGTCATATACTGCCTTTGAATATTCTAAAACAGATAAAGCTATCCATGTTAGGAATTTTTAAATATCAAAATTTTTATTGAATCAGTTAAGTGATGTGAACTTATAAGTGAAGCTGGCTAGCAGAGCTCAGCAGCTACATTAAGGTTTTCCCCAAAACACTCTTCACTGTAAAAGAATAATTTTATTTATCAGGCAGTACATTATTTTCATATATTAGTACGACTTCATAATGTCACCCTATAACGTCATCGGGATAAAAGATGATCGTTGATGAGTTTCAGTACATCATAGTTGAGTCTAATTCCTTTTACTTTACATACTGGATGCTTGTATAGTATAATTACTTTCTCAACGCAGGATATATATCGATATTTTTCTAGTTTGATTAAATCCTATAAGTTATATTCATATCGCCCTTTTTATTCTGTTAAGATGTTTATAATAATCATTGTGAGCCTGTTATGATCATAATCCGATTGTACCTATTCTTTTCTCTCCGTTTGTATAATATAAAATATATATATTCCACGTCAGACTGATTAGTATCGTCATATGTACCGATTGTTATATTTCCGTGAATATTTGAGTATTCACCAATACACAGGATAAATTTTTATCTCTAATTTTATATATGGCGTTTTATATACAGCAGGAGTCTCACGATAATTTATACATATATTGTCTTTGAATATTCTAAAACAGACAAAAAACCTTGAACCCTTGTTAGGAATTTTTAAAAATAACGAAATTTTTATTGAATCAGCTAAATAGATAGTATACTTATAAGCGAATCTCTAAATAACGAATGCCTTTAACAGAACTCCTGCATTAATATACATAACGCTTCATCGTGTTTTTCAAAACAAATTTCATTGTAAAAGAATAAGAATAATTTCAATTTTATTTATCAGGCGATATACATTATATTATTTTCATATATTAGTATGCAAATTTATCGTTTCAATAAAAGTAAAATATTTATCTGACTTATTTCTCTAAGTTAAGTCTTCAGGGTTCTCGTAACTGTAGATATTGCAAGAGGTAACTACCCTGTATTTCAAAGTTATAAAGACGTATTACAAACATATGTCATAGACTTATATTTTGAAGGTATCGAAAATGGTTACAAATTATTATTATTCATAAACGTTTAGTGATGAATACTCTGTGTTCTAGAATACTTGTATAGAGGCTAGGAAGCTTGATTTGAATACTACAATCTTGATCACGTGGTTGGAGTGTACTGATACATCGATTGTGTGCATAGAAGTATAATGAGTACCCGTTATCGTATATTCAAATTAGTTGAATATATGTAGTACAACTTTATAGATTCTAGAAAGTTCCTATCAATATTAGAACGATGAATGTAGACTTATGTGGGTGTTATATAATACCGATTCTCGCATATACGAACTTAGGAGCTAGATGCCAACTCTGCATGACATTAGATGATTATGATAATGATAGATGATCGTGATAAAGAATGTTGTTATTTATATCAGTGACTTTATTACAATTCTTACTAGAATATAATTGTATGATATCATATCATGATATGTACCTACAATTCGATTACTTACAATTTGACTACCTAAATTAGACCTTAGTCTAAGAATAATCATGTGTTTTATCGTTATCTTATGATATAAGGAATGCATTACTTCTATTAATTTTTAGTTTAGCGTAGATATAAATCTCTTTGTATAGCTCAATAAATGATGGTTATAGGGCTGTATTGACTTATATAACATTTCTCTCATATATGAATTTGTATATATCGAGTTAAAGTTAACGAAAGAATACTACATAAATCATTACTCTACGTATTCCGTGATTAAGACTTCAATAGTTGAACGAGTTATTCGTACAATTAAAATTTCATGCGGTTTCAGATGATTCCAATTTTCAGTTTAAAATATTGAGAAGTAATGATTGATTGACCTAGACATCTAATCTAATTCTTTTAATTGTAAATTTTTTCAGAACTACTGTAGTCCTTGTACTGTTGCTTAGTTTTTTCAACTAGCGGTTGCTTGATATTAAAATTCTTTTCTGATAATGTATGTCAATTTAAAATATATTTAAAAGCAAATTTGCATTGCTACCGCAGTAAATGTAAATGTAAATAATACCCGTTTTAACTTCTATTCTATTCTATTATGGGCTATTTATAATAATATCTGTTTTGTATGTGTTAGTATATCTTCGTTTTCATACTTTGCATCCGTTTACATGATTGCATGCGGTTAAATATATTATTTTATAGTATGTGTACTTACGTGTTTATATGTATGTATTTATATGTATTCATATGGATTACTATGTCTATGTTTGTATCTGTTTATATGGTTTCATAGTCCTGCTCCTCATGTTTATAGTATGTATGAGTAGTTTGAATATATTTATAGTAGGCAAACGTATGTGTTTATCTGTGATCGTTTAAATGATTTGTATTGATTAATGTCTGTTTATATGCGAATTTATACGCCTTCGTATTCATACTTCATACTGGCTGATAGTAAATGTGGTTGTTCAGACAGTTTTGACTAATAGTATTTGATAGTTCATAACTTGTTAATAGAAGTAACTTATCAGGTATATAATCTCAGCAAACCTTTATTGTCTAGCTAAAAAGCATCATTTCTTTAACTATCTTGCATACTATAATCTTTAATATTTTTTTCGCAGGTTCCTAGGGAAACTACCCCAAATTCTTAAATTTATTGGCGCATCTTTACATCGTCTTCTCGGTAACACCTGTAGAGGGTATATAAGCTCATTGTTAATTCATCGGGGTATTTGATTGTAATCATGGGTGATGCTACCTCGTCTGTGCTTTGTACCGGTAAGTTTGATACATCATCTACGTAGTATGGTTCGTTCAGACCTAAACAAGGACTAATTATTCAGCAACATTCAAAAGGTTTTATTCTTTTAAAACACCCTTTTTCAATCTAACGCTTTCAACTATTGTCATTCGGTGTTATTAATGATTCAAATCTCGTAACAAAACCAGCAGAAGGTCGCAGCAGCTGATGAACAATAATTATAAGCCTTCAATTTTAAAATATATTCTTTCAGTTAATCTAATAACTTTTAAATCTAAAAAGAGAAAAATAGCGGTTAAACGCAAGCCTCGTTATTCGTGTTCAATTTAGAGTGTTTTCAGGGATTTATTTGATTATTTAATCTATAAATTGCATATGTGATATGTTAATTATATGATATAAATCTGTATATGTATAATTATCCAAATCTAAAATTGCATATGCTATGTATTGTGAAAATAGTTGAATAAACCATATTGAATTGCAATATACTATGTTGTATCATTTAAGAAGGATAAATGTTATGACTAATAGATTTATATTTTAGGAATGTCTGTAGTTGAAATGTTATATGCAGATATAGAAGAGATATAGAAAATGAAATGCTCGATATGAACAGGCACGGTAAAACACGTCTTTGCTAATGATTTTGTTGAGATAATGGATATCATATCTATTAATTTATATGAAAAATGAGATCGGTAAGGTAAAAACATGACGTTTTGATTGTGATGTCAGCTGTCTGTTGTTTTTATTATCACATATTGAAAAGATTAACGTATTTTAAAGTGTGTGAATTTTAAACGTTTATAGTTTTAAATGTTAAAAGATTACATCTTCAGACTGTAAACATTGAATTTCATTACGTAATTCAAACATTAATAATAATACTGGGGGTTGAAGTAATCTAATGAGATAAGGATGTAATCGGCCTTCATTCCGAAGAAATATGTAATACTAAACAAGTGACTATATTGAAAGTAATTATATTTGCATTGTTTTGAACTTAATGGTGTTATGATAAGAAATAGTTGACGGCCTTCGGATGAGACAATACATTTTACTCGAGGTTTCTTGTTGGCGTAGAGATAATCCTCATAGATCCAAGTTCTGATAACATAATGTTAATTATGTTACACATTTTAAATGATATGACTAATAGATTTATATTTTAGGAATGTCTGTAGTTCAAAAGTTATATGCAGATGAGATATAGAAAATGACATGCTCGATATGAACAGTCATCCTGATTGAGAATAATATTCTTTACTATAAGATATAGCAAAAGTTAGAGTGTCGACATGTAGTTAAACCTAAAACGGGGAAAAATAGCGGTTAAATGCGGGCCTTGTTAGTCGTATTCTATTTAGAGTATTTTCAGGAACTTATTCGAATTCATTATCAATATATGTTAATTAATTATTATTATAAAAATATTTATTTTTATTAGTGAAAGTTGTTTATGATGTTAGGATTTAAACAGGTCAAAATGCCATAGAGATAATCCGACAGTTGATTGACAGTAAGCGTTTAGAGGCAGCTTGTATATTTGATTGTATAATGACAACATAAGATTTATTTTGAAATAAATTTATGAGAGAGAGACAGATGAGTTGTCTTTATTATAAAATCGTTATGATCCCTCCCGGACGATTGTATCAATCATAATGTAATATGTAGATTTGATCCGTATACGAGGTAATATCGCACGCTGGACCGTGTATAGGGGGACCTTTTTAATTTCGACCTTTGATAATAACGTTAAGCGTTTTTATTAGAACAAATAAATTTAATTAGGGTAATTAGATTCATGTAATTAATATAAAATGTTTTCAATTTTGTTTAGAGTATACTTATTTAAACATTCTTATGTAAATTGAATGCGTTTATTTAAAAAATTTTCTAGGTTGAGATCTTGGTTGAAATGAAAATGTTATTAAAAATAAATATTAGCTCTTAAGTAAAGAAAATACTAAACTAGTCTGCCGAAAACCAAACACTGCATTGTTTTCAATCATTTAATTCGCGCATGTTAATTAGATTAATTCACGCCTGATTTGAATATTAATTAGATCACGCGTCATTTGCATAAAAAGGAATGAAAATGATTCATAAACGTAGAAGCAGGGTGAGTATTAAGAAATATTTGTTAGATGTGAGCGTAGAAGTATAATTATTTTCACTTGCCATGGTGCTCTGTTTCTGGGGTGAAGCCCTAGAATGCCGTGATGTCTTCGTTATAAAATTCTTATGATCTCAGACGACTGCATCAATCATAATGTAATATACAGATTTGATCCGTATACGTTGTGATGTCACGCGGTGAGGTCAACGCGCTAGACCGCGGATGACCTTGAAATTGACCAAAAATTACTACGTTGGACCTTCATAAGAAATAACATGGGATTTTGCGCTAGAACTCTTGCTGCTTATCTACTGAAAATCATGTGAAATGGTAATGGAGAATGTTTGTGATCCATCTGAAGAATTGGTTACAGCAAATTTAGTATGCAATTCATTCAATTTATCTCCAGTTACCACAATTACAAACTTGGATAAAAATCAAAGGTCTCGGGCATTATTAAAAAACCGGTAATCTTTAATAAGGAAATTAGAAATGTCCTTTAGTATTCGAACACGATAGCTTTAATAGTAAAGAAACTATTAAATTTTCCGTAAATTGCGATTTCGGTCAAAAATGCTGTGCAGAGCCGAAGAAAATGGTCGCCACAATAATACCAAGGCTTGCAAAATTTATTTTGCTATTTTTGAAATGTCAATGTATTAGGAATATTCTGTGTAAAATATAAAAATTATCTTTAAATGTCAAGCAACAATTTATTTTTGAATTGGGTACGATAGGGATTGGCTCAATTATTATTAATGTTAATTGTAATTATCATTGTCTAACCACATAGTGGAGGAGCGCTAGGCAAAAAGAGCGTTATCTCGGAACCGGTTGAAACAACTCGAATTTGAATGATTTTTTTTAAATCTTGTAAATATAAAATACTAAAATAGCGACGGTAGAATAAAACACTAACCTTTATGGGTTAGAAATTGAGGCTCAGATCGGGAAATGAGGTGAAACTCGAAAACATAAATATTTTCCAATTGGTCCAGTACTGGTTGCTGGACCATCTTAAAAACTTTTTTTGTGTTATCACATCTAAGTATTGGTAGTTCAAACACTAGCAATTTATTTTTATTCCTTTTGGTCTAAATATGGCAGCCATATTTGTTTCGTGGTGAACGACGTTTCTTGCAGTTTTTTATTTAAACGAACATCTGGATATCTCAGGAACGGTTGGTCACAGAGACCAGTGGCGAATTTAGGATTTTTTTGGGGGGACTAAGATTTCCGATTTTTACGAGAAACCACGATTTCAATACATAAATGACCTAGACTACATTTGTTGTTCAAAACATAAGCTTTGTAAGAAGCTTCCTTTAGTTTAAACCGGAAGTTTAACATCTTCTTTGCAAAATTCCAGCTTTTTAGGGTGACACATTTCCAGGAAAAGATGAAGTCTCAGGGCTCATTTTTTCGCAGAAGGCATATAGTTAGGAATACTTTATGCTTAAAATATTGGAAATCTAAAACTTCACTATTTTGGTATTTATGGATTTTTGAAATTCTCGTTTTTCTTCATTTTTGGGCAACTTTGGACCTCAATATCTTTGATGGGCATGGATAGATTTTTTATATATTAGGTCAAATGAACCAATATATGATGGCAAGTTATGTTAATATCTCAACTTTGATATTAGCGTAATGAGAGTTATGCCCAGAAAAGTATAAATGTAAAGTATTTATAATAGTATTACTGAATAAATGTACCATTGATTTCATAATGCTCTAGGGCAGTAAGGCTAATATGATGATGAAAAAATGAATAAAATAGATCATTATGAAACCAAACAGTACTTTATTCTAATGCTAACATTGGTTTGGGAAAGTAAAATCTTTATTATTGTTATTACATATTAGATAGATAGTCATATGATATTGGTAAAAGTCCTTGCAGTGATAACTAAAGGTATTAATATAATAAGGTTACTTTTTCCTTGTATTTTCTTCCGTGGTCGACTTTCCTCCCAACTCGTGTAAATTGTGTGAGCTAACATGAGTATAACTCTGGTCTTACATCATGTCAAAGTTAAGATTCTTACCACAGTTTGCCAGCATATATTGCTTGATTTGCAAAAAAACCATCCACACCTATCAGAAATATTGAGTTCCCAAGTTACCCAAAAATGGAGAAAACAAGAATTTCAGAGGCCCGTAAACACCAAAACAGTGAAGTATGAAATTTCAAATATTTTAAACAAACTATTCTTAGCTGTGTGCCTTTTTAGAAAAACAAGCACTGAGACTTTCCCTTTCCTGGAAATATGGAACTGTAAATAGCGTTTAGCAAAAAGGTGTTAAACTTCGGGCTTAAATTGCACATCCATAACGAAGCATCTTACAAAGCTTATGCTTCTAACATCAAAATCAGTAGTTCGAAGTCTGAACAATACAACGGTTTTTACCACAGATCTCTACGATCAACGTTCTTGAAATATCGAGATTTTCATTTACATAAAAAAACTGCAAGAAACGTCATTCACCACAAAACAAATCTGGCTGCCATATTTAAAGCAAAAGGAATAAAAATAAATTAATAGTGGTTTCGAACTACTAATACTTAGGGGTGATAACACACAAACATCCTTTTTTGAGATGGTCCAGCAACCAGTACTGGACCACTTGGAAAATATTTGGTTTCCGAGTTTCACCGCATTTCTCGATTCTAGTCTCTAACCCATAAAAGTTTTACTATTTTATATTTACAAGATTTAAAATCCGAGTAGTTTCAACCGGTTTCGAGATATAAACCTAATATTACTCCACTAATAGAACTATACATATTTGTGGGTGGTATATGGTGAAGTCTATGCTTCACGATAACCATACGTAAGCGCTTGCGTGGTTGCTGGGACCGACTGCTTAACGTGGCCATCCGATACACATGCCTGAGGAAAACATCTGGTTTCAGCAGGATAGTGCTCCACCGCATTACACTGTTCATGTAAGGCATTATTAAAATGCGTTGTTGTTCGACACTGGACTGATAGTCTGGAGACAATCGATTCGTTTACTTACCTTCGGACTTACCTCCAATTAATTTTATTTTTGTGGAATTGCCAGGAAACGGTTTTATGGCAATAGTCATTTTATTTCAGCAGATATCACCCGTGATAAAAGTGAGTTTGTATACCGAATTAGTTATGGATTAGCAGCAAATGGGCGTTATTTGAACATCGACTTTAATTTTAAAAATTTTGTAGAATTATAGTTAGTTTTTATTGTAATTACACAATTTATAAATTTTACAATTTAACAGAGAGATTATTTAACACCCCGTATTTATCGGCTCATACATGATATGTGTGTTTGATATTTATACAGAAATCTTTTCTTTTCAATTTACATAAGTTTTTGTTTATAAGAAGGCAATTTTAAATTTTATGTTTTTGAAAAGATTTTATTAAAATTCTCTTGTTAGTCTGATCGCACATAGATAGATAATTATGTGTAAAATCTGTGTACCTTATAAAGCGAGTTAATTCCAATGTTTTTTATAGAAAAAACTTTTTTTATAGAAAATGTATGAATTGTTCTTATGACCCATTCTACACTGTACCTTTATAAGTGGAAACAAAAATGCAGTTTTTATAAGAAGGGAATGAATCATAGTACACTTTCTTCTCTAAAAAATAAACTTCAACCTTTTTATTTCTTTTATTTTATTTCCACTGACCATTACCCATTTGCTACTTTTTGTTAAAATTTGAGGATGTGTACAGTTTTAAATAATTATTATTTAAGAAACAAGCTTCCATTTCGAATAACGCAGATAATGAACTATTTTGTAAAAATGTTAAAACAGTAATAAATCGTCACACAGAAAATGTAATTCAGCAGTTTACATTTTATATTATAACCACTGCAAAAACCAAACATATAAATCGATTGTCGGGAATGTAGCGCCGGTGCACACATGGGGCAATTCCCCGTTGCAAGCCAGTTGCTGGCCCGCAATTACGGTCTGAGATACTATAAGCGTTGAGTGACTTCTCACTCAACGCTATAAGTTAAATTTACAGTTGGTAAGGTATATCTCACAAAAGTGACAAACCATGGTTAGTACGCTGAGAATACTCGATTATGATCGGACTATCTGCTACTAATAACGAAGGGCGTATTTCAAACCATGTACATCAAGGTCGCACAATACGTGCGATGGTTATTATAAAATATAGCGTACAGTGTGTCGTTAACCAATGTTTCCGCAGTTGTTTCTGTAAGAAATGTGTTTGATGGGTGGACTAACTTCAGGTTTTTTAATATCAACTATCCGAGAGAATATTAGTTTTGAAAAGAAAATGAGCTCATGCCTAGCTGGACCATCAAAAGTATTCTTCAACGGTAAAAGAAAAAATTTCTATCTTGACAAATAAAGCTAAGAAAAGTAAAAAACGTTATGACGTTTTTATTTTTTTATAAAGAAAACTAAAACAAAAACTAAAAAAATACCTCATAGAGAGCTTTAACTTATTATTATATACATGAAAAAATATAGTATAATGTCTCAATTCACAAAGAAACTTTGTAAAGAGAAAAAAATGCCCCCATATACTTATGCCAATATTTTGCATAAGAGCCTTAACTGTTCCAACAAATCAGTGTCATTAATTTGATTATGGACAATCTTATATAAAAATACTAGATGTTGTATTACCCTTCGTTTTTCGAGAGAATCAATATCAAACATATGCAGAAGTACCTGATATTCACCTTCAAATCCTTGACCCATTTGTTTGTAAAACATGTGTTTAAGGCATTTTTTCTGTATATTCTCAATTTCAGTTTTTTGAAAGTTGTAAAAAGGATTCCAGATCAGTGCAGCATATTCTAATTTAGAGCGAATTAATGTATTGTACAGTTTGAGCACAACCCATGTAGGAACTGCCAGTCTTGACAATAGGCCCCAGCTTGGCTGAATATTGGATAACCAAATGTCGCCATTTCAAGATTGGTCGAAGCGTAGGCCAACCTTCACATCCCACGCCTCGGCTGCATTGTCGTGGCCTAATGGTCAACCAACGCCTATGTACCAATGCTGGGCTCTCTAATCTCTGCACAAGTCAGAGCCAACATTCAGTGCCCTAGTCTCGGTTTCTTACTGTTTGCCCAAGCCCCAACCAATGCTAGTGTTTTTAGACTTGGTTTCTTACCCTTGAACCAAGTTTGGGCCAATCTTCACATATTCTACCAAATCAAGCTTATGAAGTTTTCTGTCTTTATTATATCAGCTAGTAATTAATTAGGTGAAAAATATGAGAAAAGTTAAACTAAAATACCTACATAAATTATAATTATTATTACTAAATATAAATTCAGCTCTCAAATTTTTGCGCACTTCGTTTCTTCGAAACAAGCACAGACATGAAAAGTCAGTAACGCGGCAGCTACAAGGGGAAGCCTTTACCGACGTATTAGTCAGTGTTCATCCGCCTACCATGAGTGATGTTACGTTTAACCGTTTTGTAATATTATTAATAAAATAATGTATATGAAATAAAAAGTGTTTATTTAAAAACAAAGCTACGCTAATAAGAATAAATACAATTTTTAGTAGTAAAAATTAAACTTGTATGCTTGAAAACAATTTTTTAAGTCACTTTTTTTTAAATTTATTTGTTAAACACCTAAAATATTATTAATTTCGTATAAAATCAGTCTCAACCTTGTTCTTGTGTCTCAATTTTTTTAAGTTACGTTGTTATGTTACTAATAATTGAACGAATTAAAATAATTGGTAATAATTTAGAATGTTTGTGTTACTTTGTTTTCTTTATCAAAGTTATTTCATACAAGTCTTAATAAGCTATAGTACAATATTAAATATTAGGTTGGTCTCATACTCAAAGGTCAGTAATAACCCGGAGCTACCGTTGGATTCCGAACCTACACTATCAATGATTGTCAGCCATGATACCACATTAATATTAAGAGTGGTCCAATATTGGTGATATACCTTGAGCCAAGACTCAGTATTAGCGTCGGCACTATATTGGTTTTCACTATTGGGCCAAGATGTATCACCAATCTAGGGCCATTACTGATTAACAAGCTTGGCACGAAGTTATCATCCCGATTTTAGACCAGTCATGGGCCAGTCTTGGATTTCAGGCTTGTACCAGAGTTGATAAGCATCGTCCCAAGCCTGAGCCAAGCGCGGGCCCTTTGTTATTACTTATATGGGAACCTCATGGGATTTAAATTCTTTTGAAATTCTGTATATGAAACACAGAAGCTTGTAAGATTGATTACATAAGCTATCAATGTGACTATGAAATGTAAGTTTATGATCCACTATTATTCCTAAATCTCTAGTCTGACATTTTCTTTCTAATATTTTTCCATTTATTTTATAATTAAATTTAATACATTCTTGTTCAGTTTTTTTTGAAATAGATAGTGTTACACATTTATTTATATTGAAGTAAAGTTTATTAGTTAGAGACCAGTTGTAGATGGAATTTAGGTCAGATTGTAGTTTGTTGCAATCATTCTCACGTTGAATCTTTGTGAAGATTTTGATATCGTCAGCAAACATCAGGAACTTAGAATATTTTATTGATTCCTCAATATCATTAATAAATATTAAAAACATTAAAGGTCCTAAATTCGTCCCTTGAGGTACACCAGAAGTGGGGATAAATTCTATTGACCGAAAACCATGACATTCAACGTACTGTGTTCTATTTGCTAGATAAGATAACATCAACTGTAGCAATACATGTGAGAAGCCCATGGTATGCTTTTTTTGCTATCAAGAGCATGTGATCCACCTTGTCAAATGCTTTCGAAAAGTCAGTATATATTACGTCCACTTGGTACCGGTTTTCAAGGTTGTCGTAGGCATATTGCGTGAAATTACATAGGTTTGTGACAGTTGATCTTCCTTGATAAAAGCCATGCTGATGTGTGCTTATCAGATTTTTAATTTGAAAATAAATTTTATGAAATATAATACTTTCAAAAATTTTAGAAAAGATATTTAATATTGCAATAGGCCTGTAATTCTGAATAGATGTTTTCTGGCCGTTTTTATAAACAGGACAAATTTTTGAAATTTTCCACAACGAAGGAAAAATACCTTGTTGCAAAGAGGTATTAAATATTAAAGCAAGAGGCTTTACTAAAAACTCTGCACAACCTTTAATTATACTATATACGGGAACTTCGTCTGGACTTACAGATTTTTTGTTTTTTAATTTTCTAATAGCATTTAAAATTTCTGTTTCTGATATGTTTGTTAACTCAATATTAAGACAATTACTAATTTTGCAAGTTATGTTACTTAAATAGCAAGTATCTGACTTTTCGTATACACTCATGAAGTGTTTAGCAAAAGCTTCCGAAATTTGTTCACCAGTTGTAAGTGAAGTTTCATCGGAATACATTAAAGAAGGAATTGTTGCCCGACCCATTTTATTTTGTAAATAGTTCCAAAGATGTTGATCATCTGCTATTAAATTTGTCTCTATATTTGTAATATAATTTTGATAAGCATTTTTTATCATTTTCTTAACTTCAACTCGTGCCCGTTTATATGACGATAAATATTTTTCTAATTTAGATTTTTTGTATAAGGATCTATATTTTTCTTTTTCTTTAATTAATTTAATTATATCTTTATTATACCATATGGGATAAGATTGTTTGCGATTATTTGTCTTAGGTATAGTTTGATCAAACATGTTATACAGCGTATTGTAAAATTTCTGTGTTATTTCATTTACATCATTACTATTTATGTGGTATCCCCAATCACAATCGCGAATTAGTAGATATAATTGATGAAAATCGGCTTTTTTAAAATTGTAACGGCGATTATTTATAAACTTGCAGTTTCTTTTATCATTGTCGACATGATCAATGTTTTCGCATTGTACTTTTAATGCTGGATGATCCAAATCTTCCGGAACAAGGGGTTCATCATCTCTTGCTAAATTTGTCACAACGTTTGATACTACTACGTCCAAGATATGGCCATTATTATTTCTTATTTTGTTATGCTGATTCAAATTTATTAGTTTTAAGAAACGTACAAACTTATGGGCTCTATTTGAAATATTTACTAAATTGTTTGAATTATCTTGGTAAATGTGTAGGTCAGGTATATTCATATCACCAATAAGTATCCAATTCGAATCATAGATCAAATTTAGATTACTCACCGTATCGTAAAACTCCTCATACTCATGCTCTTCCACATCTGGCACATATACACAGCAATAATATAAATCTTAGTGTTATTAATTTTAATTTTTACACAAAGAATTTCGCAATTTACACTTTTACAATCTGTCTCTATTAATTCAACTTCGTATTTTATGTTAATTCCAATTAACAATCCTCCCCCCCTTGATTTGCATGTTTTTCGAAATTTCTGTCCTTCCTTATTATTTTAAATTTATCTTGAAGTAATTCCCCATCACTAATACCACTGTGTTACCGGGTTTCAACTAAAATCAAGATATCACTATCAGAATTGAGAGAATTCAAAAATAATGTGTTCGTTTTTGTTCTCAACCCACGCACATTTTGATAGTATATTTCAGTACTTGCTTGAATTACACTTTCGCTATGTTTATTTTATTGATTTGGTAAATCCTTTTCCGATTCGATGTTTATTAAATCCGAGTTTTCTTTTTTTTTTCATATAAATTGTTCTCTTTTTTATAAATACATGATTATAATGTAGCTCTTTTTGTAGGTTTTTCGCTCTCCATAATAAATTTTTGTTCAGTGGTGTTAATTGTTCATTAATGTAAATTGTTGTATCTGATGCCTCTTTCCTGATCATTTTGTTAGTCAATTTCATTTGCTTACTTTTTTCAATAAATTCATCTCGGGTTTTCCGGCTACTAAATTGAACTACCACATGTTGTTTCTTGTTGGTTCTGGTTGGGATTCTATGAATCGCTTCGATTTCGGGTTTGCCTTGAATCTGCAAGGTAGTAGATATTTTTCGCAGGACATCTTCTAGATTTTCGTTTTTAATTTCTTCTAAGTTGTGAATTTCAATATTTTTATTTCTGGTATATTGATCTAAATGATTTAGTTTCCTTTGTGTATCATCATTTTTATTTTCACTGATAATTAACTTTTGTTCCAGGTTTATAATTTTTTGGTTTTGAATTTCGTTAACACTCTTTAGTGCGGCCATTTCTTCATCTAAAAGATTCATTTTGTTGTTGATAAGGGCTAATGAATTCGATAATTTCTCTACTTTTTCGTTTAATAGCGGCAAAAGTTGAAGTTGTGTAGATATGTGTTTAAACATTTCTTCCACAGATGTTACCGTCGATACCGATAGCTCTAAAGGCGATAACTTGTTTACAGTTTGACTGTTAATATTGAGTTTGGTATTTAACTCTTCACTTAAACATTTTGAACACTTCCAATTTTTAATTTGTTTGTCATCCGTTATTTTTTTTAAACCATCTAGAGATACTCCAACACATTTTATATGAAATGATGCTTTGCGTATTCCATAACAATCAATTATATCCTCGTGTCGGCTTAATTTCTCGGAGCACTTTCCACAGCACACACCACGCGCAGCCATCTTGAATAAGGATCTTCACTCAGTACTGAGGAGACACTGTCTATTCAAAAGATATGTGCAAAATATGCGGATGTCTTTCATTTAGAAGGAGATCCTCTTACAGTTACTAACCTGTACCAACACAAACTTCAACTGCATAAAGATGCTTCACCAGTTTATGTAAAACCATATAGGTTACCGCATGCTCAAAAAACAGAAATACACAATCAAGTTCGTAAGATGCTTAAAGAAGGTATTATTGAAGAAGCAAAATGCGAATGGTCTTCACCTCTCCTAATAGTTGCGAAGAAGGCGGATAAGGAAGGGGTCAGGAGATACAGAGTCGTGGTTGACTATCGATGGCTGAATAAACAAATCAGAGATGACAAATTTTCACTACCATGCATTTCTGAAATTTTAGACTCTTTATCCGGTGCTTTTTTGTTCTCACATCTAGATTTGTCTCAAGGATATTCTCAGTTAGAACTAGATAAAAGTAGCCGACCGTTCACAGCATTCACAACATATGAAGGTCAGTTTCAAATGAAAAGGCTTCCAATGGGATTAAAAGTTAGTCCGAGTGCATTTTTTAGACTTATGACTGTAGCATTATCTGGTTTAAATTATGAATCATGTTTTATTTATTTGGATGATATAATCATTTTTGGTAATTCGTTAGAAAATCATAACAGAAATCTTGTAAGAGTTTTACAGAGGCTTAGAGAAGTTAACTTAAAACTGAATCCTAAGAAGTGTGATTTTCTCAAAAAAGAAATTTTATATTTAGGGCATCAAATTTCGTCAAGTGGAATATCCCCAGATCCAGAGAAATCAAAGGTAATTTCCGAATATCCCATTCCCCAAAATGCGGATGAAGCAAAGCGTTTTGTAGCTTTCGCAAACTATTATCGAAAATCTATACGGAACTTCGCACAAATTGCACAACCACTTACTGAATTGTCGAGAAAAGGAAAATTTCTTAATTGGACTGATAAGTGCCAGGAATCCTTTGCTGCTTTAAAACATTCACTAATGAACCCCCCGGTATTACAATATCCAGATTTTTCAGAAAATAATACTTTTGTTCTAAAAACTGATGCCAGTGGATATGCTATTGGATCGGTTTTGTGTAATAGCAATGATAATCCTGTTGCTTTTGCTTCTAGAGTTTTGAATCCAGCCGAGAAAAATTATTGTACAGTAGAGAAAGAGCTGTTAGCAATTGTTTGGAGTATAAAGCATTTTAGACCGTATTTATTTGGAAGAAAGTTTCAAATATTGTCGGATCATCGTCCACTAATATATTTATTTAGTATGACCAATCCCTCTAGTCGTTTAACTAAATTTAGGTTAATTTTAGAAGAATACGATTTTACAGTACACTACATCCGAGGTTCTCATAACGTAGTTGCGGATGCTTTGTCACGTATAAGTATAGATTTGAGTGAATTGAAAGATATGAGTGCAAGAACGAATAATAGTGTGAATGTGATTACGCGAGCGCAAACAAAAAACTTAAATATAAAGAAACAGCAGGAATTAGTAGATTCTACTAAGGAAAGGCCTGATCATCCTGGACTTGTAGAAATATTGAAACGTCCTGTGGATAGTGTAGAATTATGGCCAATAGATAAAGAAGCATTTAATCAACAAAATAGGAAAAGAAACCATGGTTATATACAATATAAAAATTTTATATATGATGAGTTATCTCAAATTATTTATTTTAACTATGATCATCGATCAACGTTTGACTTAGGTACATCGTTGAGGGATCTAGGAAAAATATGTAATCGTTATAACATTGCGCAATTATGTATTATTAAAAATACAGAAAATAATCAATTTATAAGACATTTATCGCGATATAAAATTGACATATTGACTAATAACATTAAAATATGTATTGTCCAAGGTGTCGAACGTGTAGAAGACAAAGAATTGAGACAGTTGTTACTGAATGATTTTCGTAACTTACCTACAGGAGGTCATGCTGGAACAAACCGCATGTATAACAATATCAAGAAATATTATTTTTGGTCTGGACTGAAGGCAGATGTAGAGAAATTTGTAAAAAGATGTAATGATTGTCAAAGGCATAAGTATGCTACGATTCATAAACAACCAATGACTATAACTACTACAGCTACATCAGGTTTTCAAAAAGTATTCCTTGATTTAGTTGGACCTATTAAAACATATGTTGAACGTAACGCATTTATTTTAACAATTTAATGTGAACTCAGTAAATTTATAGAGTGTTATCCACTACCTAATAAAGAAGCTTTTACTGTGGCTAAAGCTTTTGTGGAAAACTTTATACTGCGATATGGTATACCACAAGAAATTGTAACCGATCAAGGTAAAGAATTTTTAGCACACGTATTTCAAGATTCATGTAAATTGTTAGGGATAAAAACATTAAATTCAACAGCATACCACCATGAAACCCTAGGTGCTTTAGAAAATTCACACAAGCATCTTAGTGCTTATTTGCGAATTCAAGTGTCAAAACAACCCGATAATTGGGGAACTTGGGTTCCATATTGGTGTTTTGCATTTAACAATACATACTTCAACCAAGTATTGCCCTTATGAACTCGTCGTTGGGAAACTTTGTCAAATACCATCAAATCTTACTAATAAAATAGAACCATTATATAATTTTGATAGTTACGTTGAAGAATTAAAATACAGACTTCAGCAAGCTAACAATGACGCTAGAAATAATTTAGTAGTATCAAAAGAAAAGCGAAAAGATAGATTTGATAAACATTGCACTAATGTAATTTATCAAGTAGGAGACGAAGTTCTTGTAGTAAATGAAAATAAAAGTAGTAAATTATATCCATTATACATGGGTCCTTATACAGTGTTAAGGGATTCACATCCAAATTTAATATTAAATATCAATAATAAATTAATAGAAATACATAAAAATAGGGTTAAACTTTATACTTAATTTTGTGTATGTAAATATGAAAAAAAACTGTAATTTTTATTTTTTTTTCTTCCCCAAGGGAGATGTGGTAGAAATAAGGTCAATTATTACAATATATACTTACTCAACATTTCACCATATTAAGTAATTAGGAAATAGAGAATAATGTAATATAGTTTTATGTAGATAGAGCATTTAGAGCACTATAATAAAAGCATTCAATCCAATACCTTCTACAGAGTTTTAATTATCAATTATATGAAGCAGAAAAGAATATAAGTTGATCACACCCCAAAGTGTCTCCACCATCCTATCGCGGCCCACCAAACGCCCAGCCAACCATCCGATCGCTGTCCACCAAACGCCCATCCAACCACCCTATCACGGCCCACCAAACGCCCAACCAACCACCCTATCGCGGCCCGCCAAACGCCCAGCCAACCACCCGATCGCGGCCCACCAAACGCCCAACCAACCACCCGATCAATAAAAAAACCTTGTAACATTTAAGAATGTTACAATATTTTAACTAATGTTTGAATTAAAAAAATGACTCAACCACGGTCCCTCCCAAATCTAACATTAATACACGAAAACAACAAATATTCAAACCAAAGCGATAAAATAGTTAAATCGTACACTGCGCCGCGGCAATTTGATATGAATTCATGATCCCACTTGTAACCTACAGGCAGAAGGCGTGCAGAACAGAAGGTACTTAGTACGTAGCATGAGCTCATCGGCTTACATAGCAATGCCGGGGCCTGGCCACAACGGCCAATCGCTATTTTGGCTGTTGTGGTCATAACCACAACGGCCTCCGTGACCATAACGGCCAACAGCCACAACGGCCAATTTGACCATATCGCCCAACTCGACAGTTGACCATAACGGCCAACTAAGAATTCCACTCCATCCGCCATTTTGACCACAACGGCCACCGACGCTTATGTATTCTGCCGTGCTTAGCAAGAAAGCAGTATCTCCACGACAGCAACTTAAGAAATATACCATATTTTTTATTAGCATTCATTACAATTGCACATAGTATATTTTTAGATAGCAGTTTGTGCAGATACTGCTTTCTTGCTAAGTACGGGAGTATTGGCGTCGCTCGCGACGATGACCACAACGACCAAAATGACCACAAGGACCAACTAGGGTGTGTGACCACAACGGCCAAAATGACCATAAGAAGTTTTTTCTATAACTTGTTTACCGCAATATTTCCATTTTGGGAACGTTTAAATAAGCACGAAATAGAACTATAAAACAACAAGCTTGACGTTTCATTTATAGATTTTCATTGCATTGAATTAAGTACGTAATTAGCTGTTTTTATTAGTTTTAAAATTAAACTAAATGTAAATCTTCCTTTAAAAAGTAAACACGATATCTACGAATCTGTCCAGTACTTAATAAAATCGATCTAGGGAACAGCATGCGACGCAACCCCAGAAACAAACCGCAATCATCCAAAACAGTATTTCTCCATACGTATCCGAGAGAAAATACAAAAAAAATGAGCTCTCAGAAAAAATGGCAGTTACTTACTTGCGCACCGAGTGATAAAACGTAGTTCTATTGGGCTGACAAGGAGTTTAAAAAATTATTAGATGAGCAGAAAAATCAATATTTCCACTCCGTAACAGCAACTAAAGCAACTGACTGCATTATGGAAGGCCACCAAAAACCAATCAACCGCAGTCACAAAACCCTCCGATTAGAATGCAATACTTGGCGATTGGACTAAAGACAATAGTCAAAATGCAGATACCTTTGGTGAACATACGGCGAACGCGTTTACGCCTCTTCTCATTCAAGAAGAAAAATTCATACGGGACTTCCTTCAAGCGCGATAATGAAGGTTATCAAAACTGAAATAAATCCGAAGAAGTCCCCAAGCTTCGTCCTAATAACTGGAAAACTCCTAAATGAACTTTCATATGAGGGATTTCGCATGTTAACAATAATCTATAATGCGAGATTAAGGACGGGATACTTCTCTGGCCAATAGAAGGTGGCACAGATAGCAATGGTCCCAAAATCGGGGAAACCCATCCAGTCAATGGTTTTTAAAAAATATTATTTAGACTTTTTGGGAATTTATACTAATGCTAAAAGCGTTCTAGCGGATCCAAAGGATTGAAACGTTTAAGCCTGTGTGGCTTTGGGCAGTCAGTATGTCGACTGCTAAGTTGTTTGGGTGGGTTCTGATATAATCTTGATATCTAATACTATGCTATTTGATGGTTTCTTAAATAGAATGTATATTGAGGTGACTTTGGATTACGTGGTTCGTCGCAAATCAAGAGACTTTGGTTATAAAACTCAGTCTTAGACTGAAGGCGCTGCAATGTTTGACTCATTTGTTGCTATCAATAATTGAATACCATAGCACAACATGGGCTCGATTGCCACTTGTATACACCACTAATTTATTTTCAAGAGATAATTCCGAGGTTTGTCAAATTAGTCAGTATTTCCTGAGGATTAAACCTAGTTGTAGTCTTTTATATCAAATATGTTTTGACCATGTAGGACGTCTGTCTAGATGGATCCCTAGATATTTGACCAAATCATTTTGGAGCAGTGAGTTTCCGTTAAGGTGAACTAGAGGACAAATAAGTTTTTTAGTAGTAAAAGTGGTCTGTATTGATTTTTGTATATTTGCTTTAATGCATCATGTTCCATGATCTTTCAAAAAGGCTTAGGTGGTTTTGTAAGTTTCTGAAAGCTATATCTGCATTAATATGGGAAACCAGTATTGCTATGTAGTCCGCGAAGGTTGCTAGGGTCGGGTTTCTAGTTGAAAATTAGGTATAAAATCGGACCAGCCACGCGACACCAGATTTTATGGGTAGAAGAACTGAAGTGGATTCTTGTTATTTCACGAAAAAGTATCTTTCAGTGAGGTATGACGTGAGGATTTGAAAGAAGGTAAACGGTAAGCATGGCTTGAGCTTGTAGAGTAGATCTACAAACATACCACACCCTGTCAAAGGCTTGGCTTATGTCTATGAATGCCGTTGAACAAAATCTTTTGGTCTCCAGGTCAAACTTGATTTTTGATGCAACTATGTGGACTTGTTCGCTTGTAGCCTATTGTCGACGAAATCCAAATTGTTAGTTGGGTATTCGCCGATTTTCGTCAATTATTGGCAACATTTGCTTGACGAACAATTTTTTAAAAACCATTGACAGGATGTCGGATTGACATCTGATGTCGGTTTCCCTAGTTTTGGGACCATTGCTATTTGGACCACCTTCCATTGGCCTGAGAAGTATCCCGTCCTTAATATCGCAGTATAGATCACAGTTATCATACAAAATTCCTCAATGAAAGTTCCTTTTGGAGTTTTCTAGTTATTAGGTCTAAACCTGGGGACTTCTTCGGATTTATTTCAGTTTCGATAACCTTAATTACTTCGCGCTTGAAGGAAGTTCCGTATGAAGTTTTCTTCTTCAATGGTAAGAGGCGTAAACACGATGTTTGTGGCTTTCCATAATCCAACCAGTTGCTTTAGTTGCTGTTAGGGAGTGGAAATAGTTTTGGAAATCTTGATTTCTCTGCACATCTAACAATTTCTTAAACTGTTTGACGGCCCTATTAAACTACTTTTTATCGCCTGGTGCGTGAGTAAGTAATCTGCCATTTTTTTTCTAAAAGCTCGTTTTTCTTGTATTTTCTCTCGGATACGTATTATGGAGCAATACTGTTTTGGATTATTGCGGGTTGTTTTTGGGGTTACGTCCCATGCTGCTCTCTAGATTCATTTTATTAAGTACTGGACAGAGTCGTAGATATCCTGTTTACTTTTTTGGGGAAGATTTACATTTAGTTTAATTTTAAAACTGATATAGACAGCAAATTACGGAGTTCAATTCAATGCAATAAACGTCCCCAAAATGGAAATATTGCCGTAAACAAGTTATACAAAACTTTTGATGTTAAATCAACTACCCTGTAAACTAAAGTATCATGTACAGATTCATGATACTTTAGTTTACAATCGTTAGAGTGTATTGAGAAGTATCTGTACCAAGTTTCCATCATTTCTCTTTTAATCTGCCTGAGATACTTACCGAGAAAATAAGAAAGAAAAACTGCTTCAACTTCAATGGGACTGCAGTTGTATAGAGGTGCATTTTTCAATATAGGTAATTCACGTTAAATCGGTGCTAATTTGACATCAGACCCCGCTGTTAAATTCTGGACGTACCTTATTGAAATACAGGGTAAGTTAAAAGAGAGAAATGAACTTTGATGAAACCAAAATAACAGAATGAAAAAAATTGCCGTTGTGGTCACATACCCTAGTTGGCCGTTGTGGTCATTTTGGCCGTTGTGGTCATCGTTGCCAGCGACGGCAATACATAAGCGTCGGTGGCCGTTGTGGTCAAAATGGCGGATGGCATGGAATTTTTAGTTGGCCGTTGTGGTCATGGTGGCCGTTATGGTCAAGCCTCGAGTTGCGCGATATGGTAAATTGGCCGTTGTGACTGTTGGCCGTTATAGTCACGGAGGCCGTTGCGGTTATGATCACAACAGCCAAAATAGCGATTGGCCGTTGTGGTCATTGGCCGTTGTGGCCTAGACCCGCAATGCCGTACGAATGACGAATAACTGTAATTCCGGTAAAGATTCCCCTAAAACACTCGTTCGCACTTACTGCGCAAACAAACTTATTAGGTTTGTTCGTGTAGTTATTTCAAAATTGTTTGAGAACTAAAACGCAACCACCATTTCATGTGAGCCAGCGCGGTACTGATTTCAAACTACTTAAGCTTTGCTGTATATCTCACAAACGGTTCGATGTAACTAAAAAATGAATATTTAACTTTTTTGTCTTTTTATTTAATTTAATTATTTAATTATCTTTCATTTTTATAAAAATCTTAATTGACTTCTGAGCCATAGGATGTGAGATATTCGGAATCGAGATTTTGACCTTTGACCTTTAATATCTGTTTTTTACTTTGCGTCTATAATAAAGCTATTAAAGCACCCAAAACAATGCGTTTATAGCTCATTTGAGTGCTTTAATAGCTTTACTTTTTCAAAGTTGGTAGCATTGAAATTGAAACGTCATATAGTATTTCGTAAAGCCCCTGAGCACGTACGATTGTTTTGCGACACAGACGTTTTTCCATAACCTGTTGTCTTGTGACACGGTGGGATACCCGAATTGGGCCCCATTTATCCTAAAGTGCCATGGGCTCCCACTTTGCTTAAGACGGCTCTGCTTGCAGCATAGTAAAATAGATCACTTTAGTATTTTTGCTTGTTTGTTTAAAAAATCTTGTGTATTCCCAGCATAAATTGGCACTGTTGCTATCGAGAGATCGCCCAGCTTCGTGTTGTGCAAAAACTTCCTTTTTTGATCGACAATCCATCACTTTGCGCTCTTACGGTCTCTCATTTCAAAACACTTATTACCTCACCGTTGCAAAGTACAATGGTCTTTCCTTGACTTATGATTAAGATTATTTCTTTGACCTATGACTTGTACTCCTGTAATTTTTTTTGATGTTTTAACCGGTTTTTGTTTTATTAATTTTTGAAGATCGCAAGCGAAGTATAATTTGATCCGTTTTCAATGCACGAAACCTATTTAAAACATTGAAACGGTGTACGTTGCAGCTGTAATGCGATCACAAGATGTAATGTCGACGCCAAATGTAATTTTCTCAAGTTCTTTTGGGAAACTATCAGTAAATTAAGAATAGCAAGGGTCTAAGAAGCTCTATTTTATCACTTTATGCAACTCAACTATAAAAGCTAAACTACTTTTTTTCACATATGAAATTTTTAAAAAACTCTCGATTCCTTGGTGTCACCGATTTTGATGAGCATTGGTAGGGTTATACATACCTATGACATGCCCTTTTTGACAACGTTTTAGAATTTTTTACCTCTTCCATGGCTAAGTGTGGAGTGGTGACATTCAAAGTCGCAATAATTCTCGACTTAGAATACGATTATCTCCTGCAATATCGTATGAAAGACTCGATGAGTTCTCTAGCACCTACCGTTTTAGAGTTTTAAACTGTTTTGTAAATCGAAAACGCTTCGAATTCTGTTTTTTGCTATTTTCAAAAGTTAATAAAACAAAAAAATGGCGTCAAAAACAAATCAAAAAAATATTATTCACATGCTCCTCAGATGTACTAAAACTCATAAATTAAAAATCATTGGAACTGAGTGGCTAATTTAACAGCCTATCGGTTATGCAACCCATACATCAGAAAACAAACTTTATCGATCCTTATTTACATTACACATTCAGGTAATACGCGAAATCATACCTTACAGTAAAAGACTAAAAAAAAGCTAAGTAACGAAATGAACATCAATTATATCAATTTTTGATTTTAGCTGATGTTGATAGAATGAGACCTTAGCTACAAATTCAGTCAATTTCCATGTCTGTGTTTGCCTCTAATAGAGAAGAACTCTTATAGAGTTTTAATTTTGGAAAGCATATTAAAGGTTCCATAATCTTTGAAGTTGATTTATTCTAAAACGCGTTTATTTCTTCTTCAAACTTAACAATTTATTACAAATTATCTGTCAATGATAGAAAACTGCTAATGTTCTTGTTTAAAAGATCATTTTTTTCTATACCTAGAACATCCAAAAAATAAAAATTGATTTTTTGGATTCTAAAGTCTAAATTAGCTTACGCTCCTTTTTTATTACTCTTTGGAGAGTGGGGTGTTCACAACCAGTCTTTTGCACTCATAATGGTTACAGACTCTGCAAGTATAAGGGTCACATAAATAAAGAGATGTGCAGCATCCTCACCCATATTTGCGATCAGATATATGAATAATGAACTGTGAAATTGTCATGCGTTCCTGATTATTGAGCCGTGTAAGGTTGCGCAATAATTCCAGTGTGGGTAAACATCCCACATATCACAGATTAAAACAAACCTGTAAAAAGATACAGTCTGTCCTAACGAAGACTTTTTGCAATATATAATTTAGAACAAGATAAGGACGCACTGTGGCCTGGAAGTTTAGTCAAGGTCAAGGTCGAATAGGGTCGGGTGAATACCGGGAAAATCAATGACATAGACATTTTTAATATATATCTTGTTGTCAACTCTAGAATATTGGTCCATTGTCTTAGTACGTTAGTGGGGGGGGGGGAGATATGATTTTAGCAGTTGGTCTTCAATTTATGTCGAAATGTACTGAAACATTGCAACGTTGTCTAGTCTGCACATAAGACTGCTGAAATCTAAAAAAAATTGGTCCCCAAGATTTGTTTGCTTAAATAATGTAGGTGATAACGATAACTAACAGCGCCCATCTTAGAGTGTTCAATATTCATAAAATATCCATTGGACAGACTGTATAGTATTGCTTGTGAACTGAATTGAGTCTACCTACAACATTACAGAGGTAGTTTAATTGGTATTGTGTGTACTTGTACACCTACTCATCTATAATGACATTCATAAAATATTTCCCACAGTTCTAAAATTAAAATGAGTCAGACTTTTAAAAACCACTAAACCATGAAATATTATTCTCATTAAACAGAACTGATCGTATCTGCATATACAAAGTTAAATTTAATTAAAAAATAATTTAAAAACACTACAGTTTAATTCTTTTATATTGTCTTTCTGGTTTTAGACATGGTTTCAATGGGTCCGTCATATCTAATCCTCTTACTATTTTTACCTTATGGAAGATGTTTCTTGTTTAGCTGCATGCGGGGTCTATAGTCTAGTTCACGAACAGATAGAGTAAATAAAACGTCTACTTAAGAGCGGGGCATTTAAAAAGCTGTGTAATTGGTAAGACAGTTTTACAATACAAAATATAACACCGCCTATAAGCTAATAAAAAGGGGTGCAGATACTTGGATGCAGTTCATACAGAATTGCCAGTTTGTACTAAAACTTGCCGCACATTGTGGTGAAAACAATGAATTCTTTTATTAGATTACAAATTAAAGCAATTAATATCAGTTTTTATTTAGACAGGAAACAATCTGTAATATATTATATCATACCAATGTAATAAATTATAATTCGATAGAAAACAATACGCATATTAGTAACAAATAAATAAATGGCAACATCGCTAATTGTGAGATGCGTAAGACATGACACTTGACGGTTGCTAGTAACCTAACTTTTCCTTGTTGTTATTACGTTCGATCCAGGTGTTATTATTTGTTAGTAGATAGGCAACACCGGTTCTGCGGCAATCTTTATGGAAATTAATATGGGAAATCGCTAAGGTCCAACGTAGAATTCTTGGTCAATTTCAAGGTCATCCGCGGTCTAGCAAAACTCGCGACCGCGACCGCGAGTAAGATCTTCCGCGATCCCACCAAGCGCGCGGCAACGTTGCTAACTTCACGCTGTTACATGACATGAATCGACTTATTAACTATGGAATTTTATTGATAAAAGTAATTACCTAATGTTCTACCAATAATAATAATTTAAGATAATTGATATAATTTTTATTAATAACGAATTAAAAAATTCTTGAAAACATTCGAATATAATTCAACATCTATATACCTATAACGGTCAACAGGTAGAAGGACCCGCATTTTTCCCATATATTGCCATTAAAACGTAACATTTTAACAAAATTCATTTTAAATAAAATTAATCGCTCCCTCTCTATATGTACTTCTTATTAAGTATTTAGTTTATATGACAATCCGACCCTACTTAAATGTATAGATCATTAGTTAAAATTAATTACATATAATAATTTACTCCAACATTACAATTTTTAAATTCAGCTTTAAACACGTCTTATATCTTCGTTCTATCAATCAAACCTCACCCTCGTCTGCAAACGCAGGTAGAAAAACCCACTTTGAAAGAAGGAATCACTTTTTTAATTATTTCTTCCTGCACCTTTCGTATTTTAAAAATATAAGTTAAAAATAAAGTAATTACCTAATGTTCTACCAATAATAATAATTTAAGATAATCGATATAATTTTTATTAATAACGAATTAAGAAATTCATGAAAACATTCGAACATAATTCAACATTAATATACCTATAACGGTCGACAGTTAGAGGGGTCCGCATTTTTCCCATATATTGCCATTAAACGTAACATTTTATTTTAATTTCATAAATCTAATTAATTATATAATACCCATAAATAACATTGTATTAATAATGCATTGAAAATATACACAATTCAAATTTAAAATACCTTTCACGACTAACGGATACGAACGAGATACGAATCTACGCGTGTGGGGATCAAGCATCGGCATGAATCGGAGGGCGACCCTCAAACTTTTTACCTACATAATAATAATAATAATCTAAACGATATTTAATTAAAATCATAACACCTCCTCGGTATAAACTTTCGTACATAAAAACTCAAACTTGCATCTTATCAAAACCACCAAGACATATTAAAGTTTCTCAGTCGATATGCAGCAGGTAGAGACAAAAAAGGCCAATAACCTGTAGGCAGGTAATAATAGCTACGGTAATCTTAAAAAGCATCAGTCTAGCAAATACTATTAAATAATGACAATATTACATATATCATTCCAATATGTCTTTCGTAAAATTCAGTTTATCTACAATGAAAATTAATTAGTTTAACAACTATTATAAAGGTATAATTTGCGAATTAACTACCAGCTCGTTTATTCAGATTACTCATTAAAGAAAACAGTAGGACTCGTCCTAGAATCGATATCTTTGTGTTGACCAACAAAAAAAAAGAATCAAGATAAGCCGTTTACTAATTTATACAAAATACTAAATCACAGTCAATTCTTCTATCTCTTAAACTATTTAATTATTGTAAATTTCGTAGTAAATCATAATTTAGTGGATGTCCGATTTTAAATAGCGATAGTTACAAATTCATAAAAATTTATTTTGAACATTTTTAATCAAATCACACCAAATTTTATAGTATGGAAGCTAAAAGAAAACAACACACTACACTAA
The DNA here is from genome assembly GCA_929113105.1 of Agrypnus murinus. Lineage (NCBI taxonomy): Eukaryota > Metazoa > Arthropoda > Insecta > Coleoptera > Elateridae > Agrypnus > Agrypnus murinus. The sequence goes on along the minus strand of OV816023.1, from coordinate 91,070,804 downwards.
ATAGATATGCAAATTGAAGTAAAGCACTTGAACTTTAGAACTATACTTGAAGAATTATGCTGAAAATGACATCCCCCCAGAGAAAATGTGAGTTTCATCAAGGCTTGACACGATCTGCAAACGAGTTTTAACCATTGAGCTTATAAAAGCGCATCCCCAGGATTTTTTCAATTGTACCCCGGCATCAGTAAAGTGAAGTGCTTTAATACTATGAAAAATTGTTTAAATTATTACTAAGTGAATAAAAATAGTGAATTTATTCTAAAAAACAATACATAAATTGTTTATAACAATTATCAAGGTAAGCTTTTTAAATACTTTACATATATTTTTGATTGATATTTTAATGTTAAGAAAAAACGTATAACAAATTATTATTAATTTATATGATTGATAGTAATATCTCTCTAGCTGTTTGCCTATAACGATAATAAATTATGCCATCCTCAGAGCGTTAAAACAATATACCATGACGATAAGAAAACTTAATAAGGCACTAGATGCAGCGTCATCATTGGGAGCGAAGAACCATCTATTAGCCTGCCTGGCTCAAGCGAAATCTTATCGAGAGACAGTCAAAGCCTTAAAACTGTAGGTGAGAGATATAACCAGCGAAAAGAGACCGCCTGCAGCCGAGTCAAATGGTCGGACATGAAATCAGCATTGCGAACTGCTGTAATAACTAACACCAAGCATATCGAGCTGAAGACTTTCATGGAGGACTGCTCAACCATTTTTCAGAGAGGTATTCTGAATGCGTTGAAGAAGGATGAGGCGTTAAAGGTGAACACGGCTTTAACAGGCATGTTCGAAGTCAAAAAAGGGAATACTATTATAGAAGAAGTAAAGTATATAGACACCAAAAATGCAGCCATATACCAAGACAGTAATTTAGCCCAATGGTTCAAGATTAATATTCAAGACCCTATAATTAAAGATCTCGAAGAGTTGAAGTAAGTATAGAAATTATAGAAAGTTAGAAATAAACTAACGCACGCATATTTCTTTATCTAGCAAAAAGATAGCGGGTGGACGCTTAAATCAATCGTTAACCTCCAGCTCAATATCAATAAGTATACCTAGCAGCTTGGCTCATCCTATTAAATCTGAAGATCAACATAAACTCACATAATACAGTGAGCTTACTTGAGGTCTTCTACTAGCGACCGAAGCGATTGATGAAGAGATACAAAACTTGCTTAAAAGTGTTTAAAATGTATATAATTTAGATAATTGTTCTCATATTTATCCCGTATTAATAAAACTCAACAAACGTTTTATTGTTTTTTATTTTATTTTTATGTTTTATTTTGTAAGTTACTACAAGTCTACGGTTAATCAACTTATTCATTGCACTCGATGACCTAGTGCTATAAATTAATCTGATGAAATCCCGTCCGGAATATAAAAACAATAGGGCTGGTCCAGGATTGGAAGCCAGGGCCTCTAGCACCCTAAGCGATAATCATACCTTTAGATCAACGAGCCAGTTATATATGGAAAAATTTTGCTTCGAGAAGATTAGTATGTTTCTCATTATATCTGAATAATATAAAATATAGAACCGATTTTGGTACAAGCATTTTCAAAAATTGACATAATGTTTTAGCTAAAATTATAGGTCGCTTTGCCCTTATACACAGCATTATTAACAGATTTATTTATTATACGATTTACTTCGAGTAATGCAATTACGTGAGTACCCAGCGTGAAAGTAAATATTGCGATTATGTATTATACAATTTACAGTGTTGAATAGAATATTTGGCAAAACAAACCTTACAAGGTATTCAATTGATTGACCGAAGAACAATTTGACAATTACTAATACATTCTTGCAGACAATGCAACATATCTCGCAAGATAACCCTCACGTGGGAGATTTATATATATATATATATATATATATATATATATATATATATAGTAATTGATTTGTAATAGCGTATGTAAGCCGCCAATAGTAAATTTAAATTAATTAAATGTTGATATAATATGGAAAAATTATTTATCTCGGACCAGGAAACGAACCTGGGATCTTCTGCTATCCGGGCAGATGCTCTACCGCTATTCCTGGTCCGAGATAAATAATTTTTCCATATTATATCAACATTTAATTAATTTAAATATATATATATATATATATATATATATATATATATATATATATATATATATATATATATATATATATATATATATATATATATATATATATAAATTAATTAAATGTTGATATAATATGGAAAAATTATTTATCTCGGACCAGGAATCGAACCTGGGATCTTCTGCTATCCGGGCAGATGCTCTACCGCTGAGCTATCCAAGAACTGATTGCTGGGGAAATAACAATTTTTCCATATAAGTTGTTTTATGCATAAACACATGAAATGAATTAATGTGTAAATACAAGAAGAGAACTAATTATATTTTGTTGTAGAAAAGTAGGAAGACGCTATTTTGCGACGTTTAACCTACAATCACAACGAATTAGATTTATAACTTTAAATGAATGCCATATAAGCAGAGTAATAATAGTAATTGATTTGTAATAGCGTATGTAAGCCGCCAAGAGTAAATTTAAATTAATTAAATGTTGATATAATATGGAAAAATTATTTATCTCGGACCAGGAATCGAACCTGGGATCTTCTGCTATCCGGGCAGATGCTCTACCGCTGAGCTATCCAAGAACTGATTGCTGGGGAAATAACAATTTTTCCATATAAGTTGTTTTATGCATAAACACATGAAATGAATTAATGTGTAAATACAAGAAGAGAACTAATTATATTTTGTTGTAGAAAAGTAGGAAGACGCTATTTTGCGACGTTTAACCTACAATCACAACGAATTAGATTTATAACTTTAAATGAATGCCATATAAGCAGAGTAATAATAGTAATTGATTTGTAATAGCGTATGTAAGCCGCCAAGAGTAAATTTAAATTAATTAAATGTTGATATAATATGGAAAAATTATTTATCTCGGACCAGGAATCGAACCTGGGATCTTCTGCTATCCGGGCAGATGCTCTACCGCTGAGCTATCCAAGAACTGATTGCTGGGGAAATAACAATTTTTCCATATAAGTTGTTTTATGCATAAACACATGAAATGAATTAATGTGTAAATACAAGAAGAGAACTAATTATATTTTGTTGTAGAAAAGTAGGAAGACGCTATTTTGCGACGTTTAACCTACAATCACAACGAATTAGATTTATAACTTTAAATGAATGCCATATAAGCAGAGTAATAATAGTAATTGATTTGTAATAGCGTATGTAAGCCGCCAAGAGTAAATTTAAATTAATTAAATGTTGATATAATATGGAAAAATTATTTATCTCGGACCAGGAATCGAACCTGGGATCTTCTGCTATCCCAGGTTCGATTCCTGGTCCGAGATAAATAATTTTTCCATATTATATCAACATTTAATTAATTTAAATTTACTCTTGGCGGCTTACATACGCTATTACAAATCAATTACTATTATTACTCTGCTTATATGGCATTCATTTAAAGTTATAAATCTAATTCGTTGTGATTGTAGGTTAAACGTCGCAAAATAGCGTCTTCCTACTTTTCTACAACAAAATATAATTAGTTCTCTTCTTGTATTTACACATTAATTCATTTCATGTGTTTATGCATAAAACAACTTATATGGAAAAATTGTTATTTCCCCAGCAATCAGTTCTTGGATAGCTCAGCGGTAGAGCATCTGCCCGGATAGCAGAAGATCCCAGGTTCGATTCCTGGTCCGAGATAAATAATTTTTCCATATTATATCAACATTTAATTAATTTAAATTTACTCTTGGCGGCTTACATACGCTATTACAAATCAATTACTATTATTACTCTGCTTATATGGCATTCATTTAAAGTTATAAATCTAATTCGTTGTGATTGTAGGTTAAACGTCGCAAAATAGCGTCTTCCTACTTTTCTACAACAAAATATAATTAGTTCTCTTCTTGTATTTACACATTAATTCATTTCATGTGTTTATGCATAAAACAACTTATATGGAAAAATTGTTATTTCCCCAGCAATCAGTTCTTGGATAGCTCAGCGGTAGAGCATCTGCCCGGATAGCAGAAGATCCCAGGTTCGATTCCTGGTCCGAGATAAATAATTTTTCCATATTATATCAACATTTAATTAATTTAAATTTACTCTTGGCGGCTTACATACGCTATTACAAATCAATTACTATTATTACTCTGCTTATATGGCATTCATTTAAAGTTATAAATCTAATTCGTTGTGATTGTAGGTTAAACGTCGCAAAATAGCGTCTTCCTACTTTTCTACAACAAAATATAATTAGTTCTCTTCTTGTATTTACACATTAATTCATTTCATGTGTTTATGCATAAAACAACTTATATGGAAAAATTGTTATTTCCCCAGCAATCAGTTCTTGGATAGCTCAGCGGTAGAGCATCTGCCCGGATAGCAGAAGATCCCAGGTTCGATTCCTGGTCCGAGATAAATAATTTTTCCATATTATATCAACATTTAATTAATTTAAATTTACTCTTGGCGGCTTACATACGCTATTACAAATCAATTACTATTATTACTCTGCTTATATGGCATTCATTTAAAGTTATAAATCTAATTCGTTGTGATTGTAGGTTAAACGTCGCAAAATAGCGTCTTCCTACTTTTCTACAACAAAATATAATTAGTTCTCTTCTTGTATTTACACATTAATTCATTTCATGTGTTTATGCATAAAACAACTTATATGGAAAAATTGTTATTTCCCCAGCAATCAGTTCTTGGATAGCTCAGCGGTAGAGCATCTGCCCGGATAGCAGAAGATCCCAGGTTCGATTCCTGGTCCGAGATAAATAATTTTTCCATATTATATCAACATTTAATTAATTTAAATTTACTCTTGGCGGCTTACATACGCTATTACAAATCAATTACTATTATATATATATATATATATATATATATATATATATATATATATATATATATATATATATATATATATATATATATATATATATATATATATATATATCGTAGTGGATTTAAAAGGAAAATATTTTTTTTTAGACTAAGGTCAATTTTCATGATAAGTTTTGATTGATAAGTTCACCGAATAAAGGAACGGAATATGAATTTTCTTTTTGTGTTTGTGTCCCAATTTATGTGACGCCTATGGTGGCTACTTAACGTTTGGATTTATTATTATAATTCAGATTATTATATTTGCTTCCTATTTAAGATCTGTCTCATAAATGACATTTTCTTTTATTTTTTTTAATGATGTTAAATTCTTTAATGCAATGAGTTTTTTTATCTCATATAATTTTGTTTAATTGCATTTCTTTTTATTAATTTATTAATGAGCGATCAGATCATTTCTTTATTATTGTACTATGTTTATAATACACTTCGATCTTTTAGTGTTTTAATTCAATTTAATTATTATATTTATTATTGTTAAATTTTTGTTTATCACATGTATTGTATGTGGAGAGAGGGAGATATTTGGTGTGTATTTTGGAAATTTTGTTGATGGGAAAGGAGTTCTGACAAGTCTGGCAATGAAGGAAGTCAGTCAGTTACTCTGCTTAAAACATATAGTTTAGCATTTTGAAAATGATAAAATTAGTCTGGCAATGAGGGTGAAGTCAGTCAGTTACTCTGCTTAAAACATTTAGTTTAGCATTTTGAAAAGATAAAATTTGAGAACAACTAAAGTTTTTATTTTGTTTATTAATCGATTATGAAAGCTAATTTGAAAATGTGATGTTCATACTGTGTTAAAAAGTTATCATTTTTATATTTTTGGGGAATGATTTGGGGTTTGAAATAAAAGTTCTTTAAATAGTTACTAACGAGTTTAATTGCTACATTTCTACAAGAGAAAGAATTTTACAAATAAAAGGTGTTATACAAGTAAACACGATTAAAGATTATTCTCTTAGTCTATAAACAAAATATTTATATAATAATAATTAATATAAAAGAATTATTAAATTTGTGTTTAATAAGAACAAACAGTGCTTACTCTAAATTCTTCAAGTCTGGAAAAATTGTTGAAATTTTCATCCGGTGCAGAGCCCAGCAGTCCAGGTGCAGCTTAGGGTAGGTTCCTGCAACACGCAGCATTCCAGGCCAGCATCCGTCTCTTGGGGTTTTTTTTTCTGGAGAAGGTAGGAGAACTGTGTTGTGAAACGTTTCTGGTTTTTTTTAGTGCTGGTGATTTATTAATGCACAACGTATATTTTCTTTATTTATTTAATGATTCAAACCAATGTGAGATCTGATTGTTCTTGCATTGTTAACTTATGATCATTTATTATTTTTCAAGGTCAATTTTCTGAGAACTTTTCGTAACATTGCCCTGAGATAATTTTTTTACAAATCCTGTACATAAAAGATTTGTCATATCATGTTCTAAATATGAACTAGCCGGCGCATCGAGTTTTGATATTATTTGTCGATTTTTTTTTATATAAATCGACAGATATCATTACAATATATATATATATATATATATATATATATATATATATATATATATATTGCTGTGGATGGTAGTTTCAAAATTTTGGAAAATTTTGAAAATTTTGTGAAAATCTAAAATCTTTGCTAAATACTAACACTTTTGAAATATTTTTATCAACTTTTCCAGTTAAAAATAATTTTAAGTTATTTAATGGAGTGTCATTGATTATACAATCAATGTGTATACTTTTTAATAAGATTAAATAATACATGTTTGTTTATTTATTATCAAATAGCTTACTCACCGATTACTTAAGTATACGTAACATCCAGTTGTTCGAAAGTTTTTGTTGTGATGTAATTCAATTATGTATAATTTCAAATGTGTATATCGACGGGTTATGTGATTCTTTAAGGTTTTTGTTAATGTAAATAGATCGTTATTATTGCGTAAAAGTATTGTGTAATTAATGTGTAATAGATGTGTCACTTTTATAAGAATATTAATCTGCTATTATGTATCATATGAGTGTACAGTTTGTATTAGTTTGTAAGGTGACGTCAAATTCTGTAATATAATTATGTAAATAGTCTATAGTATATAAGCTTAGAAAATCATAGTTTTAGGACACTTACTGATAGAAAGCGACGGTGTAAAGTAGTGTAAGATAAAAGACACTTACTGTTAAACGACGAAAGAGAAAAGATATTATAGTATATCAAGCGACAAAGTAAATTCGTGGCTGATAATATTGTAAAAATTTAAATAGTCTAGAATTAAGTAGACAAGTTAAGTTAGTTGGTGATTTGAATACGGCGAAGGTGTAATAAGTATAAATTGTAAAAGTGTATATGATTATAAAGAACCACCTTTAAGATAAATTACTTGCTAAAGTTAGGCAAGATAATAAATCAACGTTAAAACCATAAACGGGTGTTTTATTTAATTAAACACAAAAACAACTATAAGTATTCTACGAAAAAGGGAAATTGAACCCGCAGTTAATACACAAAAGTGAGTTCCAAAGTCAAGTGTGTGGATGAGATTATATGGAAAATCCATGCAAAAGGAAGAAAGTCAACCCTGAATTGGAAACCAGCCCTGGGTCAACATAAAGTGATCTACTCTGCCTATGGTTTGGGAAAGAGGACATCTATACTAAAAGAAGGAAAAAAGAAGTATTATAAAAAGGTAGGAAGTTATTTCCTTTTTGTATTGGCATTTGCTGAAGAAAAGACTATCGTTTGTAAAGTGTAGTAAAGTGATTTGAACAATTTAGTAATAGTTAAAATTAATTAAGATTTCAATTTTAAAAGTGATTTCAAATTTCAATTTGTATATTTTTTATACCACAAGAAACCACATTCACCCTGAGATGAGTCTTTATTAAATATAATTCTGTTAATTTAAGTTATTTAACTGGCGCCCAACTCTCTTACGTAAACTTGAGTTAATCAAGAACTAACGTAACATTAATTTTATATAACCATTGCATTATTAAATCTATTAAAAGGTAATTTCAAATCATATTAGAATTTATAAAAGAGGGAAGTTGAGAAGCATTTCCAAAGTTCACAGTCATTTTAAAAAATCAATTTAATTATAAAGTAATTATCTACGATCGAACGGCAATTATTCACAGTTTCAAAATATATTATAATTTTTTTTAAAAATAATTTTTATTTTTAATTAGCCAATATTACAGCATTTATATATGGCGACCGGCAACGTGGGGCTTTTGTGGTACATATACCATTTGTGGTACATATAACCTTTTGTGGTTTATATAATCTTTTGAAAAATAGTAGGCTTATAGTAGCTTTTAATAGATTATTTGACTTTTGATATTATTTAGTTTTTGTAGGTTATTTTGCTTATAGTAATAGTTAGCTTGTTAGGATTATATTAGCTTGTTTAGATTATAATAGCATAATTAAAAGAAATAGAAAAGATTTTTAGTGGTTAATGTATGACGTCAGTTAAAAATATATATTCTGCCGCGGAAAGTAATTTAGTATTAAAAAAGAAGTATACAGATAAAGAATTAGTTGTGTCTGAGAAGCAGAAAGCTTTAACCAGTTCAGTAATGGAGGGGAACGGCGAAGAAGGCAAGCCAGCGCAAGTTGAACTATCACAACTTATAGCACTTATGCAGGATATGAATGCTAAATTCGATGCTAGATTCGATAAACAATCAAAAGAAAGGGAACAAGACAAAGAAGAACTGAATACAAAATTTGACAAACAGTCTGAAGACATGAAAACCAAATTAGACAAACAATCCAAAGATCAAGAGAAACGTGATAAAGAAATGAAAGAAGAAATAAAAATTGTATCGGAGACAATAAAACAAGAACTAAAAGATAATACTGAAACGATTAAGAAAGAGATAGAAGCGCTAAAAGTAGACAATGAAAAAAAGTTTATAGAATTAGAACAAAAACATGAATCCGTTTTACAAGAGATAACTAAAGTTAAAGGAATTCAAGATACGCATCTAGTATATTTTAAAAATAAGATAGGCGAAGTTCAAGGAAATTGCATTCAAAGATCCGAATGTATAGAAGAGGATTTAAAACAAATTACTGTTCAGGTTAATGAATTAAAAAGTATCCATACTGAATCAAGTTTAGGACAACCTTCATTCGCACCTATTTTGTTACCATCTTTGAGTGAACAAAATATTACCAAATTTTATGGGGATAAGAGAATGCATCCCAAGACCTTTATAAAGAATACTAAATCTTATTTGGGTAATGTGAAGATAAGTCTTAAACAATCATATAATTTTGATTACGAATTATTAATTATTCGTGGACTGATGAAAGGAGAAGCAGAAAAATGGTTTTCAATAAATGAAAACAAAATACTTAATTTTGAAGATTTCGAAAGATTATTTTTGACACAGTATTGGGGTCTATCGGAACAAGAAAAAGTGGTAGAAAACTTAACATTTGGAAGGTTTAACCCTTTTCAAGGTACTACAAGGGAAAACTATGCCTTGAATAAAATTTTTATGATTAATCAATTAGACAATCAGATAGAAGAGGCTGTAGTAATTAAACAATTAGCTAAACATTTTGATAGGCCTATTTTGGAGAAAGTATACACTGATGATGTAAAAGATTTTGAGCGATTTTTACAAATACTAAAAAATTTTGACGTATTAGATAGTCTTAAAAGGGAATCAACGAGGCCTGGTCTGAGAAATGTGAATTTTACACAGTCTAACTCTAGTTTTTCATATAGAAATAGGGATAATTATCGGGGAAATGTTAGAAATCCAGTTAGTGATAATAGATTTGATGAACGGGATGAGTATAGAAAATTTGAGAAACATGATAAAATAGAGCAGGAGCACGGAAGGGATGATAGATACGGTAGGAATAGTAAGGAGGGTAATTGTAGTAAATATAATACGGAGCGTGAGGTATCACGTAACATGCCTAGTCATTTATATAGTCCTACAAAGGAAAAAATTGTAAGTTTTAAGGAAAAGGAATCGCAACACGATGAAGAAAATTTTTAATTGCTTGTACCACTACTCAACACAATCAGGTAGAACCACAAGAATATTTTCATTTTTCTAAGGGTGGTGGTACAGAATCAAAAGAGAAAAAACTAGTTATAAATTCAATAAAATTAGGTAAGATAGATGTAGTAAATAATACCAATAAGGAAATTTTAAAGGAGGAAATAGTGATTGACAAATTAGAATGTAGAAAAAAATCTAAGAAGGAGGCTGTTGTAGTTAAACATATTAATGATGAAGAAAAATTAACAAACAAAAAGAAAGTGAAAAATTTAAGGGAATTAGGAAAGGTAGATTATAATAGAAAATGTAACAAAAAGGTTGTTATAGGTAAAAACTGTAGGAATAAGAAAGTAAAGTTGAAATACAAAGAAAAGAAAAACAAACGTAATAAAATCATGATTAGTAATTTAAAAATAGAAAAGAAAAATAAAAAGTTTAATAGAGGAAAGGGGAAAGATATGAGGATTGTAAATAAACCCTGGAAAAGACAAATATTACCAGTTGATAATATTCATCTAACGAACTATAAAAGCAGAAGAAAGAAATAAAGATCTTTGTAGAATAATTATTTAATTAGAACTTACATAACCATTTGTGACAAGAAACCCAGATATGACGTAATTTTAAAATGATTCAGACTTTATATAACTGATTTGACTTTATATAATAAACAGGCTTATGAAATTTTATACTCAATTAGGACTTATGTATTATGTTATTAAAAAGGGAAAGAGGGAAAGTGTATGAATAAATTGAAAATTAAAATTTAGATGGAAAATGTTTATGAAATGTTTATAGGGGAAAATGGGGATTAGAAAATGTTATTAAAATAAAATTATGACTGAAAGATTAATGAATAATGAGTAGATAAAGGATTAGGAAGTGAATGAAGATTAATTTGATTATGATTAGTGTCAATGTTTTATTAAAAATGAAAACAAAAGTAGGATTGTGGCTAGATAAAATGAAAATTATGATTGAAATATGTTATTGGTGAGGAAAACATTAGTGAATTTATTAAGAGTAGATTTATTAACAAAATGAATTAGGACATTTAATGATTATGTCGATATAAAGCAAAAGAATTATGAAATAATTAAATGAATAGGATGGAGATGAGGATTGATGAGATATAATTATTGTTGTATATATTGTAGATAGTTAAGTTAGCAGATTTAGAATAGGGCAAGTTTATTGGGATAAAAGATTAAAATACAAAAAGATTTTTGGTGTTTAAAAATATAAAATTATTTATTTGTATAACTTATATTGTTATTATGGTTGTTTTAACTTATATTGTGTTTAAAAGTAAAATTGCATATTTCAATTTTATTTGAAACAGGAGGGGATAAATGCTGTGGATGGTAGTTTCAAAATTTTGGAAAATTTTGAAAATTTTGTGAAAATCTAAAATCTTTGCTAAATACTAACACTTTTGAAATATTTTTATCAACTTTTCCAGTTAAAAATAATTTTAAGTTATTTAATGGAGTGTCATTGATTATACAATCAATGTGTATACTTTTTAATAAGATTAAATAATACATGTTTGTTTATTTATTATCAAATAGCTTACTCACCGATTACTTAAGTATACGTAACATCCAGTTGTTCGAAAGTTTTTGTTGTGATGTAATTCAATTATGTATAATTTCAAATGTGTATATCGACGGGTTATGTGATTCTTTAAGGTTTTTGTTAATGTAAATAGATCGTTATTATTGCGTAAAAGTATTGTGTAATTAATGTGTAATAGATGTGTCACTTTTATAAGAATATTAATCTGCTATTATGTATCATATGAGTGTACAGTTTGTATTAGTTTGTAAGGTGACGTCAAATTCTGTAATATAATTATGTAAATAGTCTATAGTATATAAGCTTAGAAAATCATAGTTTTAGGACACTTACTGATAGAAAGCGACGGTGTAAAGTAGTGTAAGATAAAAGACACTTACTGTTAAACGACGAAAGAGAAAAGATATTATAGTATATCAAGCGACAAAGTAAATTCGTGGCTGATAATATTGTAAAAATTTAAATAGTCTAGAATTAAGTAGACAAGTTAAGTTAGTTGGTGATTTGAATACGGCGAAGGTGTAATAAGTATAAATTGTAAAAGTGTATATGATTATAAAGAACCACCTTTAAGATAAATTACTTGCTAAAGTTAGGCAAGATAATAAATCAACGTTAAAACCATAAACGGGTGTTTTATTTAATTAAACACAAAAACAACTATAAGTATTCTACGAAAAAGGGAAATTGAACCCGCAGTTAATACACAAAAGTGAGTTCCAAAGTCAAGTGTGTGGATGAGATTATATGGAAAATCCATGCAAAAGGAAGAAAGTCAACCCTGAATTGGAAACCAGCCCTGGGTCAACATAAAGTGATCTACTCTGCCTATGGTTTGGGAAAGAGGACATCTATACTAAAAGAAGGAAAAAAGAAGTATTATAAAAAGGTAGGAAGTTATTTCCTTTTTGTATTGGCATTTGCTGAAGAAAAGACTATCGTTTGTAAAGTGTAGTAAAGTGATTTGAACAATTTAGTAATAGTTAAAATTAATTAAGATTTCAATTTTAAAAGTGATTTCAAATTTCAATTTGTATATTTTTTATACCACAAGAAACCACATTCACCCTGAGATGAGTCTTTATTAAATATAATTCTGTTAATTTAAGTTATTTAACTGGCGCCCAACTCTCTTACGTAAACTTGAGTTAATCAAGAACTAACGTAACATTAATTTTATATAACCATTGCATTATTAAATCTATTAAAAGGTAATTTCAAATCATATTAGAATTTATAAAAGAGGGAAGTTGAGAAGCATTTCCAAAGTTCACAGTCATTTTAAAAAATCAATTTAATTATAAAGTAATTATCTACGATCGAACGGCAATTATTCACAGTTTCAAAATATATTATAATTTTTTTTAAAAATAATTTTTATTTTTAATTAGCCAATATTACAGCAATATATATATATATATATATATATATATATATATATATATATATATACTAACGCTTAAACGAATAAGCTCTCCTAGTCCAACAGAGGAAGATATCGACAACTATATGAAAATAATATCACTTACTAATGCTCATAAGAAAGACTATAGGCGCAACGGTCGACTAATAAGCGTTAAACATTGGAAATACGAAAATGTAATCAGGCCAAATTTATACAGAATAACAGACTTTGAGGTTAGTCTTCCAAAAAAGTTAAACAAGATGAAGCCGGATTGGATACGTCAGAGTACGCCTGATCAACTGGTGGACCGACTTCGTCTGTTGTATGCTGTAAAGAAAGCTCTTAGCAGCAGTCTCGAAAACGAAAACGAAATAATTTGTCATCACAGAGCTTAAAGCGAGAAAAATCATAGAATAAGTAAATATTTAATTTCTAGTTGTACTATGTAATATAGTCGTATTATAATAGTATTTATATGTAATATGGTATTTTTGTGATATGATGACAAAATAAACGAAATCTAACTACTACTAAAGTTGATTTGTATGTGTGTGAGTGTGTCCGAGCCCCAGGCGTAATTTGTCGAGGATAATGCACGACCGAAAATTTTTTAAATTAAGTCATGTTTTAAAAAATCGATAAATGCTGATTCTATCGTACTATTTAGTGCTATTTGGTACTAATATGTGCTCTATCGATAGGGAATCGATTGCAGATTTATGTAGGTCATGTAAATACTGACCTACTTTTAAAAAAATCGATAAATGCTATTTCTATCATACTTAAGTGCTTAGGCCCGTAGGGCCGATTATCCTAGTACATTCTATAAAAGCTTCTTATTTCTCAACCTCTCTGCCTCAGTAAACGTTCTGGTATAAATCTGTTTCTAGACTTATTTAATAAAATTGCATAATTCTCTATGGATTTCATGAAGCGATTGATTAATTTAAATATTTTTAGAAGAGGTGAACCTGTAGAGTTTTGGGTGGAATACCCTTCCGCGTACAAATTATATCAAGCAATACATTTTTAATTTTTAATAATAATATTTTAGAGTGATTTATGTCTCCAATAGCTGGGTTGTTTTATAGAGAGAATAGAATTTGAAAAATATGTCGCGCTCTTTAAATTTATAATAATAAGTTTTAATTTATTATATACGCTATATAATTTTACTATATTCAGAATGTTAACTGATGTATGTTCGATATCTGTTTATCATATGTCTTTTAAGAAATATTAATACCTCTGGTATAAATCTTCCACGTGAGGGTTATCTTGAATACCTTGTAAGGTTTGTTTTGCCAAATATTCTATTCAACACTGTAAATTGTATAATACATAATCGCAATATTTACTTTCACGCTGGGTACTCACGTAATTGCATTACTCGAAGTAAATCGTATAATAAATAAATCTGTTAATAATGCTGTGTATAAGGGCAAAGCGACCTATAATTTTAGCTAAAACATTATGTCAATTTTTGAAAATGCTTGTACCAAGATCGGTTCTATATTTTATATTATTCAGATATAATGAGAAACATACTAATCTTCTCGAAGCAAAATTTTTCCATATATAACTGGCTCGTTGATCTAAAGGTATGATTATCGCTTAGGGTGCAGAGGCCCTCGGTTCCAATCCTGGACGAGCCCTATTGTTTTTATATTCCGGACGGGATTTCATCAGATTAATTTGTAGCACTAGGTCATCGAGTGCAATGAATAAGTTGATTAACCGTAGACTTGTAGTAACTTACAAAATAAAACATAAAAATAAAATAAAAAACAATAAAACGTTTGTTGAGTTTTATTAATACGGGATAAATATGAGAACAATTATCTAAATTATATACATTTTAAACACTTTTAAGCAAGTTTTGTATCTCTTCATCAATCGCTTCGGTCGCTAGTAGAGGACCTCAAGTAAGCTCACTGTATTATGTGATTTTATGTTGATCTTCAGATTTAATAGGATGAGCCAAGCTGCTGGGTATACTTATTGATATTGAGCTGGAGGTTAACGATTGATTTAAGCGTCCACCCGCTATCTTTTTGCTAGATAAAGAAATATGCGTGCGTTAGTTTATTTCTAACTTTCTACAATTTCTATACTTACTTGAAACTCTTCGAGATCTTTAATTATAGGGTCTTGAATATTAATCTTGAACCATTGGGCTAAATTACTGTCTTGGTATATGGCTGCATTTTTGCTGTTTATATACTTTACTTCTTCTATAATAGTATTCCCTTTTTTGACTTCGAACATGCCTGTTAAAGCCGTGTTCACCTTTAACGCTTCATCCTTCTTCAACGCATTCAGAATACCTCTCTGAAAAATGGTTGAGCAGTCCTCCATGAAAGTCTTCAGCTCGATATGCTTGGTGTTAGTTATTACAGTAGTTCGCATACGTCCCTTAAATGCTGATTTCATGTCCGACCATTTGACTCGGCTGCAGGCTGTCTCTTTTCGCTGGTTATATCCCTCACCTACAGTTTTAAGGCTTTGACTATCTCTCGATAAGATTTCGCTTGATCCAAGCAGGCTAATAGATGGTTCTTCGCTCCCAATGATGACGCTGCATCTAGTGCCTTATTAAGTTTTCTTATCGTCATGGTATATTGTTTTAAGGCTCTGAGGATGGCATAATTTATTATCGTTTTAGGCAAACAGCTAGAGAGATATTACTATCAATCATATAAATTGATAATAATTTGTTATACGTTTTTTCTTAACATTAAAATATCAATCAATTAAATATGTAAAGTATTTAAAAAGCTTACCTTGATAATTGTTATAAACAATTTATGTATTGTTTTTTAGAATAAATTCACTATTTTTATTCACTTAGTAATAATTTAAACAATTTTTCATAGTATTAAAGCACTTCACTTTACTGATGCCGGGGTACAATTGAAAAAATCCTGGGGATGCGGTTTTATAAACTCAATGGTTAAAACTCGTTTGCAGATCGTGTCAAGCCTTGATGAAACTCACATTTTCTCTGGGGGGGTGTCATTTTCAGCATAATTCTTCAAGTATAGTTCTAAAGTTCAAGTAAAGCATTTTCAATTTGCATATCTATTTAGTGTAGTGTGTTGTTTTCTTTTAGCTTCCATACTATAAAATTTGGTGTGATTTGATTAAAAATGTTCAAAATAAATTTTTATGAATTTGTAACTATCGCTATTTAAAATCGGACATCCACTAAATTATGATTTACTACGAAATTTACAATAATTAAATAGTTTAAGAGATAGAAGAATTGACTGTGATTTAGTATTTTGTATAAATTAGTAAACGGCTTATCTTGATTCTTTTTTTTTGTTGGTCAACACAAAGATATCGATTCTAGGACGAGTCCTACTGTTTTCTTTAATGAGTAATCTGAATAAACGAGCTGGTAGTTAATTCGCAAATTATACCTTTATAATAGTTGTTAAACTAATTAATTTTCATTGTAGATAAACTGAATTTTACGAAAGACATATTGGAATGATATATGTAATATTGTCATTATTTAATAGTATTTGCTAGACTGATGCTTTTTAAGATTACCGTAGCTATTATTACCTGCCTACAGGTTATTGGCCTTTTTTTTCTCTACCTGCTGCATATCGACTGAGAAACTTTAATATGTCTTGGTGGTTTTGATAAGATGCAAGTTTGAGTTTTTATGTACGAAAGTTTATACCGAGGAGGTGTTATGATTTTAATTAAATATCGTTTAGATTATTATTATTATGTAGGTAAAAAGTTTGAGGGTCTTCCTCCGATTCATGCCTATGCTTGATCCCCACACGCATAGATTCGTATCGCGCTCGTATCCGTTAGTCGTGAAAGGTATTTTAAATTTGAATTGTGTATATTTTCAATGCATTATTAATAGAATGTTATTTATGGGTATTATATAATTAATTAGATTTATGTAATTAAAATAAAATGTTACGTTTTAATGGCAATATATGGGAAAAATGCGGACCCTTCTAACTGTCGACCGTTATAGGTATATTAATGTTGAATTATGTTCGAATGTTTTCATGAATTTCTTAATTCGTTATTAATAAAAATTATATCGATTATCTTAAATTATTATTATTGGTGGAACATTAGGTAATTACTTTATTTTTAACTTATATTTTTAAAATACGAAAGGTACAGGAAGAAATAATTAAAAAAGTGATTCCTTCTTTCAAAGTGGGTTTTTCTACCTGCGTTTGCAGACGAGGGTGAGGTTTCATTGATAGAACGAAGATATAAGACGTGTTTAAAGCTGAATTTAAAAATTGTAATGTTGGAGTAAATTATTATATGTAATTAATTTTAACTAATGATCTATACATTTAAGTAGGGTCGGATTGTCATATAAACTAAATACTTAATAAGAAGTACATATAGAGAGGGAGCGATTAATTTTATTCGAAATTTTGTTAAAATGGTACGTTTTAATGGCAATATATGGGAAAAATGCGGGTCCTTCTACCTGTTGACCGTTATAGGTATATAGATGTTGAATTATATTCGAATGTTTTCAAGAATTTTTTAATTCGTTATTAATAAAAATTATATCAATTATCTTAAATCATTATTATTGGTAGAACATTAGGTAATTACTTTTATCAATAAAATTCCATAGTTAATAAGTCGACTCATGTCATGTAACAGCGTGAAGTTAGCAACGTTGCCGCGCGCTTGGTTGGATTGCGGAAGATCTTACTCGCGGTCGCGGTCGCGAGTCTCGCTAGACCGCGGATGACCTTGAAATTGACCAAAAATTCTACGTTGGACCTTAGCGATTTCCCATGTTAATTTCCATAAGGATTGCCGCAGAACCGGTGTTGCCTATCTACTTTTGTTGTTTTATAATTGCTCGTCTCTTATTTCTTGTCTTTTTTCTCGTTGTTGTTGGAGTTTAAAGTCGGTACGTAAACATATAATTAAAATTGTAATTTATTTGATGTAAGCTAATTGTGTATTGTAGGTAATTATATTGAATATGGCCGAGGGAAATATGATTTTGTCGTCACCTAAAAAATGGTCTTAAAGACATTTTACAGTTGATGACAAAACTACCATTAGAAATATTTTCAAAAGTTACAGTGAAGATAACGCTTCGAAGACACAATGTGTTGAATTTACTGGTAGAGCCGCAGTATCCATATTCTAATGTTTTTAAGCAAATGTCATTATTATACCATATTTTATATTTTTTATCACAGGCGTAAGTGTGATAAAAGCCATTCCCTTTGAACCCGACATGGTAAAAGCAGAATTGCTTGCAATAGTGAAGCAATATAAACCTGATGTACGATATGTAGTGGATGACTTGGCTAAACAACATCAATCAACAGTTTTAAGATTACTTCCCTACCACTGTCAGCTTACCTCAATAGAATTAATATGGGGACAGATAAAAGGTGAGGTATCAATAAAAAACACCACATTTGAATTAGCAGATGTGAAACATCTCTCCATGGAAGCTGTTCAAAATGTTACACCAGCTAATTGGGAAAAAGCTGTTAAACATGTAACTGCAGTTGAAAATGATATGTGGGAATTGGATAAAATCCTTGACGTGCAGGTTGAACCACTTATTATAAATGTAGGCAAGGATTCTACTTCTGAAAGTGACGAACTTTAATATGTTACTATTGTTTTATGTTTGTTGCCACTATCGATGTAAAACACATTGAAGTAGCATTATTAAAATATTTTTTGTTTATGTACATTATTGTAATATAACGACAAATACACAATTATTATCGAATAAAGATATTATTGTTTTGTGTTCATTGTGCTGTATTTGTAATAGAATTATAGGATTTAATGGAATAATAAATGGGAGTTTTGATTATATTCTGTGGCCGAAGCTTTTTCTTTTAAACTTTATTTATTGAATATAATAAAACACATTTATATATTTCGTTTGCAGTCGTAGAATATATTTTATTAATTTTAATTAGGAGAAAACTTTCTTGTTAACATTAATGATACAAATGTATTAATATTACTTTGTCTGTAATTATTTAGCGAAGTTTAAGACGAGTTTAAATAATTAAATTTGAATTAACACACAGAACAATTTTAAAACCCACATTAAAATGACATTAAGCAAAATAATTAATTAAAAACTCGAATGAGCCTTTATGTTTTACTAGCAGGACAATTTTAAAATCCACACCTAGTTTAATACTCACACAGGATAAACACTTGTTGAATACTTAATAATGACTTGTGAGTTGGATGAAGATTTATAAAGACTAAAGACTTAATATTAAAACAGAGGTATTTATACCTTATCTGCCTGCACATTTCTCATGGTCATGAGAGAATTAATGCTACAGAAGTTCTCATAGAGATAACGTCGACTTATCAGAAAGCTGTAATTTGATATCGTGAGTTTTATTATCTTAAGCAATTCTCATTTAACATGATCTTATCTATAGTGCGATTCTACGTACGTTACTTGGGTTCGTTGCTTTTGTTATTTATTTATACCTATATGGTCAGTCTAATGCAGAATTAGTCTAGATCAATTTTTGCAAAAAATTGCGTTTTCGAGCCTAGTAGTTGCAGTTTCCAGTATTGCACGTTTAATGCAGAACCATCCTAATTCAATTTCTTTATAATTAAGACGTTAATTATTTATTACAGTAAATTCTGGATGTATTTATTACAAATTAAATACAGAATAATTAAACTCGTTTTTAATAAATAGTACAAGATGCCAAAGTAAGGTTAGGTTCATTCATCATATTTTTAGCCTCGAGTTGATTTTTTAATAAATATCATCATTTTCGTTACAAATTATGCTGTCAATATCTATTCAGCGTTGTAATAATAAATGCTAAATAAATTAATGCAAATCTTTTTAATTAAAATAATCCTGAAAGTGGCATCTGTTAACGCAATAATTAAATAAAATGTCCTAACAGTGTGAAGTTGGTTTCTGTCACGGAGCTTCACCAATTTTATATAATTACTCTATCTGTTCGAGACACAGACAATAGATATGTCTCTTGTCAAGCACCTACGGTTTAGATTATTAGATTTTAGTAGTCTAGAATTTCTGAAGTCAGTTAGGATGCTTTAGAACCTTGGCAAGAATTTTCACGAAAAGTAATTTGCAAGGTTTCTAAGCTCTCAAACAGGGTTTGAGAAGCAACAGTTCCGCTCTTTCAGCTTTGATGTCACCGTCGCACAGTAGACCGTTTAATAGAACCTAGACTTGAATAACTCTAATATCGCTTTAAACGATTGTACTCATCATATTTTGTGTAGATATAACTCAGTTTAAGTAACTGAGGTATGATTAACTAGTTTAGAAAAAAGTAGTTAAGCGTGAGTAATAAGCTCATCTGTGTCGACAAAACAAACAAAGTTTCTTTTTTAAAACGTAGTTTATTACACTAGTTAGATATAAATATTAACCAAAAAAAAATTAAAATAACGTTGTGAAAAAAATAGTATATTACATTTCAAGCGTCCTAAGTAGTAAATTACTTACAATTGGAAAAGTTACACACGAGCCGTCAGGCGAGTGCAAAATTTCATGTGTACGTAATTGGCCTTACAATTAGAGCAATGTATTGGGAAGATGGAGTCATAAGCGACTGCAGGCATGCTGGAATATAACCTTAGCAAAGAATAGTAAAAAACAAAAAATATATTAAAGGAGTATGAGAAGTAAGTACCAACCCGGAACTGCAAACTTGATGATTTCTTCCAAAGACTGATCAACCACAGAATGGGAATTTTCTTAAATAGACTGAGAAAGCAACTATCGCAAGGATTCTGGGTCTGACATGCCAAATAATAATAATAACAATACTCGCTCAGGCATGTTAGACGATACAGCTAATGACCTCCGTTCGATTGTCCCAGTTTAATTGAGAACCTATCTCATACTCTTCTGGGTAGCAAAACTAGGGAGAGTAGTACACTATCCTGTATGTCAACCAGCGCAATTAGGAAATCGGTTCACGCAAGAATTGGTTTCGGGGGACCCTGCTATGCTGCAGTAGCTGAACAAAAAGTTGCGTATCAGTGAAGAGCGACTGTCGCAAAGAAAATTGCTCTCAAATGTTAAAATAGAGCAAATAAGAGCAGAAAATAAAGAAGACTTAGAAGCAAAAAGGCAACATAAAAATAGAGTAATAGTAGTAGAGGCAGATAAAGAAATAGAAAATATTAATGAAATCACCCAGGTCACCAATAGTGACATTAGATAATTATCTCCAGAGAAGACGAGAGGAAAAATAAATGATAAATAAATTGTGAGAGTGTTGGAGTTACATCAAGAAATCGACCCAACAAAACGACTGCCTATTCCAAAACAAAGCGCGACATATAAACTGTATGCTATAGCACAACTAATTAATGGCATGCTACTACATTTTATAGCAAAATCCGACAACTTTATAACGATTTACATCTTTCTATGACATACTGTTCAGGACTGATAGCCGCTGAAGCGAATGGAACAACAGAAGTATACAAATAGAAAAAAATTAATGATAAAACTTCTAGCAAACGAAAAACAAGAATACAAAGAGAAATCAACCAGACCTATTCAAATAACAGCAAGCAGACTTATAAGGTAACTTATGTTATATAACTGTTTTTACTGTTTATTGGAACTATGTAGTTTCATTCCTGCTAAGTTACTTTTAAAGTATGTGGAACGGTATTGTCACTTAATATAGTTACTTTAAAGTCGTTGCAACTTCAAAATGGTATTATGATTGTAGTAGTAACTTGCCTGAAGCTACTTTAAAGTTTTTAAAACTTTAAAGTAGTACTGAAAGTTCTTGTCACCTATTTCAAACCCTTAACCCTTTGAAGGAAAGGAACCTTACAGTGGTATTGAAAGTAAAACTTACGTTTTTGCTACCCAGAACTTTAAAGTGATTTTTCGTAAACTACTCCATATTTATTTGTAAAATGTTAGAGGCCATTAATCAATTTGCAATTTGTTATGATTGTTAACAGATGTTTTACTATATAACCACCAATAAAAATAACAAGTTGGTGCAAAATTGTGCCTTAAGAATAATATCAAAATGGTTTGTATCGTGTGTATCAACTAATAAGTATTTTTGTCATATTTTATCACATTTAACAGAAAAGTTGCAATGGTTTATAATTTTAGTACACTGGTATAGCAAAAGAATCAAACATTTCATCGCTATTTGTATTATTAAGTACGAATTACAAATAAAATAGTAATCCATTTTGTGACACGATCGCAGTATGAGAATAGAAAATGATAAAATATTTGTTAACTTGCAAGAGTAAGAGACGATGTGTCAAAGAGAAAAGAAGTTTCACGACAGTAGCAATTACTACACCGCTACGTAGCTGGACAAGTTCCAGAGAGGTTACTGCCACGTATCTGCCACCCAAGAATTGTTCCCTATTTTGGTTCCAGACACGTAATAAAACCGTAGCAATTACGTGCTGGTGACTAGTGGCAAAAACTTAATAGTTCCACCGGTAGTTGCTGGTACTCGTACGTAGCGATGACTAAAAATGTTGCTTGGGATACTACACCATGAAACTATACCCATTACTTTATTATTACTGTATACTTGTTACTTCTAACCCTGCCTCGCCAAATTTTACTACTTAACCCTATTTCTATAGACTTTTTTTTCCTTTGTTTTTTTTTATTTCAGATGTACCAAGACACCATCCATCTCCAAGCATCTGAGCCGCAAGGAGTCGGAACCATCTTTTTAAAATGTTTAAAAAAAATGGCCGCATCTTTTTCTGTCGACCGTACCACCGCCACCCAACACCAACAAAAAAACTATAGAATTTTCTTAGTTATAGAAAATAGGTTAAAGAATAAAATATTGTAATGTAATGTAATGTAATGTAATGTAATGTAATGTAATGTAATGTAATGTAATGTAATGTAATGTAATGTAATGTAATGTAATGTAATGTAATGTAATGTAATGTAATGTAATGTAATGTAATGTAATGTAATGTAATGTAATGTAATGTAATGTAATGTAATGTAATGTAATGTAATGTAATGTAATGAAGACACGGCCATGCGTCGTAGAGAGTAGACGTGTTCTCTAGCGCTGTCTGTATTCTATCAGTTTTATGGTAAATACCGGTGTATATTGTTTTATCCTTTCGAAACTGTGATATAGAAGTGCTATCGTAGAGTGATTAAAATTAGTAAAAATGTCCACAGAAACACGGGAGCAGGGAGAAGTGCGGAGACAAGCTGCTATTGTTAAGCAAGTGTGTTCCGACGATACATTTATACAAACAATCGTATCCAAGGTCTCGGATATTATCTATGCTAAACTGCAAGGGGCACTAGATATTTTTAAAGCAGACATAACAGCAATTACCGCAAGAATTAATGAACAAAACGCAAAAATTTTACATCTACAAAGAGAGGTAGCAAATTTGAGATCTGAAAAAAACAATTTAGCACTGCAGATTTTTGACATGGAGCAATACTCGAGAAGAAACTCTTTGAGATTATTTGGAGTTAATGAAAATGTAAACGAGAAAAATGAAGAAATGGAAAAGAAAGTGTTGGACTTATTTAATAATAAAATGGGGCTAGATATTGCTATAGAAGATATAGATAAGAGCCATCGAGTAGGCAAAAAGAAATCACAAAAATCAAGGCCAATTCTTGTAAAGTTCAGAAGTTATAGAGACCGGAGGAAGGTTTTTACTGCTAAGAAATTGCTGAAAGGAACAAATATGTTTATCAATGAAGATTTAAGTAAACATAAATATCAAATTTACAAAATGGCAATGGATAAATGGGGAAAAGATAAAGTTTGGTTATCGGACGGCAGAACTTTAACTAAAATAAATAACACCATAAAGGAAATTAAAAAAGAAGATGTTGCTGTTGAATCAGTGGCGTAGACACTTACAAGCTTTGT
The DNA here is from genome assembly GCA_929113105.1 of Agrypnus murinus. Classification (NCBI taxonomy): domain Eukaryota; kingdom Metazoa; phylum Arthropoda; class Insecta; order Coleoptera; family Elateridae; genus Agrypnus; species Agrypnus murinus. The sequence goes on along the minus strand of OV816023.1, from coordinate 91,046,871 downwards.
TTATTGAATTGTAAAATAATTTTATGATTCTTAGTTTCTTTTAATTTTTAAACTTATTTCTTTGTTAATATAATAAATTTTGAATTTTCTCTAGTTATAAATTTGATTCTTTTTATCACATTTTTAGTTTTATTGGTGAAGCTTCTGTTGCAGATTATTGAATGTCAAATGATTTTTTGATATATTACCAAAATGTTAGAGGATTACGTACAAAATTGAAGGACATATATACTCGATCAAGCGTAAGTGAATATAGTATAATAACATTAACTGAAACAAGTCTAAATGATGCTGTATGTGATGCAGAGGTAATTGATTTAAATAAATACCAGATATTTCGTTGCGATAGAGATCAAGATGTGACTAATAAAACCAGGGGTGGGGGTGTTTTGACAGCAGTGGGCAATAGTTTCAGGGTGACTAAGACATGTGTTAGCACAGGCCATTATGAATTGTTAATAGTGAAAATCAGTTATAAAGGTAGCTGTTATAATTTTATTTCGGTATATATACCACCAAATTCTAATAATATTATTTATACACAAGTATTCAATTTTATCTCACAAAACGTAAATGCTAATGAAAAACATTATTTATTTGGCGATTTTAATATTCCTATAATGCAAGGGATAAAAGCAAACACAGTCTTAGATTTCATCAATGATTTTAATCTAGTTTCAATTAATAATATAAATAATGCCTTTGGAAATAAGTTAGACTTAGTAATTTGTACAACAGAAGATGATACTACATGCACCTTGAAGAAATGTGAACTACCACTCTTACTAGAGGATCCTTACCATCCTGCACTAGTGTGTTCACTTCAAACAAAACAAAATTGTGCATCATCATTTATTCACAATAATCTTCAGTTGAACAATTAATCTTCAATTTAACTTTAAAAGATGTAACTTTCTAAGTCTCTATAATGAAATACTAAATATAAATTGGGATTCAGTTCTACACACCAGTAATGTTAATAACGCTACTGAATTTTTTTATGAAAAGGTAAATAAAGTTCTAAATAAAGTTGTACCACGATACCACTGTAAGACGTCTAAATATCCTGCGTGGTTTAATAAAAGTGTAATTGATTCTTTAAAACTGAAAAATTATTATAGGAAAAATAAACTAGTCAATAATTATAAAGAAGAAAGAAAAAAACTAAAAGTCTTAACAAAAAAGGCGTATGAGGATTACATTACTGGTGTGGAAGAAAATATAACTACTGACATAAATGGATTTTGGAATTTTATCAAGTCAAAAAAGAAATCAGCTCAATCAGCAAGTTACACCTACAATAATGAAATTATTGAACAAACTGAGGTTGCAAATACATTTGCTAAGTATTTTCAATCTATATATGCTGACCAACCTGCCAGTTATAATATTGAGAAGCACAATACAAATTCTTTAACTAATGATTGTTTTAAAATAGATGAAATTTCACATGACGACTATGTCAATGCCATTAATAAATTAAAACCTAAACCTGCAACTGGTCCAGACAAAATACCACCGTATGTTGTGAAAGCATGTGCTCCCTTATTAGAAGTCCCTTTGTTACATATTTATAGGTTAGCCATAATATCTAATACGTTTCCTGACATATGGAAAGAAACGTATGTGTATCCTGTTCATAAAAAGGGAGAGAAGATTCGCATTGAAAATTACAGACCCATTGTTACGGTATATTTTCGATCTAAGATTTTCATATCCTATGAACCTTTATTTGCGGTATAGCGTTGAGATCCGATGAACCGTATTGTAGTTGAGATTAGATGGTCATGCGTATTAGCGTCTGTTGAGGGTTGTCATTTGTCAATCGCAAGGAAATTGTTCTTTCTTTCCGATTTAAGTTTGCTTCGTATCGCACATATTGCTGAAGGATTTTGGCTTATTGAATTGATTGGAATTGGTTCGATTATTGTTATAGCCGCATCTTAGATGGATTAAAGTTCTTCAGTTAATAAGAAGATTAACTATTTGGTAGATTAGTTTGGTTAATTTTCATCTTTCGAGGATTTGATTTTTGTGCATACGTCGTGGATTTATTACCTTGATCCCGTTTGTTATCTATAGGGATCGTCGTTATCATCGTCGTTATCATCGTCGTTATCATCGTCGTTATCATCGTCGTTATCATCGTCGTTATCATCGACGTTATCATCGTCGTTATCGTCATCGTGGTTATTACCTCTCTTAATTTGTTAAATATTTAATTGTTGTTCATCGTATCATTGGTATTGACAATACAATCGTCGTCTTTTTTATTTAAGAAGATTAAATGTAATATTTGGATGGAAATTACATTTTGATAAGTGAAGAAGTTGGAGCTGTTTTATTTTCTTTTGTATGGGTCTTTGGTGAATTTAGTACAGATGGAGATCACTTGGTAGAGATCTTGAAGTAACCTTGGAGACCTTATGGATATGGAAATCAAGAAGTTCAATCTTGTCAATCAATTTTTGTAATAACAGACAATTCACAGGAAACCGATAACTTCTTTTGAGGGTTATAATTATTATTTATTGGTAACCGGGTAATGTAATTTTTGTTTACTTATCTAATTTATAACTTATTTGATTCAAATGTTGTGTTTGGTGTATGCTTGATTGAATGGAAGTAACATTTGTATAAATAAGGTACTTCTCGTATCTAAAAAATTCTATCAACTATATTTTACCTTTTTGCCTCAAATTAAGTTGGGTAATTATATTATTTCTTTTGGTGTTTAAATTTATAAATATTAATATTGATTATTTAATTGTTCAATGTATGTTATTACATATTCAGTTTATTAATTTATCTATATGACATGAACTTGATCATTTCTCTTACTATTTTTATGTGGTAAATTGTTTGCTTTATTTTTAAACTTATTGATATAATAAATCTCATTGTGTTTTTGGGTACTCTTATATCTATTATTGTATGAAACCTTTGTTCTTGTCCGAACTAATTTTAGGTATTAGGTGGGTGCTTTTGGAGTTCTTGGTGGTAAGAAAGCATTTTGAAATTGAGTCTGGTATTTACTCTTAAACTAGGGTTAAACCAAGTGGCGCCCCGAGCATTTATTTTGATTGTATAGGTAGGTGGTTGATTTTAATTCCTTTTATTTTCACCCACTTCCCCTCTCCGACATCTAGTGAGCTAGTTAAGCCAGATCAAGATAACAACATCACCTTTACCGTTTAAGCGGGCGAAAGCGGTGACAAATTGGTGCCCATGCGTGGAGCCTTGTTTTAAAAAAAATAGTTTTGAATTTTAACAAATTATTACTCTAGGTTCAGCCTCATCGACATTTTGTCCTCTTTTTCTTGGCGGTCTTTCACATAGTTTGGACAAGGTTAGATTATTATTGGGTATTATTTTAGTGTAGGTTATTTTCCAAAATGTATATCACTAGTACGGATGTTAATTACTTAAACAGAAACGAATTGTTAGCAGAATTAAAAATTAGGGGTGTAGTTATAACAGAAGAAGTAGATAAGTTAAGGTATAGTTTGAGGAATCTCCTTCATATCAAAAAGAGAGATCAGTTTACACCTAAACCGTTAGGAACTGACACTGAAACATTAGAGTATTGTAGTAAATGTATAAAAGCTTGTGAGGCCTTGTTGAAGGATTATACCGGTACAGTAGGAGCTTTCAATAAATTAAGGGCTAAAGTTAGACATGTGTTTGGGTTGGTTTCGTCATTTAACCCTGATCCTTCTAAAACGCAAGAAGTTGCTAGTCGTGAAGTGCAGTTTAGTAAGGTAGTTAGTTTGATGGCTGATTTGCAGAACGTGGCGGAAGATAAATGTGCGCAACAACAACCTCATCCTACAACTCCTGTTGCTGTTGGTGACTTAAGTATTTTGGACGCGTCTATGATAGGTGACACAATTTTGGAAGATCCAGTAATTGAAACTCATATAGCTAGTTCCATTCCTCAGTCGTCGACTCCTTATTTTGCCAAATCTATTGCTGTCGTAAAGTGGAATGTTAAATATTCAGGGGAAAGGTTTGAGAGTGTTAATGCATTCATAGATAAGGTTGATGATTTAGCTGCTGCACGAAATGTTACTCATTTAGAATTATTTGCTAGTGCTATAGAGCTATTCGAAGGTAAAGCTGCTTTGTGGTTTAGAAGTATACGACGAAAGGTTTCTACTTGGGCAGAACTTTGCGAAAATTTAAGACGTGATTTTCAACCGTTTGATTATCGTAGGAAATTGATAGCAGAAATAGAGAATAGGACACAAGGGGGTGATGAGTCAATTAGTTTGTACATTGCAGTAATGGAAGATCTTTTCGCATATCTTAAACCTCCCATGTCAGAATCAGAGAAGTTAGAAATATTGCGTAGAAATATAGTACCTTATTTTCAATCGGCTCTTTGTTTGACAGATATAAATTCGGTAGCGCATTTAGTTGAGTTATGTCGCCGTCTGGAAGTTACGAAAGCCACTATGGAAACTTATATACCTCCATCTTGTAGTAGACACGAAACTCCCGTTGAACCTCATTTGTCTTATCAACCCAGTAATACTAGTAAGGATAGCAGGAATAGTTATAGGGCTAATTTATGTAGAAATATTGTTGCAAATCATGGGGAAAATTCTATTGTAAGGGATTTAACTTGTTGGAATTGTGGTCAAAATAATCATATAGCAAAAAATTGCAGAAAGGAACATGTGTTAAAATGCTATAAGTGTGGTCTATTAGGATTTACTACCAGGAATTGTACGAATTGTAATAAAACTCGAGGAACGATGAACTCTAGTTCGGGAAACGGTCGAGGGAGCGGACGTTAGGTCGTGAGTCCAATCCTGAAAAGTTTGATAGTGTAGCGACCAAAAAGTTATCTATGTTAAATTATATTCTGACGCAAGCTGAAGATGGTGAATGTCCTTATATAGAAATTTCGATATTAGGCATTAAGTTTTATGGTCTTCTGGATTCTGGGGCTAATCGTACATTTATAGGAAGTAATTGTTGGGATGTTCTGAAAAATATTGGAGTATCGTTAGAGCATAATCCTGCTATGTGTAGTTTAGCGAATTCGGGCAGTGTTAAGAGCATAGGAACTTGTACTATCTCTATACAACTTCAGGGGAAAATAAAAACTTTCCGTGCCATTGTAGTTCCGGAGTTAAGACACTCGGTGATTTTAGGGATTGACTTTTGGCTTGAAATGGGAATAATTCCAACTTTGCGTAAGGGAGAATGGGAATTTTCTAAAGAACCATTAATTAAACCTATTATAAATTCCATTGTTTCGGTTGACGAGCTTGATCAAGACAGTAAGCTAGTTTTAGACAATCTATTGAACGAGAAATTTAGGGAAATGGGTACTGAGTTAGGTTGTACCAATGTCACTCAACATCGTATAGTATGTCATGGTGCACCCATTAAACAAAGATATTATCCAGTTAGTCCGGTCGTACAAAAACACATAGATTCGGAATTGGAGAAAATGTTGAATTTAGGGGTGATAGAAAAATCAAATTCGCCTTGGTCTTCGCCAATACTCTTAGTTCCCAAGAAAGATGGAAGTTATAGATTTGTAGTAGATTTTCGGAAGGTTAATGCAGTAACTGAGAAAGATGCTTATCCGATACCGTATATTAGTTCCATCTTAGACCGTTTGAGAGGGGCCAAATTTATGTCAAGTTTAGATATTTATTCAGCATTTTGGCAAATTGAGTTGGAATCCGAAAGTAAGCAGTACACAGCATTTACTATACCAGGTCGTGGATTATTTCAATTCCGTAGATTGCCATTTGGTTTATCGAATAGCCCGGCTACGTTTCAAAGGCTAATAGATAAAGTATTAGGTCCTGAATTAGAGCCAAATGTTTTTGTATATCTTGACGATATAATTTTAGTTTCTACTACTTTTGAAGAACATGTCAATTTATTGCGGAACGTATTTGACCGTTTAATTAGTGCAGGTTTGACGTTGAATAGAGAGAAGTGTTTGTTTGGTAGACCATCTTTAAAGTACTTAGGGTACGTTGTAGATAAAAATGGGTTACATGTGGACCCAGATAAAGTTAAGGCCATACTTGAAGTTCCCTCACCTAAGAATGTTAAAGAAGTTAGAAGTGTTATTGGCACCGCAGCGTGGTACAAACGTTTCATCCCTCAGTTTTCGACAATAATTTCGCCTATGACTCGGCTTCTAAGGAAAAATACAAAATTTGTTTGGTCGAGTGAATGCGAGCGTTCTTTGGATATTATTAAAAATTGTCTAGTTTCAGCACCTTGTCTCACTTGTCCAGATTTTAGTTTACCATTTATACTTCAAACTGACGCTAGTGATTTCGGAATCGGTTGTATCCTTTCCCAAATGTTTTCTGATGGCGAGAGAGTAATTTGTTATCTTAGCCGCTCTTTAACGAGAGTGTTTGTCGGTTATATATGCAATAGAGAAATTTAGATGCTATTTAGAAGGGACGAAGTTTACGGTTATCACTGACCATTATAGTTTAGTCTGGCTTAACAACCTAAAAGATCCTATGGGTAGATTAGGACGATGGGCTGTCCGTTTGCAGCAATACGACTTTGAGGTCATACATCGAAAGGGAAAAGAACATTGTACTCCTGATTTATTGTCTAGATCAGTCCCTGTTTTAGATAACATTAACTATTCTGGTTCGCCTCCGTATAGGCCAGAATCTGTAAATTCATTGAATATAAATAGAGTAGCGACTAAAGATACTTGGTATTGTAGGTTAAGAAGAAATGTTCTTCGAAATCCGTTGGCTTATCCGCAGTTTAGGGTAGAGGATAACAAGTTGTACAAAATAGTAAAGTCTAAATTTGATATTTTAGCAGATAAAATAGACAGCTGGCGTTTAGTAGTTCCTAAAGATGATAGAAATCAAATTCTTTATGAAGGTCATGACATTCCTACTTCTGGTCACTTAGGTGTATTTAAGACATATAATAGAATTAGTCAACGTTACTATTGGCCGAAGATGAAATACGATATTGCTTGTTATGTTTCGCGTTGTAGCGTTTGTAGTCAAACGAAACCTTTGCAGAGAAAGCCTCCTGGTCTTATGGGTAAACGACCCGAACTTTCTAGACCTTGGCAAGCCATTTGCACAGATATAGTTGGGCCATTACCTAGGTCAACTAATGGGCATAAATATATTCTAGTTGTAGCAGATTGCTTTTCTAAATTTAGTTTGGGCTTTCCTCTTCGAGCTGCAACCGCTGATGCAGTAGTGAAATTGATTGAGGAGCGAGTTTTCCTGGTGTATGGTGCTCCACAATTTATTTTAGTAGATAACGGAGTTCAGTATAGGGGGAAAAAGTTCAAAGAATTAGCGAATTCTTATGGTAGCAAGATTATTTATAATCCGTATTATCATGCGCAGAGCAATCCAACTGAAAGAATTAATAGAGTTTTAAAAACTATGCTTACCTCTTATGCTCATGATAACCATCGTAAGTGGGATGCTAACTTGTCAAAGGTGTTGTGCGCCATTAGAACGGCTAAACATGAAGTAACAGGTCACACACCATATTTTGTGAATTTCGGTCGCGAAATGATTTTAGACGGGAATTTCTTTGGGAATGTTGATTTAAGTGACGGTTTTTCTTTTTCAGGTAGGGATAATTTAGTCCTTAGGTCACATGCTATGTCAGGAATATTTAAAGATGTTAGGAATCGCTTAGAAAAGGCGTATGAAAATAGTAAAGCACGGTATGATTTGCGTAGAAGACCTCAGGTCTATAGTGTTGGGCAGTATGTTTGGAGGAAGAATTATGTGTTATCTGATGCCAGTAAAAATTTTGCCGCAAAGTTAGCGTTTAAGTATGTTGGACCCTATAAGATTAAGCGTAGAGTGGGTTATTGTGTTTATGAGTTGGAAAATGATAATGGTACTACTGCTGGAATTTGGCATGTTAAAGACTTAAAAGAAGTTAATAATTAGGCGTTTTAGGGTGGTTGGTTTGGGCGTCTGGTTGGCGACTCTTGTTTGTGGGGTATGTCCACTTTTCTCCTTCCGGACATATTTCCGATCTTTCCATCAAGATCTTGTGTTCCTTCTCTGTCCTGTACTCTTCCTATCTGTGTTCGTATTCTTTTGTGTCTTGTTGTGCAATTGTATGTGAATGTCTATTTTCGCCTACTACTTTTCCGCTATTCTATCTACTTTCCTATAGTCTTCTTTTTCATTTCGTTGGTCTAATGCTCTTGTATTAGATTGACATCTGGCCGTTAGTTTGGGGGGTGGTTCATGCTTCTTGCCGAGGGGGGTTTGCTCTCGGGCATTCCTCTCAAAGCAAGGGTGGCTGTGCTACTCATCCTCTCTATCGTGCTTCCTTTTAACATCTGAATCGTAATGTGGCTATAGTCGATTGGCGTGACCTTGTGCCGCAAGGGAGCTACCTATGGTATAGCTTGTATTGTCGTTTGTGTTAGGGTTTGTGGGTTGGGAGCCGTTGATTAGTGGGGGGGGTGGATTTTACTAGTTTTAGGTGGGGTTTTCCTTGGGGTGGGTCAACTTGTTTAGGGTTGTTGGTGATCAGGGTTGGTTTGGCTACAGTCTTTGAAAGTACGTTGCTACTGGTTGTGTTTTGGGCCTTAGGCTACAACGGGCGACTCTTCAATTGCTGTTACCTAAACAACACTCTCCTGACAATCTTGACAGATTTGTTAGATGTCTTTTCATTTAGGAAATTGGTTGTTGTGGGTTGGTTGTGGTTTTTACTCTTTTTTTGCTATATTTTAAGATTCGATTAGTTTTGTAAACATCTCTTTTGGATGTTTTCCTTTTAGTAGAGGGGGAGTTGTTACGGTATATTTTCGATCTAAGATTTTCATATCCTATGAACCTTTATTTGCGGTATAGCGTTGAGATCCGATGAACCGTATTGTAGTTGAGATTAGATGGTCATGCGTATTAGCGTCTGTTGAGGGTTGTCATTTGTCAATCGCAAGGAAATTGTTCTTTCTTTCCGATTTAAGTTTGCTTCGTATCGCACATATTGCTGAAGGATTTTGGCTTATTGAATTGATTGGAATTGGTTCGATTATTGTTATAGCCGCATCTTAGATGGATTAAAGTTCTTCAGTTAATAAGAAGATTAACTATTTGGTAGATTAGTTTGGTTAATTTTCATCTTTCGAGGATTTGATTTTTGTGCATACGTCGTGGATTTATTACCTTGATCCCGTTTGTTATCTATAGGGATCGTCGTTATCATCGTCGTTATCATCGTCGTTATCATCGTCGTTATCATCGTCGTTATCATCGTCGTTGTCATCGACGTTATCATCGTCGTTATCGTCATCGTGGTTATTACCTCTCTTAATTTGTTAAATATTTAATTGTTGTTCATCGTATCATTGGTATTGACAATACAATCGTCGTCTTTTTTATTTAAGAAGATTAAATGTAATATTTGGATGGAAATTACATTTTGATAAGTGAAGAAGTTGGAGCTGTTTTATTTTCTTTTGTATGGGTCTTTGGTGAATTTAGTACAGATGGAGATCACTTGGTAGAGATCTTGAAGTAACCTTGGAGACCTTATGGATATGGAAATCAAGAAGTTCAATCTTGTCAATCAATTTTTGTAATAACAGACAATTCACAGGAAACCGATAACTTCTTTTGAGGGTTATAATTATTATTTATTGGTAACCGGGTAATGTAATTTTTGTTTACTTATCTAATTTATAACTTATTTGATTCAAATGTTGTGTTTGGTGTATGCTTGATTGAATGGAAGTAACATTTGTATAAATAAGGTACTTCTCGTATCTAAAAAATTCTATCAACTATATTTTACCTTTTTGCCTCAAATTAAGTTGGGTAATTATATTATTTCTTTTGGTGTTTAAATTTATAAATATTAATATTGATTATTTAATTGTTCAATGTATGTTATTACATATTCAGTTTATTAATTTATCTATATGACATGAACTTGATCATTTCTCTTACTATTTTTATGTGGTAAATTGTTTGCTTTATTTTTAAACTTATTGATATAATAAATCTCATTGTGTTTTTGGGTACTCTTATATCTATTATTGTATGAAACCTTTGTTCTTGTCCGAACTAATTTTAGGTATTAGGTGGGTGCTTTTGGAGTTCTTGGTGGTAAGAAAGCATTTTGAAATTGAGTCTGGTATTTACTCTTAAACTAGGGTTAAACCAAGTGGCGCCCCGAGCATTTATTTTGATTGTATAGGTAGGTGGTTGATTTTAATTCCTTTTATTTTCACCCACTTCCCCTCTCCTACATCTAGTGAGCTAGTTAAGCCAGATCAAGATAACAACATCACCTTTACCGTTTAAGCGGGCGAAAGCGGTGACACCATATCTATTTTATCAGCTCCAGCTAAAGTATTTGAGCAAATCTTATTTACAAAATTATTTAACTACGAGTATATAGGCAAGTACATATCTGTTAATCAACACGGTTTTATGCCTAACAGATCAACTGCTACAAATCTGTTAGTATTCACTAATGAAATATATAATGCTTTTGAGGAAGGTACGCAAGTAGATGCAATTTACACAGATTTTGCAAAGGCATTTGACAGTGTTGATCATGATATACTACTGGGCAAACTGTCAAACTATGGTGTTCTTAACTCCACTCTACTGTTATTATCATCTTATCTAAAAAATCGATCTTTTTATGTAAAGATTAACAATAGTGTATCAAAACAATTTAACTTCAACTCAGGTGTCCCACAAGGTTCCAACCTCGGGCCCCTGTTTTTTTAAATATTTATTAATGATATTGCACATGTGATTAAAAATGTTAAGTAGTTATTATTTGCTGATGACATAAAGAGCTACACTGCAGTGAATACACCTGATGATGCTATCGCATTGCAAAATGATGTAAATAATATGTATGAGTGGAGTTTAATGAACAAATTATATTTTAATACAAGTAAATGCTCTACAATCACGTTTACAAATAGCCTAAATCCAATCAAAAGTGACTATTTCATGAACAATGTAAAGTTAAAAAAATTAAGTACAATTGATGACCTCGGTATTACCTTAGACACTAAACTAACTTTTAATGATCATATACAGAAAATTACCGCCGCTGCTAGAAAGACACTGGGTGTGTGTATTTAATTTTAAGCATATTACAACTATTAAAACATTGTATTTTGCATTAGTTCGATCAAAGCTTGAGTATTGTTCTATTATTTGGAATCCGTATACTAATAAAAACATTGAGCTTATTGAAAAAATACAAAATAGATTCTTAAGGTATCTCTACTTTAAGCAGTTTGGGACATATCCTGATTATAACATAGTAAGATCTAATCATCTTAGGAACTCTTATAAAATTATGACTTTATATAACCGAAGGCAATGCGCCTTCCTAACGTTTGGGTTTAAAATATTAAATGGATTGACAGATTGCCCAGACATCCTTTGCCTTTTTAGATTTAAAGTCCTGGGACGGTTGCTTAGAAATCCTGTATTATTTATGGTGCCTCCTGCTGTTCGAACACTGCATTCGCGGGCTAATTACTATGCTGAAATTAATCAATTACATTCTGTCTCTGTTAAATTTTGATATTTTTTTAATAAAATTTAGTAAGTATAAAAACCTTGTATATGAATACTTTCAAAATCATTAACATCCTCAAATATTTTGGTAATATTATATAAGTACAAAGTAACCTAAAATTATAGTAATTAACAAACTCAATTTAAATTTCATACATTTATATATGAAATTTAAATTTATTGTATACCACTTCACACGATTCTTCATTCGAATTCTTTATTCTTTATTTTTACTTTATTTTCTACTTTATTTTTTATTTTTTATGATACTTCAATTTAGATAATTAACTTTTAAGTTTATTATATTTCATATTATAATTAAATTCCATGTAATTAGGCATTTTGCCTGTTTGGAATAAATAAATAAATAAATAAATAAGTAATGTAATGTAATGTAATGTAATGTAATGTAATGTAATGTAATGTAATGTAATGTAATGTAATGTAATGTAATGTAATGTAATGTAATGTAATGTAATGTAATGTAATGTAATGTAATGTAATGTAATGTAATGTAATGCAATGTATATATATATATATATATATATATATATATATATATATATATATATATATATATATATATGTTATTCTTGTATTCTTAATACTTAAGCCAACACCATCTAAAACAGAATCACATAATAACATCAACTGTAATAACAAACGCAAATTAGACATTCTAGAAGTTTTCGAGATATACAAACACAAACGATACAAGGGTATCTTTAATGATCCGTTACTGAAAGTGTTAGATATTTAATTTATATTATTTTTATCTAGTTATCTATTTATTGTATTTACCTTAGCGATGTGTTTGTTTATAGTATTTATATTACCTTTGATAATGACAGCTTTTAACTGCCGAAACAATTGTCAGACAGACCGAAATAAATTTGCAAAGCCTTTGATAATTTTAATTATTTATTTCAGATATTACTATTGTTTGATCTAACCATATTTTCCTTAAATTTGTATTCTCACTTGTGACCACATTGTTTTGATCGTATTTCGATCATAATCGTATCGGTTTGTTCGAAATGTCCCACTTTTCATCTTGAGTGGTGTTTTTGAACTCCTTATTAGATCCGGGGGAGTATAGTAATATACAACATGTAGAGACTTTGCGAGATCTACAGAGACTACCCTTTCTGTATATGCTGGCTGATTAAAAGATTGGATACTGTCAAATAAAATAAAATACATTTTAGTTTTTCATTAGCAGTAAATTATTATCTTCTTTGGGTTTTTGCCCTTAAAGCTTTTTCTTCTATAAGCTATTTCACTTAAAAATTTGTAGAATGTCAATTAAATCAAATTAAATAATAAGCATAGTAAAACCTATACCAAATAGTAACTGAACTAAAAAAGAATTGGAAAGAAAACCACGAGCAGAATAGAGTTCTGTCTCTCTGTGTTCAGTTGATATTTTAGGAATGCAAGAAATATGCGTTCACGAATGCGTTTGCGGCTGCAAATTCCAACTGACAACAGGACAGCAGAAGAGAGAAGATACTTCTTAATAAAAGGAATCCCCGGTTGATCACCTTGTTCCTCGGAGATTTGTCTGAAAAAAGACAATACTAAAGACAATACATATTCCAATAAAGCTTTTTAAATAAATAACACAAGGTAGATTCTCTGAAACAGGTACCTTGGTTGATTTTATTCTCTTAATAATTAGTATCAGACGTTTAATAACATAACGAACAAATTTTAATGTGATCAGCGCTATATCTTTAATTATAAGAATGTTAATAAACATGTAGGTATGTACTTTAGTAGGTAATTTATATTCTTTGCATAAAATGTGTTATCAAGGAATATGGGATGAGCATATGATGACGGATTACTGCTGGTCTGTGAAAAGGCATTGAGGCAGCCAGTACGCAGATCGTTTGAAAATAAAAGCAAGAGATATCGTAAATCGAGAGACGGAGTTTTATTGAATTTATTTCTTTGCCTGTATTTATTTACATGTGTTCTATTTTGGGTGTATTTATTGTAACCCTGATGTAAGGAGTGGTTATACCGCAGATTGGAATGGTTTTACCTCCCTCAAGGGCGGATATACCAGAGGTCTATTTCTAAATACAAAATATTACGGTTTTCAATCATTTTTGCGTGTATTTATTGTATTTTGGTGTAAGGGGTGGTTATGACCCATTTTGCGGTGGTTTAATCTTCTCAGGGAGGAGAGTTCTTGGCCATATACCAGGGGTCTATTTCTAAATACAAAACATTTGCGGTTTTCAACCATTTTTTGCATGTATTTATTGTATTTTGGTGTAAGGGGTGGTTATGACCCATTTTGCGGTGGTTTAACTTTCTCAGGGAGGTGAGGTCTATTTCCAAATACAAAACATTTGCGGTTTTCAACCATTTTTTGCATGTATTTATTGTCACCATATATCAGCAGTGGTTTTACTCCATTTTGGGGGTTGTTTTTGGCTCTAGCGCAACATTTAGAGGATATATGTGCATTTCTGCGGTCGTATGTATTCGGTTTTAGCGTTTTTATGGGGCTGTGTTATCCATAATTTATTAGCCTTGACACTCGAAAAAGTACAGACAAATTTTTCTTTCAATGGACTGAATTGTTAAATTAATAGACTTACAGTGTGACCACTTGTAAGAACTTTCCATCTATTAGTAATGAACAATTGTATTTTATGAAATTTTCTTATATTTTTATATTTTAAATGTAGATAAAATAATAATTAATCAGATCTCTTGCACTTAGACAATAAGTACTGGCTGCTTAGCTTTAGCTAGACAACCCTTTATCCATCCTTGCATCTTTTAAATCAACTTGATTCATTTTCCATTCTTGATTTTTCTTCTAGCTGCTACATTACACTATCTGTGATAATCTTAAAACTATATTCATCAGCTAGTCCTTATTGTAATATTATTTTTTGACTACTTGTATCTATTAGATAAATAATAGACTCAATGAACCTATATCTAAGGCATTTCCAAATTCAGAACACTTTTAGTTACATTATGCTCTGCATGAAAGCTTCCGTATTTTTAACTTGTTTATAGAAAGCATTAGATGAGATCTTGTAATATTCTTAAATCCTGGTTGCATTCTAAACTATCGCGGAAATGTAATAGGAGATAATAGTGGGTACTGTGGATCATTACTATTATGGGTTGTTTGTGGTTTCTGTGATGTCAATGAAGTTAAATAAAACATTAAGCACTAAAAGTTAAAAAAAAAGTGGTAAGAAAAGGCTTAAAGTACAAAACTGAAACCAATAATTAAATCTAAGTTGGCTCAAATTAGGGAAAAATAATTAGTTTAAAAAATAGTCTACAACCATCACATAAAAGGTAAATAAGATTAATAGAATAAAGTTAACTAGCAGTACATACAAAAGTAAATCTAATTAACGGTATTCGAAATCAGGTTTAGTAGTTTTAGCTGCTCTCTTCTCATCTAGTTTTTATGATATGATGATTATTAATTTC
Source organism: Agrypnus murinus (assembly GCA_929113105.1). Classification (NCBI taxonomy): domain Eukaryota; kingdom Metazoa; phylum Arthropoda; class Insecta; order Coleoptera; family Elateridae; genus Agrypnus; species Agrypnus murinus. The sequence continues at coordinate 91,031,839 of OV816023.1, read as the reverse complement.
CGTGTTTACTATTCAAATAGTCAGTTGCCGAAGATGGTATATACTGCTACTTATTTGACTATCGTAAAGGTGTAGTGTTCTCATATTATCTATCTCTGTTTAGTTACGTTTTCAAAATGTTGTTGCTCCTAAATAGAAATTTTTTAAGAACTCTTTCACCAACATCATTCTTAAACATGTAAAACGCCATACCTACCTAAGCTACTTGCAGGGTCATTACAAGAAGAGCTTCTTTGGTTATCATGTGTTATTGCTTTAAGAATTCATTTAATGTATCTTATAAAACAAGACTTTAGAAGTAGAATTTATTGACGGTGTGACAAGATGCCTTATCTGATCAAAGATGTTACAGACCTTTTATAGGAACTTGAAATTTTGATTGGAATTCTGAGCTATGGGACTCGTACAGAATATCATGGTTAATTTAACATAAAAATATAATGAAGAAGTCTCTAATCAACATGACTTCTTTAATAGAACAATTTTGTAATTAAAAAGTGATATAAAATAAATATCCAAATCGAAGAAAATGCTAAGTATTTCTAATGAAAAAAAAACTCAAAATCTGCTAAGATTTATAATGTCACTTGAGTATATTCGGATTAATTTATATTAAAATCTTTTAGCGGGTGGTTACAAAGTCACAATACTTTTATTTTTATTTACACCATGTCAAATCTAAGACCTGAAGAGAACTTGTAGTGTCAACTGTATCTCAAGTAGGTGGAATTTGAGATATTTGCTTCAATGGATAAAAGTACAATTGTTGTAGGTATAAGACACTTATATCTATTAGTCCATAAATAAAAACAAAAGTGGACATGTAATAATTTTTACACTGAGAAAAGCATTTAGTCGGACCAATTAAATTTATTTAATTCAACTAAATATTTAGTTAAATAAACTAAATTTTATTTGATTTAACTAAATATTTAGTTGAATTAAATAAATTAAATTAGTTCAACTAAATGCTTTTCTCAGTGTACAATCATTTTCCACAGTTGATGTTTACTAATTAAAATTATTTCGCAATTCTGCAATTTCTCTGAATTAAAAGCTTTTTAAATAAATTTTATCTTGCAGCTATAAATCGCAGTCAATAATGTTACAAACCGATCAGAATTAATGAATTCTGCAAATCATCTCTATTTATTTTTTAGATTATAAAAAAGATAACATAAACTACTGGTATGATGACCTTATTATTTTTTGGGTGAAAGTGTATTTATTCAGACATAGAATCAGTAACACACTTGATAAAGTATTTCACAAATTTTATTATGTTCAGACTATACAATCACAGACAAAACTACTTGTATAAAAAATATAAATATCTCCTTTACAATATCTAATAGAGACCTTTATTTAAATAATTAGGGAAACTGATAGATAGTACATTAATTTTTTGTTTGCTTTATAATATATTTTAACACAGAATAGTCACAGACATAAAAATCTAATTGTATATTATTAGAAAACCACACGTACAAGCTTTACTGTTTTTCTTTAGATTCAAGTTTGCTTAAAAGTAATTTTATGAAATATACTTATGTTTTGCTAATTAAATTGTGCTAATTGATTTATCTAATTCTTTAACACATACCTTCAAATAGATGCTGTACACAGTACAAATATAATTTTTCTAACTAATACATTTTGGTAGTATATTTGGCAAAAGTGTAAACGTGTTTGACCTACATATTTATTTTTCTTTAGAGCAAAATAGATACCACACATAAGCGTTTTATATAAAAAAAATCAATGCTATAATGTACTCTGTATGCTTATAGCCAAAATTGTAAAGAAAAATCAGAAAATTTTATAAAACTAACACATATCTTCCAAATCCATACCAAACCAATTTACCAGGATTCAAAGCTATGTCGTTTGTCAAAAATAGTGAGTTAGTACTTAGTAAGTATTATAGTAGTTACTACTAATAAATTCTAAATCATAATTTTGAATTCTGATATGAACCAACTTTTAATACATATAATGTCCAACAGATTTTTTGGTTCCCTAAAGCTGTACACATCTACTTTAAAACTACTCTAAAAACTTGAACGTGTGGAAATATGAAAAAAATCAATTTCTCAATTAATCCTAATGTGCATCTCAAAAACTCTTTGGTCTCTTTTATACATCTCATATACAAGAAGGGTTTGTTTTTGAGTGCACAAGTCATTGCGCCTGTATTAATTCAAACTGGGGTCAGGTGGTTCAAAGAGATTTAATAAGAAAATAAAAATTGGGCTAATAATTTCATTAAATGCAAAAACTTTGTGTTTTATCACAATTTGCTAAAACTTAACAGAAAAGTCAATCTATATAAAATTAATCATTATGTTCATCATTTGGTGATATATACTTCGCAAAATCATATATCCATCATGACTCGGGTATTTTAACTTTAATAATTTCAAAACAATCTCATATCGGTCAAGAATGTCCTTTACACTCATTAATTTGATATTCTTGGTCATTTTAGTCTGAATGTTGGTTTACGTAGGAACTCGCTGAAATCTCAGTATACGCGATAAAAACGCAAAATTATGATAAGAATAATCAATTTTCTGCAAGATCCACGTGCATTATAATTCCTTTCACCAAATTTCACAATATCATGCTTCTTTTCTCATTTTTACTATATCATGTTAATCTCAATAATATTATTAATAATAACAATAATAAACTAACCGTCATTTGGTATCAGAATGCGAACATTCTATATGCCCTTTTTGTTCTAAATAATACAGAAACAAAATGGGTTATAATAATACACAATAAATTAAATATTGAGGCAACGTAGAGTTTTCTCTGGTACTCTTGTAGTAAACTGAAACGAATCTGTCCTTTCTTCTGGTTCTTCTACAGGCGCAACAAGTTGTGCACCACGTTTTACGAACGTAATAAAATTTCTATCATCTCCCATAAGTGTTCTAAGGCACATTTTTCTATCTCTAACTTTTATTCTTACTAATTGTTCTAAACTATATAGATGATCATCTTGCGCTTCCGGAAAATGATGATGCATAAAATTCGCTAGTCTAAGAAGATATTCTACATTGTGCCCACTCGCACCGCTGCAGTCCGTTATTTGATTAGCGATATCCGAAAGAGGTGCATCACCCAACCACAAAGTATTTTTTGATGTGGCAATGTATAAAACGGCGGTGAAAGGTACTCCACTTAAATTCGGATAAAAAGTTGTAAACTCTGCCACATAACCACCTAATCTGCATTCTCTTTCTGCTAAATACTTCAATGCGGCATCTCCAGTTATTTGAAAAGCCACACCGTGAACCAAACTCTGAAAACAAAATTTTACTATTAGTCTGATTAATAACAATATAAACAATAAACAAATAAATTTAATAAAATACATAAATATTGCGTAGTGTATACTACTTCTTTAAGTTAACTAACACTTTAAATTTATATTTATTTATTTTATTAGCTGTTTGTATACATTGCTAATGTAATATTTTAAATATGGAATATTAATAGCAACCATTTATAAATGATGATATTATGTAATATTTTGTATTTGCATTTTAAATATCATTTGCTTGAGAAAACTGTTTGATTTGTACATATGAAGTGTTTTAATGAATAACATTTTTGAAATTTGGTCAACTGCACCAAGTTATCTAAAATTACAAATTTTGGCTTTTGTTAGTCCGGATTATAATGACTCGAAAACTGTCTAACGAAAGAAGGAGGTGGAGCAATTAAAAAGTAGCCTAACATAAATCTTGCAGCAAATAAGTTTATACGTTGGCAAGCTTTTTAGATTCATAGTTTTTAAATTTCATAGCAAATCGATGGTTTAGAATTAATTTTATAGTTTCTAATTTTAAACAAATTGATTATTATGTTTCGAAAAACCAATGTATCTACGTAGTACTATGTAGCTGCGTTTGTGATGGTACCGCCTAATGACAGAATATGTCCTATTTAAATTCAGTGTAATACTGAGCCAAAATCCACTTACTGAGTTTTGATAATAAAAAAAAAAATACAAAATATAGTTTTTTGAAGTTTCGCCAATTTTAAAATCAAAGAAAAACAAAAAATATTTTAGTTTCGTATTTATGTACCTCCAACATCTACTATGGCACGTGTTGTAGAATATTTCTCCAGGTTATTTTTGATGGAGTAATAATAATAGTTTTAAGTTTAATCCTTCAGTTTTGCCGTTTCTTTCTTTGTTTTCAAACATCTGTAAATTGAAAGAGCGATTGCCAAGATTGTATGAGCCAAATACTCCTGAATATAAAGCCTTTTCTTTGGAGCCTACAAGACATGAACCTAGTCTAGACTCGACTCAGAATATTATTCATTATAGTATATATAAGGTATGACCACTAAAACTCGGTACTAGCTTTGACCAAAATCAAGTAAGGGCCTATCAAACAAATCTTAAAACAAACGTTAAAATGCTAAAATGCAGCAATGTTGTTCTAACACAGGGGTTCCCAAACTTTTTTGTCTCGTGGACCACTTGCCATGTTTTTCGGATTTGGGTAGACCCCCTGCTTATCTGATATTGATTTTTTGCAAATTCGTCAACTTCAAATGTATTTTTGACAGCTGGTATAGTGCTACTCACTTTAATTTGCGGCTCACAAACCGATTTTGACCCGTTTTCAACAGAAATGAAAATTCCTTTCCTCCTCAGACCTCGAACCCACATAGCCACATATATTGTTTTCGTGGTTAACCACTAGACTCTAGTGGGTCAAATTAAGGTAGTATTATGTAAGTAAATAGGTACTATCTGTGTATGTGGATTATTCCATTCATGGAATGCGAGAATTAATGCCAAGACCTGCTTATATGAGATCCACTATCGTTGACCCCCATTATCGTTTCATGGACCCCCAATTTATTTTTTCACTGACATGGACCCCTTGCAGGTCGTCGTCGACCCCTGGGGGTCGATATAGACCACTTTGGGAATCACTGTTCTAACAGTTCAAAGTGATCTATCCATTGAAAACCATTAAAAATAGCGTCTAGGCAATGACGGTAGGGAAAACACCGGAAATTTTTCACTGAGTATCGTTTTATGAAGAAGCAAAATTTTCAAAACGATCTCTACAGCATTATTAGCATTTGCGACTACTACTGAAAGAACACCGTTCAAGAAGGAACCCCGTTACATTCACAAAATCTTATTTAAGGAAGTTTAAGCAGAATATTGAAAACAGCGATGCAAAATTAAACCATCAGTTTTGTAGCCACTGACGGATTTAGCACTTGAGCGCAATCCAATTTTGAGGCCCCCTTCAATATATTAAAATATTTTCGGTGCCACTACAATGTGCATTCTACGCGCACGTTTTTACTATACTACGTGCTCTAGATTTGATGTTACAGTTTTAATCATTTTGGTTGCGCAATTATTTCATACCTATTTTAAGTAATGTTTAAATGAAAAAATGACACAACTACCATCCCTCCCAAATCTAACATTAATACACAAAAATAACAAATCTCCAAGCCAAAGCGATAAAATAGTTAAATCGTACACCGCGCTGCGCCGATATGGTATGAATTCATAGACCCACTGTAACCTATAGGCAAGCGTGCAGAACATAAGGTATGTAGCATGAACGCATGGTCTTGCATAGCAATTCCGTACGAATGACAGTCCGGTACAGGCTCTCCTAAAACAATCGCTCGCACTGACTGCGCAAACAAACCTATTAGGTTTGTTCGCGTAGTCAGCTAAAAAATTGAGAACTAAAACGCAACCACCGTTACATGTGATCCAGCGCAGTAGTGATTTCAGAGGTTTTAAAACTTTTGAACTTGCTCTGCGAACAAATCTAATATCGTTCCTTGAGCAATATCGTCACAGTGTTATTATACGTGTAATGTATAGTAACGTATACGTTATAATACCTATTATACTTCAGATTCACTTAGTTCGCATAGATATTTCATACAGTGTGTGCTGTAAAATTGCATCCATATGGGAATTTTTTTTAATATTCTGCTTGGAGAAAAACTTTGCGGGGCAATCACCTTTGCTTCCAAAAATACTTGAAATACGCTATGTCAAAGTTGTCAGGTGGCATTAGTTATCTGTAGAATTCGTTATTTTTAAAAATCTGCGAAAATTATTATTATCCTAAGAGATTGAGACCCCTTTGATTTAAGAGGCACAAGGCGCGCGCCTCATGCGCCTTGTTTGTAGCTAAAGAAGATAATCTAGCTAACGTATCAGAAGCAAGGCAAATTGAAGCGTTTTAGTCTGTTTTAAATACAATGGTCTATGCCTATGCTAAGAATTGGAGAGTACAGATCAGCTAGTGTAGAATACTGCATGCAATCCAGATGTTATACAACGATTAATATCAAGTACCAATAACCTAACTTAACCTAAGAAACTTAAAGGTCAAATCTAATTTAAGTTAGTCTCTCAAATTCAACTCTGTTTATGACTAGTTTCAGTAGTAAGAATTTCTCCTTCCTCTGGATAGCTACTGATTAAAGGTTCTGCTCTAAAGAAATAATTTTAATTTTGTTCGATATATATGATAGCAGAAATGAGTGTGTTGTAAATAGCTGTTTCGTAAAAAACTACCTCTATGAGGCCTAAAGTTTCAAAGAGCTAATTATACATAAAAGTTTCGTTGTGTTAGCAACAACCTAAGCCTGTCGGCCAGAAAAGTTTTATGTATTTTCTAGACTAAATTAATAAAAACTAATAATCTGATGCTACATCAAAGCTACATCAGTAAAATTTTACTTTCAGTCATTTTTTAAATTCTTAGATAGCTACAAAGCTATCTTTGTGAAAGCTCATTCACCTGTAAAGCTTCATTCGTATCTTTAAAAATTCTCAACTTCTCAAAAATTATTCCTAAACTAACTTTTACAACACCGGTATTATCAAAACATATGATGCTAATCAAAAACTCAAAAAGTTTTGTATGAAGATTCTTTTCCAGGAATCGTAAGGTCAGGGGTCGTTACATACTATGTTATTGAATGCTAATCAGCTATAATAAGCCATCTCTGCTGATGGAGTGTATTCAATCTCTGAAGATGAGTAGTCATTTCAGAATACACAGTTCTATTTATATTATACCTAGTGGTAAAGTAAATTGATAAGTACATATATTAATACTACTAATTAGCAAAACGTACGTCAATAACATCTGTACTTATAGCATTCATTTCTGCCGATGTATTTTGATATCTCTCATTTGCAGATAATCACAATTAGGTTGTTCCACACGATATTTTATTTTATTGTGTATATTGTAAAATACTCCTGATTATATCAGCGATCTTTAAGGAACAGTAGTAGAAAAAATGGATATCGAAGGCTAGCTATGTATCATGAATCTATAGTTATCAATTGAGTAGCATAATGAATGAACCCAAAGATGATAGTGAATTAATATTGGAAGAGTCGGAATTTTAGTCAAAATAAATTTATAAAGACATTTATGTCTAATTGGTTAAAATAAAAGAATACTAAACAAAAAGATGATTCTTCCAAAAGTATCCATATTTGGTTCATTATTGTGACGTAAACAAAGATTGTGTAGTTTACAGCATTCTTCTTTAATGATAGTTTGGCAAGGTAAAATTTACATTTTAAGATGCAATTTCGTTATTTAATGATAGTTCATAAAATTCTTATTTTAGAATTTACTTTGTGATGTGATGTAACCTTTATAACAGGTATTTTATCTGAAGATTTTGAAACCATATATCTTCACGCCCTTTTACTCCCAAAGAATAATTACGCCAACAACTTGCCAAAAAAGTTTAATGATAACTTTAAGTGTGGATGGAAGATTTAAAAATATTTATTGGCTCCTTCAATGCAATATATAAAATAAAAGTACTTAGTACATGCTTGATACTACTAACAAATAAGTATTTACTATCAGAAATTGATACTGATGAATGTTTGTATGTCACGTATCAAATGTTTACTATTACTTTTTCTGTGTTTGACACCTACTACATTGACTTTTATCTTCAACTAAATAGTGTCAGTTGGATGTTATAATTATTTATATCCAAAATTAGCTGTATGAGATACGCTTTTTGCACATTGGAAGTGTGATAGGTATTCCTACGAATCCTACGATCAATTTATTATAGTTTGTTGAGAACCAATCTATTTTAATCACGATGTTGCCTCGTGTGCGAAACTATCTAATCACGAGCATAGCTGTCTAACTGAACCAATGTAACCCGTGTTTTATATTATTTACTTTACAATCATTCGAATTTTATTTTAAGTCTCTTTTTCACTTCCTAAGCACGAAGACTTTTTATAAATACACGTGTTATAAATTGGCACTGATACTTGCCAATTTTTCTACAATGTAATCATTTAGCACTGAATTAACATTGAATAAATTAGTCTAATTTTTACGTAATCAGAAGCTTGATTAAGTTAATCAAGCCAATTTAATACAATTTTGGACAATACTGGTTTTCGTTGGTTCGAAATTAAGATAATCTAATAACAGCAAGTGCAAAAGGTTACAATGAGTGCTTTATACTGTCAATCTTAATTGGATGTTTTGTACGACCACAATTGAAATTTCATACGTAAGTGTTCTAATCAAAAAGTGGAACTCATTTAGTATTCAATGCAACTTTGAACTAATCAAAAAATAAAATTTATATAGATAATTATTGACGTAAAGGGTTAAGGAACATTTTTTACATTCTTTAGGCCCAACTATTCAATTGAAAGACTTGGTACAATAGTGAGCTAACCCACATTTGCATACATTTGAGATATTTATAGCAGCAGCGTGCCGTGCATACGAGACAGTGGAAGCAGTCCCGATATGACGTATGCGTTATCACGCTCGTACACATTGCGTACGAGCGTAATAGCGCATACGTCGTATCGGTACTGCTTCCACTGATTCATACGCACTGCACGCTGCTGATTTATAGGTTTAGTATAGATATTTCCTGAAAACCCTATACATAACTACAGAAATATACTCCTATATACATTTTATTTTGGAAAAAAATTGAGCATTGAACAAAAATGTACGAGGTGTGACAATTTAATACCCGGAATGACAGCGTAGTGTCGCCCGTGGGATGATTTGGTTAAAATTACAAGTGTAGATATGTTCGAACATGTTTTAATCAATGCGTGCATAAATATCAAGCCGATAGAGCCATTTGTTAGTTGGCTACTGCGAAAACAAAGACGGTCAACGTGTTAACTTTTACGTGAAAATGACTGACTGATCGAAATTTGGAACTACGTGTTAACAATAAATGTTGTGTGAAAATACGCAAAACTACCACTGGAACATTGGAGCTGTTAAAAATGGCATATGGTGTGGATGCTCTGAAAAAGTCAAGTGTCTAATTTTAACTAAAGAATTGAGGATGTGAAAGATTTCTGCAAAGTTTGTGCCTCGAGTCTTGACTGACGAGCAGAAACAGCGGCGATGTGAAATTGCGACTGATTTTTCTGAAAACACGCACATGTGTACAAGTTATTACGGGTGATGAATCCTGGTGCTTTTAGTACGACCCTGAAACAAAACGCCCGAGCATGCAGTGGAAAGCCCTAACTTTGCCACGCCCGAAAAAGCACGCGGGTCACGTTCGTAGTTCAAGGCCATGTTGGTGTGTTTCTTCAATCACAAGAGGATAGTACATCATAAATTTATTAAACAGGGTCCAACGGTCAAGCAACAGTGCTATTTAGAAGTGCTGAGAACATTACGAGATTCTGTTCGGAGAAAAAGACATAAATTGTGGTTTGACAAATGGATCATCCATCACGATAATGCGCCCAGTCATAGTGCGTCAGGAGCTAAAGAGTTCCAGGCCTGTTTCCAGAAATGGAAGCACCGCCTAAACCAATGTAAAGTTGCACAAGGGGAGAATTTCGAAGGCGGCAGTAGCCACTAGTGTACAGCTTTGAACATTACGGGAATTGAATAGCCACACCTCGTACAGAGTGTTCCATTAAAAAAAAGTTGTTTGTGTAAATATCTCGGAAATGCACTGTTCAACTGTTTCTTTGTTTTCATCATTTTAATTAGCAGAAAAGAGTTCACCAACTTGCTAATTTACTAAACTTCGTAGCTACAATATATAACGCAGTAATCATAGAAATACTTATATTTATCTCAACTTTACAATTGCAGGTTGGCCCACTATTGCACCCGGGTTCTCAATTCTGAACGAAATCTTTTCCAAACTGTCAATATTCGTTTCATTCCCTTGATGAGTGAAATCCAAGTTGCTTGCACTATTAAATTTCCTATGAAATCTATTGTACCCATTAGGGTGGTACTAAAAAATGAACATTTAATAATGATGCTCTCCAACTTTCCATTGTGTGATATCAGCTACAGAGAGGCTTTGTACAAATTTTCAACAAGAAATCTTAATATTTCGGACTTCTGCAACAATATCAAAGTTTTCGCCCAAGTCCAAATTCCAACCAGCAACGATAGGGCTATTACACTATCTTTCGAGAGAACAGCAATTGTTGAAAAACAAGTACTTGAAAAGAAGTAAGTTGCTTTGCAATGGTTAAAGTCAGTTATAAACATAAAACAGACCACTAACATCTAACAATGTATTGTATTTATGACTGATTATTGAAACGGGTTTTGTTCAAATAGCAAAGTCGTAAGTCATTTTTTGGGTTTATTAGCAATACTACCTACAATTCATTAGGCCTGATCTGATGATTCATTTATTGTCAATGCCATAAGTTGATGTGGCTGTAGACCGCAGCATTTGTTGGTTCTGCAAACTGCCTCCTATGATTCTCTACCACTTGTAGCAAGTACTGCTTTTGTTTTTTATTTCGCGTTATTGAGGAGTTGAATTCTTACACTAAAGCAACTCTACGCTCTGCGAGATCATTAATCACCTTTATTAACCGCATGTAAATTTTATCAGGTTCCCATTTATTTAGATAATTTTGTAAGAACCCTTCATTTTGAAAGATCCTGAAGAATCTTGTTGTTGACGTTGTGACGAAATCATGAAGACGCTTCTTATCAGGTTCAGGGAATGGTGAGATCCGTTTATGAGGTTTCTGGGATCCCTCTTTTTCCGTCAACGCCATTACCATCAGCCGTTTTTCATCTACTCAGCCGTTGTCAACAAAAAAACTAAATTCTACCATGAGTTCTGACAGGTACCACAAATGGCGATTGTATGCTGCTATGGCTATTTTGGCAACTTCCTTGTTGTGATATGTGAACAAGGTGCGCAATAAGGTGAGATCATTTCTTGGAGCACCTGTGGACCATGTATTCTCAAACCAGTACTTTAGGTAGCCAGCTGTCACAAAGAGTGAAACCTCCTTCAGATGACTTCATATCACATTGCTGTATGATGGACCACGAGATTTGTGTGCTGATCTAGATGAACCTGGTTGCAATGGTTTGTATTGGTGTCGAAATAGCCGCATCTTAATGGAACATATGGCTCTTGCCATCCAACGAGCTCTAGAAGATGTATCAACAACCACATTCTCTTGCAAACTGGATGATGTTGTCTTTCCATACCCTAATTAGATAATTAAATATAGTAAAAATGCAACGACTACAGATTGCCAGCAAATTGCGAATATTCAACGGTGCTGAATTTAGAGTCTCTTTATGACATAACGAAATGGCGGGTTGGAGGATAAGAAATAAAAAACTTAAAAACTATGTATTAAGCGTATTTATCATACATATGTCTCATGTTATTGGATTTTGCATTTTCGATTGTACAGATTCGTAACCTACCAACAAAAGTATGGCTTACGTCGACAATATCTATTTGAAACGAATCTAAATATAATTCTATAGAAAACACTTCGCTATTCTTACTGTCTAATAATAATAGTAGTGACTAACCTCTTCACAGAAATTATAGATAAAAGCACCTTAATAATTCTATTGAATGATTGCTTCCAAATACTTATGTCCAATTACTTAAGATTAGTATCCTAGTCTATTTATTAAGAATTCTCAATTTAAAATATTTATTTTTATCACTTGATTTATACAATACTAATTTACGTAATTGATGGTTATAATATGTCATGTAATTATAATCTAGCGGAAATAATATGATAAAAACGGAAATATAATTAAATAATTATAAGAAAATTACAGTTTTCAGAACAGTTTTTGCTAAAGTGAGTAGTCAAGTTCAAAGTGTCAAATACATTTACTATTTATAAATTAGAGAAGCACAATGTATTCGCATGACAAGAACTAGATAATATCTTGCCAAAGCCATTTAGACGTTTAGGAAGTACTCAGATTGCACGGAATCAAGACTTTTAAGGGGATATTTTTCATTTTCACTAATGAAAATAACTTGATAGCTTAAAAAGTGACGAATTAATAAATTTATTTTAGTCTAAAATTACCTAATACTTTTAAGAAACATTATCTTACTAATACTCTAAACAAATAACAGTTTTCTTCTTATCAGTAAAAAAAATGTATTACTTTTTGAACTTATTGTTTAGAAACAATGCAGTCTGGGGTTTCTTATGTTGAAATATTTTTTTCTTTGCAGTTTTGATAATCTCATAATAAATGTTATCTTTTTCCCGAAATTTGTTTTCTAAATCTTTCTTTAGGTTGACTCATAGAATGTAAGACAGTAAATAAAATTCAAAACTTCTTTTTCCAAGCCTCTTTATCTGTTTACTATGACTTTGCGAGAAGAAATTTTAGCTTCCGACGTGTTCTTGAAACACGTGGAATATGGTAATAAACCAAAACCGAAGTCGCTGTCTTCCCAAGTTCGATTCCAGTTGGCAGGTAACTTTTTCATTTTCTTACAACACAAAATTCAAAATGAAAATGTTTCTTTTTGAGAAACCTACTGCATGTATTTTAAAATTAAAACAGTATCTATTAGTTATTTTTTTAATAAATAAAAATAAGTTTTTCAACCATTTTCCTGAAAACAATATTTCACAAATTGAATTATTTTCACCGATTTTCACTAATTATGTAATTAAATTTTTACTAATTTTGCAATTAAATACTTAACAACCTAATCAGGTTGTAAATGCAACAAGATTTCAACATTTCCAATGGCATTCTGGTTTTTAGTCATGTGCAATATTACGGATTCAAATTGTAATTTTAAGATTATACGGAAAATATTTTCAAAAAGAATAATTGTTTTAAATTTGAATTTTGAAAAAAAAGTTTGCGGCAGCGACAGCGACTTTGGTTTATTATCACCCCGCTTCAACGAACTGCGCTACGAAGAAACATTAGCCCGTGTGCCACATGTATTTTCATTTAAGTAGGTTGTATTCATTTAAATAGTTTTTGTTTATAAAAGGGTTTAAATCTAATTTTTTCACTATTTTCAGGATATTAGTACTCTTTAAACTCATAACAATAATGATAAAACAGAAATAATAATTTTATGTACTTGGAGTGGTTTTACAGATGATGATTTCTTATAAGCATGGCTTAATCACTATATTCGATTTCCTTATGAGAAATACGGTATGTAGATGCACAAATGTTCTTGAATGTCCCCCCAAAAACCTAGACCTAGTTACGTCTATGGTCAGTCATGGCTTTGTATTCCGACGTTTCGAAGTTTGAAGAAAAGCACAGATGAGCATCGAGTGCATTTATACCATGAAACTCCGCTGGTCAGCAAATAATAGCAACTTTTGAGTTTGTCACGGCACCGTCGACAAAGGCAGTAATTTCAGTTTTAGTAGTAATTTCAATGAAAGCCATTTCACGTTTTTCTAAAAATAATTAAAAAATTTGGATTGCAGGTTCAGGAATGGTACGAGCCAGATCTCCTTTCCAGTGAATAAAGATGGCAGCAGATCGGAAACATCCTTGAACCAATTGCCCTTGACCCCTGATCACCTTCTAAATCTCATAGCATGTGACTGTAGCTCAGACTATACAGAAGAGTGTAAGTGTAGGCAGTCAAGTATGTAAAGAAATATATACTCAGTGTTAAGGATAGAGATGTAGTCTGCTGTAATTTATAAAGTTGTGTTTATGTATCATCACATTGTACTACATTCGCGTGAAACTAAGTCAGTATTATCTACCTGTACCTTCTTTCACATGCCGCTACATTATTTATTAAATAATGCAACAGAAATGAAAATATATATATGAGCCGTTCATTACCTCAGGCACTATTAATGGAAAAATCTACTTAGAAGAGTGCCTTAATAAGCAGCTTTTGCCATTTTTAGAAAAAAAGCAAAGCAACAAGCCTGTTTTATTTTGATCTGATCTTACACCTGTGCACTATTCAAAGTAAGTGGTAGATTTCTTGAAAGCTAAAAATTGCAATTTGTAAGCAAGACTGATAATGTACCAAATCTACTTCAGTATAGACATGTTGAGCTTTATCTGAGCTATATGTAAAGCAAAGCATAAACGTCTTAAAAATCCAATGAAAGGTTTCCCAGGCTTCAAGGCGAAGGCGGATTCAACTTGGCGAAGAATCTCAAACCAAGTGGTAACAGATTCGGGAAATAATCTGTTTAGTAACTTCTGAAAAACTTACTGATTGTGTCCAAATGTGGGTGTTCGGGAGACCACACGACGTTCACCCATAAAACTGGCTGTCTTCTACACTATGCTTGTTTCCTTGGAAACTGGGCAATGGATGAAGCTGTCAGGTCAAGTGTGTGGTAGAGAAATTCGTGAGAATTCTCGACGCTTACTCATATCTCGCCTTGGATAAGGTCATTTATGGTCACCGACGGAACCCGCTGTTTGGCAAAGGTCATTTATGGTCACCAAAGGAACCCGCTGTTTGACTGAATCTTAAGTGCGGAGAAGCGAAGTGAGGTTTATCCCGCTTTTTGGCATATGGGAAACTACATGCCGCCAGGTAAATGTGCTTAGGAGCTATCCCGACCACCCTATGATCCAGACTGCAGCCGGGTACAGTAATTGGGAGAAGCTCTGAAAGCCATTACACTTAAGGATAGTTGAAGCGAATACATAGCCTCTCACAATCAAGACAACTTCACCTTAACGGGTACACACTGGGAGTCTATAACGTGTAGACTGAAACGAAGCTCTGCCGAGGGCCCACCAAGCCTATATATTGGTAGATCGGGGTGGCAAAACCATTAAAAAACCAAGTCCCGCCACATTTGAGGTTGGATTCGATCGGGCAGTGGCCCCAACCCCTGTCTCGGGGAGGAGCTTATGAAGGTATGAAAGAGGGCTGGAGGGCTCTCTCTATACAACTGAGTTAAGTTGGGGGAATAGTCCTATTGCTGGACGAGGTACTTACCCCCGTATGAAAGAGGACGGGAGGGTGCCGGCGGGTGAGCACGTGTTAAGTCAATCGCTCTCGTTCTTGCCTGGATAGCTAGTAGAGGGTGGATAGGCAACCTCGCTCCTACCAGTGAGTTACTGGGAGCAATTGTTCGCAATTGCGCGCTGATTGGGCGTATCCCAATCACTTCCTCTTGGAAGGAACGTGGGGGTATGTTTATATAGGAACCGCACGTAAATCAATGACAAATTCTTGATTGTGTCCAAAAATGGACCATTTTCAGTATAATTTAAATATTTATTATAAACAGTCTTTATGTTCAATTTTTTAATAAAGTTTTTGTTTTCGGTCTAGTTCTTAAAAATAAAATATTAACTATAATTTGATTATATAGGGTGTGACTAATATAACTAGAAACCTCGTAATGGGAGGGGGGAGTAGCTGTAATTATTTAGAACATATTTTCCTTATCAACATGTTGTCGCATCCTATTAGTTTAATTTTAAGTAAGCCTCACATTACATTAAAAATACTAAACAAGCAAAATTCTTTTTAACTTATTAGTATTTTAAAAAATTTTTTGCTTGTTTTTTAATGTAACGTAAGTACAATGGGTACAATTATCGATTCTTACATAATTTGAGTTCACTTTCAATACTGTATTTTTTGCCTACAGATTGTGTGAAAGAGAGAGAATATGATTTCTCTGTTATCTGATATACCCTTGTTCACGCTTTCTTTTATTCTTCGTACCGCAACGCAACGCTTATGAATTTACAAAAAGTAACATTCTTTTCGACATCGCCGCAGTACATGAATTAATGGCTGCTTCAAATTATTTAAAAACTTCCAGAAACCACTTTTTGCCTTTGGTTAGTAGAAAGTACAGTTGATTGCGACAATAAAATATAATTGGAATTGATCGGAGCGTCATCAGTAAAGACAGTTTAACGTCGCGGTAACCCAAATATTTGCCCTTGGCACTTAAGTAATTTTAGAATTCATCTTAAATATCTCTCAGTAAGGATGAATAAAAATAATCGAATTTCGTTGGTTTCTAAAAATATCGAATTCGCCTTAACTGGCTCAACGGGCAAATAAATTAAAGGAAATAATTATTATCCTGTATTTGCGTTATACATGTGCACGATCTCTTCAAATAATGAAACAATAAAGTAAATGAGTATGAGAAAGGATAGTAGTAATTATCCATGATAAAACTACGTCTGTGACCGCAAATGCCACTATAATAATAAACCTAATTTAATGAGGTCAATATATATAAAGTGACATTAAATAATAGGATTTGCAATGCCACTTACTTGTAAGATGAATATAACTGTAGTAAATATTAAAATCGTAATTAACTATGGAATTTTTATCAAAAAAATTTTTAATTGTTTAAATATTTATAGGAGCATAAATTAGGAAAGCAGTCAATGACAAGGCAAAGCAACAGCTATCTATATCTGTATTTCTAATTAATATAAGTGCTTTATTATTTCTAATTAATATAAGTGCTTTATTATTACTGCCAATTTTTAACCAGACAATCTGCAGACATATCATAAATATCACATTTAAATAATATAACAATGATACTTAAGAACACACTTGAACTTATAATCAGGGTTTTAATAAAAGTGAAGGTGGAACAAATAAACGTCATGCCATAAATTCAGCATGCGTTTGTTTTATTTTTGTCCTGTTTAATAAAAATAATTCACTAAAATAAAGGATAACGAAACATACAGTTATTCTATCGATCTATTGTGCTTAATTCTATTGGAATGGTTACTATTTTAGAATGTTTTTTATAGTACGTTAAGGATATGATATACCACTAGAAAGATTCTTATCAGTAAATTATATTATTATTAAAACAACAATATAATTTCATTAAGGTAAACAAAAAGCAATTAATATTACATGTATGACAACCTTGATGTTATATGAAAGAAATTTCACAATTAGATTATTACTTTATTACACTCATGAATTCATTCTATGGGGAATCTTTCTGAATAGCATGCATCAACTAATTATATGGATCTTTACATGGATTATATACAGTGTGATTCACTTAACAGCTTGGCACCCCTGTATTTTTGTTAATTATAATCGAATCAATTTAACATTTTTATCAAATATAGAACCCCTTAAAATAAATTTGTGGGTAATTAAAAACCCCATTTAATATAAACCACCAGCCTACTACGATCGAATATAGAAGCAAAAAATTGAAAAACATAGTAGGCCTTGTTTAATCCTAAATTCCTAAATGCCTAAACCAAATCTTGGTTGGAAAATCTTCAATAATAATTATTTTAAATACATTATTAGAATTGTATTACAATATTTATTTCAACTTGATACCTCTGTTTCTTTGTTATTTATAATCTAAGTAATTCCAAATTTTTATCGGGTATAGAATCCCTTAAAAGAGATTGCGTAATTAAAAATTCCATTTATTAGAAACCACCGGGATACTACGATCAAAAGTAAATGTAAATAAAATCGAAAACCATAGTAGGCTTTGTTTAATCGTAAATGTGGTTACGCGATTTTATTCTGGACCACCTGAAAACCATAAAACCAAATTTTGGTTACAAAACCTTGAAAAATAATCATTTGAAAAAATTATTATAATTGAATTAAAATTATTTTATTTTTTGGGATTTGAACCAAAATTTTATTTTGGGGTTTTCAAGTGACCCAGAACAAATTTTCGTAACGACTTTTCCGATTAAACTTTCCATTCCAAAAATTCCATTATAAATAACAAAAATACAAGCATGTCAAGCTGTAAAGTGAAAACACGCTGTATATACCATTGTTTTCAATATTGTCTACACTACGTCATTTACATTTCAGAAAAGTTTCCTTCTTAGTACATCATCTAGCATCTTCTAGAGACTTGCAAATTACTTCATGAGATAATTAATAAGTTAAAGAGTGGAACTATCAAAGATAACTATCGAAACAATATTAAATTATTTTGTAATTGTGGTTATGATGTTTTGAATTATATGGCAATAAACTCAAATAAGATTCCAAAAGTAACACTAATGATTACTATATTATTATAATATTACTAGATTACCATATGGAATAGCAATTACCATATATGCTAACAGTAATTATCATATAGTATGAAAAAAGTGTGATATTTTGGAATGTAATATTGGTATCGCGGTTATACCTTATAAGCCTAGAATGAGCCAAGAAATAATTTTCGCGATCATTCTTACCGAATTATTTGGAATTCTATTTTCTAATCTACCTTACCTACACCTAGTGTTTGTTAAAACTTTGTAGAAGCCTACTCTACCAAAAGAACCCGTTAGACATTTGACATAATCTGAGAGTCAATACATCTAAATTCTAAAACAACTCTGTAAGATTACCAGAAGAACGAAGTTTCATTCTAATTTATCGGCATTCCTCTTTATCCGACCCACACATCCTCTATGTTTGCGAAACAGTTTCCTCCGGTTTTCACGTGTTGGCCTTTGCAAAAGTCTTGTTGAGCAGGGAGACTTCAAATGAATGAAAAATACGGTAATATACAATTAGTACGGTAAAGCTGAATTAAAAAATGACCAAACCCGGACATCCAAAAGAACAAATAAATTTTGTTGGGTGCAAATTGTTTGGTACCCTTTTCCATTCACGATCTGCAAAATACCCTAACAAGTAGCGTCGGATTTAGGTGCTGCCAGGGGTGGAAGCGGTAAAAACGGAAAATTTCTTACATGTTTCGAAAATATCTTGAAAACCACGGGGATTAGCAAGAAAAATGATTACCCAAATTAAATAAAATGAAATTCTCTACAAAAAAGATTCTATGTATTTTCTTGCTAAACCCCATACTTTGGAAGATAAAGGAGGGGGAAATCTGGAAGAGATGTTTTTACACCTTTTGAACAACATCTGAACCCAAACGGGATTTTTTGTCGTGGATTTAGTTTAACTGAGACATCAATTATATGTGAAGACAGTCGCCAAACAGCCCAATCATCCACAGTTCAAATTAGTGACTTTGCCTCCTAGCTCTGCCGCAGCTGGAGAATATTCAAAGAGAGTCTACTACCAAGTGCAGCAGTGGAATCGAAGAGACATCGATCCAAAAAAAGTGGGGCTGATAGGAGATGAATGGATTACTTCATCCCACAACTACAAACAAACCACTTGCAACAGAGGAACTGATATGCCTGACCTTCTGCTCGTGTAAGGATGACTGTGACGTGTGAGTGTCGGACAAGTGCATTAAAATGCTCAGTTATTTACATTAACTGCGCTGGGAGTGTATGTAGCAACAGGGATCTAATAGATGATGCTAATGATCCTGATGATGTTGGACAATCGGAAGATCATGAAATAACACCTGCATTGAAAAAAAATTCAAATGTTTGAAATGCATTGATGGATAGGTTTTTCGCAAACTTGAGATATTCATTTTTCTTAGATATATAACTTTATTTTTTTATCTTAGGTTTACCTTGTACCACACGATTTTCATATCATTATATATTAAGTCCATTGCTGTTCCTCAAAACAATGTTAGTATGCACAATGATACAATATATTACATTCTAATACTGTTCTGCTCTGACTTGAATAGTTATTATTTAAAAGTGAATGATTCCCCCTCTTCCATATTTCCTCACTTCAGCTACCCCATCTCTGTTAACATGAGGACACTACATTTTTATATTGAATCAAAATAGAACTGGTGCGATTTTACAGATATCTACATTTCGACAAGAAACTCATCATTATCAATTCATATAATATAGTTAGTGATGTTGGGAAGAATTCAGTTCATATGATGTAGTAGCAATTAAAATCACTAACTTTTAACTTTAAACCTAACGTTTTCATTTCAACCTCAGTTGTGGCTTCTATATGCAGAATCCAAACAGCCTGCCTCTTTTTGTTAGTTTGTCTACCCAAGCAGGATTTTTAGTCATCGCTACGTACCAGCAACTACCAGTGAAACTATTAAGTTTTTGCCAATAGTCACAAGCACGTTAATTGCCACGGTTTCATTACGTGCTTGGAACCAAAATGGAGAACAACTTTTGGGTAGCAGATACGTGGCCGGGTAGTAATTGCTAATTTCGTGGAACTTCTTTTCTCTTCTCTTCTTCTCTTGGACACATAGTGTCGCGTGGTTAGTCTCTCTCACTCTTGCAACTTAACAAATATTCTATCATTTTCTATACTAATACTGCGATCATGTCACAAAATGGATTACTATTTTATTTGTATTACGTACTTAATAATACAAAGAGCGATGAATTGTTTGACTATTTTGTCATTCCAGCAAACCAAAATTATAAACCATTAAAAATAACAACGCGCCTTCTTTAAATATATTTTTTAATAAAATATGACAAAAATACTTATAAGTTGATACACATATAGAAACCATTTTTATATTATTCCTGTTATGATCTTGGATGCGTTTAAATAAAAGATACTCAATTATTGTCATTAATTAACTATATTAATATTGAGTGAGCAGAGAGCATTACATACACAATGTATACAATGTATAAGATGTGTGTCCTCCTAGCCAACTCAAGTGGTATCGACAGACGTGCCACAATTGGCTAGTTACATCACTACAAATAAGTGTTGCCAACTTCAAGTTACATAGATAACAATTCCTAAGGCACAAATTTGTTATTTTTATTGAAAGTTATGCAGTAAAACATCTAATAACAATCATAACAAATTGCAAATTGATTATTGGCCTCCAACATTTTACAAGTAATTATGGAGATGGAGTAGTTTACGAAAAATTACGAATTACGAAAAGTGATTCTTCTGGGTAACAAAATACTATAATACTAACTAACTAATACTACTGTAAGGTTCCGTTACTTTAAAGGGTTAAACAATGGTTCCAGGCAGGTGGCAGGAACTTTCAGTACTTTGCAGTTTCGTGCAAGTTACTGCTACAATCATAATACCATTTTCAAGTTGCAACGACTTCAAAGTAATTATACTAAGTGGCAATACCGTTCCACATGCATTAAAAGTTACTTAGAAGTAATGAAACTAGATAGTTCCAATAAATAGTATAGCCAACTACACAATTACTTAAATATTCCGAATTGAAGTAATTAAATCTATAAAGTCATTAATTTAGTTGTAGTTACGTAACAAATACTCAAAGTTCCGTTCACAGTTACTGCTACTTAGATGCTGCTTGAGTATAGAGGTGACCAAAACAATCATTAATTTGGAAATATTCGCTTTTATTCTCCTGCTATACTAGAATCACACTTCAATTTTGAACAAATGAAAAATAAAAACTATAAAGTATAGTAATTAAGGTATGATCGATATTCAGATTAGGAAAGCCCATAAATAGATTTCTTTCCTTTTGTGTTCATTTTTCTTTTGCTGTCTCAATTTTGCAATGAAATAGTTCTTTAAGTGCTTATAATATAATATATTCCTTTTTGCATAAATATTGCCATACCTAATTAGTAATTACGATATCAAGCAGTTTGTCGTTAGAAGACTTCTAATAACCTATTTATTGACATTTTATTTCTATTTGGATTCGCCACATTCCTTTCTGACTTTCTGACGTTTTATTATAGATAAACAACGTCTATTTATAAACAATTGATTAGCCAAAATAAACCAGAAAATTAAAAAATTATAAACGAAAATATAACTTACCTCGTTATCATTTACAAGAGTTGCTACACGACCGGGCTGAAACAAAGAAATTACGCTATATCACAAAGAGTAATAGTTGCCAATTTTATCTGTTGACCCATTTAAATGACATAAAATTGCAAAAATACAACGAAAACAAAAAGATAATATTAAGATTTTTATAGTTTTGAGCTATTTTAGCCATATATTTAACTACAAAACGAGAGAACGAAAATAGACTGGAGCACTGACTCGAAACTACGTAGATCACATTGTTAGCAACCACCAAGAAAAGTGAAGGATGTTTAAATTCGGAATGGCGAAAAGGTTAGGTTTTTCTTTTAATGTTGTTTATTTTTAAACATCATTTATGAATTCTTTCACGATTCCTATGACCGACACAAGAACGTGATTTTGGAATTTTTTGAAAACCACAATAAAATGTACGTGCGTGGTTTGTTGCAAAATCGCTTGGAGCAATATTATTTTTTTATTTATGCATTACTGACGCAGAAACTACCATGTTATATTGGATGACGTTATTCATAAAACACAGAAACGTAAAACATAATAACCAATTTATATTCTTCATAGGAAGAGATTTCCTAATTATCAATTCTGTTGAAAAGGTAATTACAAAATTTTGTTATACATTAATTGAGTAAAAAGGATACTTTAATTATCCATAGTTTGTTCATGCCTCTCGACATTAACATTGATATTCAGTTTAGATAATTCCTGAAAGTGTTAATTAAAAAGATCATATACAGATAAGATAAGCAAATAAATGTTCACCAGTCACCATGCCACAGTTACTAGAAGTAAGAAGAGTCCAGAAAATTTAACTGAAAGTAAATAAATGGCAAAACTCTCTTGAGGAAAAAAAGAAAATATACTTATAGTGAAATATGGTATAGATGCCTATAAAGGACCAAGGACAGTTATGTAAAGCCATAAAGGAATATCTGCCTCAGTAAAAGGTGCAGAGGAAAATCTAAATTAGAAGACCATATCAGAGTATTCAATAAGAATCTTCTTCCTTTAAATTTCGTGATTAACTGAATACAAAAGACAATAATTCACCATACCATAGTAAATCGTCTTATTATATAATAGCAACTTTTTTCTTTAGCAAAAAAAAGTAAATTAATACAAAATCTAGTTTTTTAAAGGCCAAGGTAAAGGTTATAAAATTTAATGTGGGCATATTTAACATTTCTGGAATTACATACTTTTGTATTTAATAGCAATTCCGTAAAAGATACGCGTTTGTTTGTTTTGATAAGCTGGCCACTTGGTCAGCCTGGTCGTACAAAAAAAATAAGGTGGTCGCAAGATATTTGCTGACTTTTCCATAACACGCTTAAAATCGATGTTACGATAAACTTTGAAAGCACCTAATAGTCCAATGATAATAATCAGATCATGGTGATCTAAAATTGCAATGTCTGAAGAATTTCAATCGCGTTTAGATGAAAATAGCAGACACATCAATATGCAGGTCAAAAGTCTGGTAATATTATTGAAAAACATAAAATATGCCCACTAAGGAGATAGATACCCCCCAAGCATTAGATTATTTCAAAATAAAGAAATGTAATTATTAGAAATGCAAAAATCTTCCTAGAAAATTTCCGTAATTTAACTATGGATACATGTTATCTTTATAGTGTCTTGATTTAAACTAATTACGTGTAGATTGTTGAATATAATAGTTATCTTCACGTTTTGTTAAATCAAAAAGACCTTCATGGCCAAATCAAAC
Organism: Agrypnus murinus; assembly: GCA_929113105.1. Taxonomy (NCBI): domain Eukaryota; kingdom Metazoa; phylum Arthropoda; class Insecta; order Coleoptera; family Elateridae; genus Agrypnus; species Agrypnus murinus. Next base: position 91,008,120 of record OV816023.1, on the reverse strand, counting down.
TGTAACGCCGATCGTTCCCTTTTTAGTACCACAAAGTCAATGCCAATGTATCTAAGTTTCTATTTTAATTGCCACAGTATCTATTATATGGTTTTGGAGGTTGTAAACATTTCCAAACCGGAAATTATGTAAAACATGGTCAAAGAGAGTTAATAAGAAATTAACGTAAGCCTTGTAATTAGTATGAAATTGGTGTTCCTAATTCTGTAGCCAAAAATTTCACTATTTGATCTTTGTAATTCATTGTTTTTGCAAAACACCTACACACAAAACATAAAACCTTCTTTTGGTTTTTACAAATATAAAATTCGTAAATGAGTGCAAATCTATGTATAATCGATTTCTTTTGTTGATTAATTAGTTGTGATATTGCTTTGTTTAATTGTTTAAGGTCAAAAACTTTACCTCATTGTTGCTAGGAATGTTTCTGGACTTTAATGTTTGTATAAGAAAATTATTGGTTTGTACAAAATATGGGTTAATTTTTACTTTGTACATAAAAAAAAATTTATCTAATTTATGATGGAGCGATTAAATATAAAATTGGGATCGGTAACCTACAAATGCCTACATACATTACACACTCGCATGCATTAATCTGCCAAGGATTTTCTAAACATAACATTCTTAGTAATCACAAGTTTTTCAATGACATGCAATGATAACTTGGAAATCTAAAATTTTCAACAAAAACATATAAGAAAATAATCACCTTTTGCTCAGTTCCTCTGTGTGTACTATTTCCTTGCCAAAATTTTCTGGAATATCCCTGAATGAAACCGGTGACAGCTTTTTCAAATGTGAAACCGGGATTCCAGCATAAGGATCCGTAACCAAAAACCCATAGGGACTTGGTTTCATTTACGTTTACTACTTCCTGGAGTTCTACTACGGGGCCTACCGCTTGCTCCATGCTGGCTGATGCAACCACACAAACCACAAGACAACTGACGGACGGATCTTTCACGACATTGCTGTGCGAGCTACTTCATACACACGAAACTACACCATAGATACCGTTCGTATTAGAGCGGGAGACACGCGCTGGTTATCCGCCAATAACGGTAATGCACCGCCAAAATAAATTTGAACTTACTGGACGAGAATCTCGTAGACGTATTGACGCGGCTGGCTCTTTTGCTGATGCAACCCAAATGCATTCTTACTAACAAAGATCGTGATACTTTAATCAAAATAAAACACAGCTGTTTTATTTATTAATTTTTTATTCATTCACAAAGCGAGAGTTAATAAAAATAAGAAAACGTGAGTATAGCAGTTTTAAATTAAAGGTGAAAACGGAATTAAGCATTAGACAGAATTTAGAGTATGACGTTCTATTATGATAATGATAAGATAAAGAATATCAGGGAAGACAATTAGGACATGTACATATTATTAAATTGTTTATATGCACGTGTAGAAAAGTAATATTTTCGAGGAATTCCTCATCAATTCACAAAATATCAACAACATTAAAGTGTTATTAAATTAAAAAGAATACAACGATAACAATTACGAACATCAATAAAAAACTCAGATAATTTAGAAGTCAAATAATATTATATAAAAGAATCATGACAAGATAGTTTTCTGTTATTATTGTTCGCTTACTGTTTATCTTAGAATTATTGTTATTTAAAAAAAAGAATTCGCTTTAAGAAAAACAAAACGCATAAATCGGTATTCACCAGGATACTTACCAACAATATTTTTACTAAGTAGGGGGTTACCATAATAGACACTTACCTATCATAAAATCTTTGCTGATTGGATGCACCTAGGGTTCAGTGTGGCCAAGCACACAACTCGGAAAATTGGAAGCTGAAGCTGAAAAGAAACAAAACAATAGTCTGTTTATTTTATGCATGATAAGCATCCACCTATGCATTTTTAATTCATAATTAATTATACTTGTAAAGGTCCATCAGTCTCTGCAAGAATATTCTCATAGATATAGAAAGACAACGTACACACGAACAGGACCTTTCAGTTAAGAGTACGTTGTGAACTCCAAAGGGTAATAAAGCTCTGTTGATAATAACCCTTAATAAACAATTTGACAAAATTTCCTTAGTTTCTCCTTCAATAGATTCTTAATTTAAAATCTCTAATTGCATGCCAAGTTGTAATATCAAAATATCTATAATTTTATTTCTGTGTGATTCAATACATCTGAAACAAACGTAATTTATTTTGAATAATTTTTTTGTAATGAAAATATTTTTAGTTAAATACATATTCGGAAAAAACCACGTGATGCGCGTGTACTAAGTATCCATTTTTTTCATTTTTTCAATAATAATTTTCAATAAAAGGCGCCCATTTTTAGGGACAATTTCATTAAAAGTAAATTAAATAATTCTTTTCTTAGAAAATATATGCCATTAATTTATAAATTTTTGTAGAGGTTTAAAAGAAACCTTGCAGTCCTTACACTAATAATTTTCAGACAAACAGACTTCTTTTTAAAATTTATATGAAAAAATAGCGAACTATGTTTTCTTATTTAATAATTTAAATTTGACAGCAGAAGAATTTAAAACTGACAGGAGTAGGTAAATGTTTTAACGTTGGAAAACCCTAGCAGCGCTGGAATTGAAATTTATTTAAAAATCACGTGCCGCCAATTATTCTTATTGCATGCCACGATTAATCTTCCAAAGTGATGGCTCAATGACATGTAATAATTACATATCCCGCGGTATACCTTTGGCACGTTAAAATTAATCCCAGACAATCATAAGTCTTGCGGCATTACCGCAGCGATATCGCGGTTTTACCACATGCGGGTCAATCCATACGTAGTGGTACAACACTGCCCCAGTAGCACACACATGTTGAAAAAATATTGTTTGCACATATTGGCTAAACATTGTAAATGACAGACACTGACGAGATTGGCACAATATGCGGAAGCAATATATCTCCAGTACTGCAGTTTAATGTCTCCAACATGGTAATATTGGTTCAACGTTGAAACATTTAATGGTTCCATATTCTTTTACAATATTGGAGAAATGCATTCACGAGATATTCATCCACCGTTCAAACGTAATATTGGTGTAGTATACTTGTACTAGTATTGGTACAATATGTTGATGTGATAATGTGATAATGCTTGATATCTACATTTTATTACGATTAATGTCTCCCTCAACAGGTACTATTTGTTACAAATCACTTTGTATATCTTCTGTTCGTTTAACCCAATCATATTAATAACCGACGACGATAATAATAATAATAATAATAATAATAATAATAATAAACCGACAGTCCATATCGTTAAATTAATGTTCAACTGTAGATGAAATTGTAGAGAGAGGTTGTCATCGTAATATGAAGCACTATTATCCGCTAAATGTAATTCAACTTTTTTGTTTTGTCCATTTACACTTAAAACTATTGATATATCTTCCATATAGAACTCGTTTTATATGTCTGTACTTAGCATAATAATTCATTTGCGTCATTGCGAAGACTGTAAATAAAAACACAAACGCATTAAATTTTGTTAATTGGACTTTTATCTATTGGATTTCTAGTTAAAACGTTAAACAAATTGTATCAACGTAAAACAGATTATAACTAATAAAATTAAATATATCAAACATATATTGGCAACATAGTGGGTAAATAATATATATTAGGAGTATTTGTTAAAAATTGTAGCTCAAGTTTGATATTTCATTCACTGCAATAAAAATCTGTAAAAATGAATTAAAGGCGAGATAATGCTATTTTTAATAAATTTGTACCTACATAATTATGTACCTACTACAGACCTGGAAATTGATATAGGTTCACCTAGAATATTGATATAATTTTTGAGATATTTTTGTTAAAACATATCTTACCGTAAAACCACTTTAAAGGCTTATTCACTAAACATTTTTATGTGTTCTCCTACCTTTTCAAAACATTTGCATGTTTGGTACAAAAGGTAATAACATTTGAAGATAAAAATGAAAAGTTTAATATGTTTGTAAATTGGAAATTGAAATAAGTTCACTAATGAAAACTCACCATTTATTAAGCATTAAATTATCAAAACCATAAAAGAACATTAATTTAATAATCAGTAGCACCACCATTATGGTTAATGATTTGAAAAATTCGATTGTTCATACTTAAGACGAGATGATTAAGCTCGTTGATAGTGACATTACCAAGGCCTGCAAAATGGCGCTCCTAAGATCATTTACAATGCGGAAAGGATTATTTCTACTTTAAATCTTTTAAACGATAATGTCCTACACGTTTTTCATTGGTTTAATGTCCGGAAAGCATGATGGCCTGTCTAATGTTGGGATTTGTGACGCTACCAACCCTGCTCTTATGTTCCGTAAGCGGTAAGCAGGTGCCTAGCTTGTTGAAAAACTAGGTTTTCATACTCATGATCCTCATAATAAGGAATTCACTTGCCATCCATGCCAAAGGAAATGCCATCCGAACCTTGTTTATTCCGTGAAAAGAAAGATGTTTGCAATTAGCAGCTGAAAACCTGATTGGGAAAAAGTAATAACACATTTAATATTTCCTGTTGTTTAAATTAATAAAAAAAAAAAGGTATTTTTAGATAATCTGGAGGAATAGAGAAAATTTAATTTTGACTGACCGGTTTCGTGATTATTGGCATGATTTATGAAAGAAACCATTGAGCTTTTCACGTAGAAACTGTTATGGTTGTTTCCTTTGTTTCCCTGGGTTTAACAAGCTTCGGATGGTATTTCCTTTAACATGAATAGTAAGTGAATTCCTTATTATGAGGATCATGAGCATGAAAACCTAATTCTTCAACAGGATAGGCACCTGCTTACCTATCAGAACACAAAAGCGAGGTTGGTAGCGTCACAAATTCCAACCTTAGACTGGCCATCATGCTCTTCGGACATTAACCCAATGGAAAACGTGTGGGAGATTATCGTTCAAAAGATTTACAGTGGAAATGATCCTTTCCGCACTGTAAATGATCTTAGAAGAACGATTTGGCAGGAATTGGTAATGTCACTATCAATGAGCTTAATCATGTCGACTTAAGCATGCACAATCGAATTTTTCAAATCATTAACCATAATGTTGGTACTACTGATTATTAAATTAATGATCTTTTTTGGTTTTGATGATTTAATGCTTAATAAATGGTGAGTTTTAATTAGTGAACTTATTTCAATTTCCAATTTACAAACATATTAAGCTCTTCATTTTTATCTTCAAATGTTATTACCTTTTGTATCAAACATGCAGATGTTTTGAAAAGGTAGGAGAACACATAAAAATGCTTAGTAACTAAGCCTTTAAAGTGGTTTTAGAGTAAGATACGTTTTAACAAAAATATTTCAAAAATTATATCAATATTCTAGGTGAACCTATATCAATTTCCAGGTCTGTATTATCGTATTTACACGTTCTGAAAATGAATCACAGACATATTGTTTACACAATTTTATTCATGTTTAAACAAAACCCTGATTAAACTAGGCGGTTATAGCAATTAAAATACATGGATATTATAGTGAGTACTTACAGTACATAATGAATATATATATAACTGACGCACATACAAACAGTAAATAATAATTTTTCAACGAGAAACGATCAGCAGCAGACATCGCAACACTAAAACAGATGGTTGAAAACGGCTGCTTGTGCATTATTGGGCGCGAAATTTGAAATGCGATCATTATGAATTTAGACCGAAGTATACAATAATTACGTATTGAGGTATTATTACTATTCAGTATTTGATAAAACCGTGTGAATTATGGTAACTTGTAATCATCTTTCATTTTTCTAGACGTGGTATACATTTGTAAAACATTTTCACGCATATAAAGCACCCGCCTATGTATAGCTATTTTGATTCCTTGAATAATCAAGTAACCTTGTTTAAAGGTTGCTTATTCAGTGTCGGAACTATAAAGGTGAAATATTAACTGCACTATATGTCCAATATAAGACCAGTACAGAATAATACAATATGAATAATTTGTATATGGGACTTATATGGAAGAAATATAGGTTACATATATTGGGCGCCAATCTTGAACCAATATAACATCAATATTAATTAGATATATAATAGTAAATATTTACTAATGAATTAATCATATAGTAGGCTGAAATATAAGCCCAATATAGGATCAATATAGAGGAAAACATATTTTTTAAATTTATTATTTATATATTGGACCTTTGTAGGAGCAATATTAGCTACATATGTTGGGTGCCAGTCTTTAAGCGATGTAATGCCAATCTTGGTTGAATCTTCCAAATATTGGGTAAATATCTTGTGCTGCTGGGGTGGTTGCTTGACCATTTTAAAAACAAATTATATTTTGTGTAGTGAGCCTCATATATTGACCGTTCAGAACTACAATTATTTTATTTTTATTATTACTGGTTTTAAAATGGCGGACAATTTTTTCAAAGAGTAGGAGTAGAAAAATCCTAAATTTATAAATTTAACTAAACTAAACTAAATAAATTGGTTGCGCTGCGCTCACCGTATGTTTGAGGTGACGCCATATAGCGCAGGGCGCTCTCTTGTAATTTCTCCGATTATCGCTATTTTGGATAGCGTCTATGGCGTTGCCAGGATATGTTGGCCGCCAACTATTTTGTTTTAAAAAAAAAGAAAAAGAGACACCTTGACAAGCAAGAAAAAGACGTTGAAATAATTTGTATTTGCCCTTTTTTTGTGTGAATTCCGATAAACCGCCCGCCCCTTCAATTTCACCATTTGGATTATTGGTGTGGATGAAAGAAGTCAGCAGAAGTAGGAGGAATTACTGGTAAGTCCCTTGTGCTTTGGCTTCTCAATAGCATAGAGTTGTAGAACAATCTTACTCCCACATCTTTTGTTTACTATATAATTCTCTAATTTTCTTAATTAATTTTTGGTGAGGCTATTTACACGCCCCATCATTTTATGGTCCTTCGAGCCGGATACTCCAGTGTTTGTAAGAATTTCTTAATTTTTATATAATTGTTAATTTATTTGACACACTGAGAGAAATATATATTAACCACAAACAAAAATTCGTTAACGGTAAACAAATATCTACCTTAAATAGGCGCCAAGTGAGTTATATTCTCAGGGCTAGCAAATCAGTTTTGTTAAAATTACTTACTGAACAGTAGTTAGTTGTCTACTAACAAATTTAGCCACCTTACTGTTAGTATATAACTCACTTATGCCAAGTACAGCATTTTCTTGCTGTAAAACAATGGCTTACTAGTGGTAAGTAGGTTAAAATACTGAATTAAATAAAAAAATGACTTATTGTAAGTAAATATATTTATTTAGTAATATTTATTAAAATTGCAATAATAGCACAAAACAGAAAAGTTTACAATGTAGAATATATGATATAAAGCAGTTTACCGTGGTTGATTCTTCCGTTTGATATTTTTCTTTGTATCGTTTCTTCGTCAAGTAACCAAAAACTTTCGTCGTTTATACTCTCCTCTATAAAAAATTAAAACCCACTAAGTTAAAAAAAAAACTGACTAAGCTTATGTGTTGGGTGTAATACGAAAAGATTGTATACAATATTGACAAGATTTAATTAATTAATACAGTAGGTACTTACTACTTACCTTCAAATGCTTTCAAGTAATCTTCCAAACCCCATTCTATCAATTCTGATTCGTAATTGTAAACCATTATGAACATTTAATGGCACAATAATATTATAACACAACACATGCACAAAGACTGACGCCAACTGACACTTCAAAAATACGAACACTGTACCAATAATGGTAAAAATGCTGACTACTCAAGTTATATCCTTTATTATATTATTATCAAATTATATCCTTTTACTGTAAATGGATGAGGACTTCACAGTGACAAAGAACTTACTTATCCGTATGTAGCTTTGATTAAAAAGATCATTCTTCTTACGATTAACGGATATTTTATTTACTGCTAATAAACTAACTCAATAAACTAGCCTTTAATGAACCGTCTATTAACACTTAGCAAGTGCTAATTTGTTACAATAAGATTGTTTTAAGAAGATTGGTTTAGTAGCCCTTAGTATACAGCCTTGTTGCTATTAAAGAGGCCAATGCAACAGTTAACAAAAATTTGCTTAAGGTAATGCAGTTCATTTTAAGTAAAGACTTTATTTAACTCATTTTTCTCAGTGCACCCGCTGTCAAATTTGTTTTTGTAAAAGTCATTTTTCAGTTATTAGTACTAACCTTTCTTTCCTTTAATTAAACTTGTTTGTAGCAAATATGGATAAAAGATTAAGGATTTTGCAATGCAAAAAGGAAGCAATATTTGAACATTTATCTTTATTGTATGATATTTCTAAAAAGATTACTACTTTCGATTCAAGATCAAACGAAAAGTTTATGGCTGAATCGGAAACGGTTGATGAAATGCGACAGAAGTATGAATCCATTGTAGACGAAATTAATGAAATTAGTTTATCTTTAGATGTAAAATATGAACCAAGTTATAAATGTCTGATTACATTTGACAATATTTATACTTATGTCAACCGTGCACGTAATAATATTTTCAATTTTTCTAAACAAAATAATGTACCCGCTACGTCATGTCAAATTTCTATTAAGTTACCGCCGATTGATATTCCATCTTTCGATGGTAAAACAGAGAACTGGCCAATATTTTATGAGTCATTTAAGTCTAATATTCACACAAATCCGCAACTGACTGATTCGCAGCGTGTACAATATCTCATGGGAAAATTGACACATAATGCTTTGAAAATAATAGCAGGTATTGTACCCACGGGTGATACTTATAATATAATATGGAATAGTTTAGTGAAAAAATATTAAGATAAACGTGCTTTAGGGACATACTACCTTAACAATATTTTAGATTTAAAAGGCTGTTCTCATACCGCAAACAGCTTAAGTTCTTTCATTGAAAAATATTCCGCAGCTATTGCAGCTCTTAAGCAGTTAAATATTCCAGATCTCACTGACTTTATTTTATTGCATTGCGCATTAAAAAAGGTAGATTTTGAAACTGCACAAGCTTTCGAATCATCAGTTCGACATACTGAGTTTCCTTCTTATAAGGAATTTATTATATTCGTCCAGGATCAAGTTAAAATATTAGAACGTTCAAATAATAATAGTAGTGTTTATTCTAACCCGCGATCTAATAACAATGTGCACAAAGTTAATATACCGCATTCTCGAACCTACAAGTCTTTCGTTTCTAAGAATGGGCACCCTTCGTCGTGTGTGCTGTGTAATAAAGGTGATCACACACAACTTTATAATTGTATGCAATTTAAAAATATGTGTTCATCACAAGCTAGATTCGAATTCATTAAAGCAAAAAATGGTTGCGTGAATTGTTTAAGCTTATCACATGTAGTATCTGCGTGTAATTCGCGCCATACCTGTAATCATTGTCAAAAACGACATCATACTCTGTTACATTTTAGTAAAAATACAAACATAAGTAAGCCAAATGAAGCTAATGCCCAGCTTCAAGCTTGTGTTGCAGGAAAGGCTTCTTCTGCTTCTAATGTTAACCCCCGCACCGCTACTTCAGAAGTCCCTTCTTGCAACTCGCTTCCAAATGTTTCACCGCACAATGAAAAGAGCGAATCAGCGCAGACACAACCTTACGCTAATACGATTTCGCTTGGTGTCGAATCGAAACAATGTTCAACGATATTATTGTCTACCGCTCAGGTTTATGCTCATTCTAATAATGGTGATCACAAAATCATTCGTTGTTTAATAGATAGCGGTTCACAAAATAATCTAATAACCATGGAATGTTGTAAATTACTTAACTTTAAAATAATTCCGCTTAACAATTCCTTTATTAAAGGTGTTGGTATGACATCTCGTCCAATTCGCGGCTATATTTATTTGACAATTGAGTCTCGTGTTTCTCCTCATAAATATTATATTCATGCACTTGTCGTCGACTGTATTACGGATAAATTACCGGCACATTTTATTAATAATTATAATATGGATTATATTCATAATTTACCGCTCGCCGACCTTACCTGGAATATACCAGGAGGTATTGACTTAGTTATTGGGGCACAACTGTTTCCTTATATTTACATAGGGCACTGTGTGGATTCTGGATCCCGCGCACCTCCAGCTATTCAGACCACTTTTGGCTATGTACTTATGGGTGATATACCTTTTACCTGTTTAGACTCCAAATCACAAACCGCACCGTTTACCGCTGTCACAGTAAATGATCTCGATAATTCTTTATGTAAATTTTGGGAACTGGAAGAAGTCCCTAAAAAACGTTTTCTCAGTCCTAATGATATTGAATGCGAAAATTTATTCCAAACTTCAGTTTTACGCGATAACAGTGGCCGATATTCAGTTACCTTACTTTTTTCTAATGATCCCTCCGGCTTAGGTAATTCCCGAGCCGTTGCTCACCGACGTTTACTAATTCTAGAACGCAAGTTTAAACAGTCACCTTCCCTTCGTGAAGATTACAGTAATGTCATTAAAGATTATATTAGTAATGGTTACTTGTCTGAAGTTCCTACCTCTGAAGAAACCTGGAATGGTTACTTTATTCCGCATCACGCTGTTGTCCGTCAAGACAAATCTACCACTAAAACGCGTATTGTCTTGGATGCTAGTGCTAAGACACACACAGGATTGTCACTTAATGATGTCCTTCACACAGGTCCTAATCTTCAAGCTGATTTGTTTCTACTCTTATTAGACTTTCGTTTATACCCTGTAGCATTGACCGCAGATATAAAACAAATGTTTTTACAAATCGGTGTTCATGAATCTCATCGTAAATATTTAAAAATACTATTTCGTTTCAATGATAATGAGAAAATCCGAACTTTCCTTTTTAACCGCGTACCCTTTGGTCTTAAGACGAGTCCTTTTATTGCAATGCGAACTATTCATCAACTCGCCTCTGACGAGTGTCACCGCTGGCCTGATGCAGCTAATGTTGCTGAGAAGAAATTATATATGGATGATTTAGTAACATCTGTTCCTGATGAAAAGGTTGCAATACATCTCTCTCGAGATTTAATTGACTTATTTAAATCTGGTGGTTTTGATTTAGTCAAGTGGGCTAGTAATTCTCCCACAATACTTGATAGCCTTCCAGTTACTCATCGCGCGTCGATAGATTTCTCAGATAGCAATTTAAAAATTCTAGGTCTTTCCTGGCTTCCTTCTGAAGACACATTCCTTATAACCACTTCTTACATTGAAGAAAAATGTACAAAGCGGAGCATATTATCGTTTGTCGCCCGCCTATTTGATGTGCTCGGCCTAGTGGCACCTGTAATATTATATGCCAAATTACTTATTAAACAGTTGTGGAATTGCAAAGTAGGCTGGGACGAGATTCCTCCAGATAGTATTATTAATCGCTTTATGTCACTGGTGAGAGAACTCCCCTTATTTTCTAATATAGTCATTCCGCGACATATTGGGTTTTCGAAAGGATGCCTAGTTAATATTGTTGCATTTTCTGATGCAAGTTTAGATGCTTATGGATGTGTTGTGTATTTACACGTAACAGATGCCATCGGAAACGTTAGTGTTAGACTTCTCTGTTCTAAATCAAAGGTTTCTCCTGTTAAAATAATTACTCTTGCACGTTTAGAGTTATGTGCGGCCGTTTTAATGTCTAAACTTGTCAAAGTTGTGTATGACACTTATCACCCCCGCATTCCTATTGAAGGAATTTATGTATTTTCTGATTCCACTATAGCTCTCTCATGGATACACTCCTCACCCCATAGATGGAGTATCTTTGTTGGTAACCGCGTAGCCCAGTTCCAAGAAAATTTAAACCCGCGTCACTTTTATCATGTAGCAGGAGCAGATAATTGTTGTGATTGCCTTTCTCGTGTTATGTTACCTTCCCAATTAATATCGCACGATCTTTGGTGGAATGGTCCATCATGGATTCGTAGTCAGCCATCTGATTGGCCTATAAAACCCTTTTCACCAAAGGATTGTGAACAATTACCTGAATATAAGTCGAATGTTCTAACCGCAACTGTTCAGTGTGAACAGCCAGTACTTTATGACTTAGCCCAGCGCTTATCGTCTTGGGACAAATTGCTTCGTACTGTAATATATATATTCCGTTTTATTAAGAAGTTGTCTCGTTTCAATGTCATTAAGGCAGCTAATTTGTTTGCTACTGAAAGGGCAATAATTCGATCAGTTCAAGTGGTGCATTTTGCAGATGAATTAAATCGCTTAAACAAATCGGATTTATCCTCTAAAAATCTCCGCAAACTTTGTCTTTTTATTGACGAGGAAGGTACTTTACGCATCGAAGGAAGATTATCTAATTCGGATCTTCCTTATGAAACTCAACATCCCGCGCTGCTTCCAAAACATGATCATGTTGTTAATCTTATTATTGATCATTATCATAAGATCAATTACCATACCGGTGCAAATCTTTTAATGTCATTGCTTCGCCAGCGTTTTTGGATTCTTTCCGCCAGAAGCGTTGTGAGAAAAAGAGTTCACTTATGCAATACATGCTTTCGCTTGTCACCTTCTCATCCATCACCTAAAATGGCTGATCTGCCTCCATACCGTGTACAAGAAAATAAGGCTTTTGTACACACCGGAGTAGACTACGCAGGTCCTCTCAAAATCACGATATCTCGTCGACGTGGTCAACGTTCTCAAAAAGCTTATATATGCCTTTTTGTTTGTTTAACGACGAAAGCTGTCCATATTGAGTTGGTTTCAGATTTAACTTCGGACTCTTTTCTCGCAGCATTCAAGCGTTTTATTTCCCGCCGTGGTCCAGTTTCTTGTATGTATTCCGACCACGGAACAAGTTTTGTCGGTGCTAAAGCACAGCTGGATGATTTATATAAATTTATTCTTTCTTCTGAATATAAAAACACTTTAAGTAAAGAATTTGTTAACCGTCGCATAGAATGGAAGATGATTCCGCCCCATGCTCCACATTTCGGAGGCATGTGGGAGTCAAACATAAAAAGTATTAAAACGCATTTATATCGAGTAATTGGAATTCAAATTCTTTCATATGAAGAATTAATGACTGTACTTGTTCAGATCGAATGTTTATTGAACTCTCGCCCTCTTTGCATATTATCCTCAGATCCGCAACCTGAAGTTCTAACACCCGCTCATTTTTTGATGTCTACACCACTTCAGTACCTGCCCGCATCTGATTTATCAGGCGAGCGGGTTAGCATAATCAACCGCAAAAAGTTATTAGACCAACTAATTCAATCCTATTGGAAGAGATGGAGGTTGGAGTATCTGCACACATTACAGATTAGACAGAAGTGGTGTACACCAGATAATCCTGTAAAAATAGGAACAGTAGTTCTTATTGATCAGGATAACATTCCACCGCTCCGATGGCCAATTGGAATAATACAAGAAGTTTATCCTGGTCCAGATAAAGTTACCAGGGTAGCTTTAGTTAAAACAAAGAGTGGCACATTTAAACGACCAATCGTTAAATTGTTTCCACTACCTTCACAATAATATTTGCATTTCAACAACCGTCCAATTTAGTTTATATCTATATATTGCTCAATTTTATCGCAAAATCTGTACATAAACATATTTGTTCTTGTTTTTCTTTATTTATTTATATATATTTTTTGAAAGTTCTGCAAACTTTCAAGGTGGGGAGCATGGTTGCGCTGCGCTCACCGTATGTTTGAGGTGACGCCATATAGCGCAGGGCGCTCTCTTGTAATTTCTCCGATTATCGCTATTTTGGATAGCGTCTATGGCGTTGCCAGGATATGTTGGCCGCCAACTATTTTGTTTAAAAAAAAAAAGAAAAAGAGACACCTTGACAAGCAAGAAAAAGACGTTGAAATAATTTGTATTTGCCCTTTTTTTGTGTGAATTCCGATAAACCGCCCGCCCCTTCAATTTCACCATTTGGATTATTGGTGTGGATGAAAGAAGTCAGCAGAAGTAGGAGGAATTACTGGTAAGTCCCTTGTGCTTTGGCTTCTCAATAGCATAGAGTTGTAGAACAATCTTACTCCCACATCTTTTGTTTACTATATAATTCTCTAATTTTCTTAATTAATTTTTGGTGAGGCTATTTACACGCCCCATCATAAATTTTAATATAAACTACTCTATAATAGGTAACTTTCATTAAAACTTGGAGTTTGAGATTCAACTGGTTTAAGAGATATGGCCTTCCAAAGGTCGTGAAAAATATTTGCGTTAAGTGAAGAATGCCTAGTTTAAGTATTTTAATAATGTATTTTAGGATGAAGTGCTTTAAATTGATATTTGGGATGTATGCAAGTACAGCTGATTTCAAATAAATCTAGGACAGTCAGTACTCCATAGTATAAATGTTGCTTTTTATTTTCCTTGGTGTTTAATAAATTTTATGTAGTTAACTATGAAAATATAATTCAAAGCCTGCTTCACACGTTGTTAAAAATGAAAAAGTCACTCTCACGATTTGGCCTAGATTTATTTGAAATCAGCTGTACATATGATTACGAAGTTAAGTAATTCTGAAGTAGATCTGAAACATATTTTAAGGTAATTTAATAATAATTAATTATTTTAATAATAATTTGATAAGTTTCTAACCAGACAACAAAGTTAATTTACAACATATTTTAAATAAGGTCACAAATGTATACTGTTAGCTTTTTAAAATAAACTAAGCATTTAATTGTTTACTTAACTCTGTTTTATATGTTTTTAGCAGTATATTAATGTTTGTTTAAGTTTGAACAAGTGTAACAAGTTTGTAACAGCCTTTGTTGTAGTTTGTCGGTGTGCTACTTGTTGTGACACAGGAAAGCTAATTTGTATTTCACTGCCCAAGTTTATTTTTCCCAAACATGTACTAAGTTCTGCATGTGTTTTAACAAATGAAGATTGCTACGTATGTGTTTATAAGACAGTTGCGCTAGAGGAATTAAAAAATCAGTTTGGTGAACAAGAATAACAGTTGCTTGTTTCTTGAGCTTCCCAAGATGTTAGTTCTATCTGCAAATACCATGAAATGAAGTATCTTGTGAAATATCGCCATATATTTGGGTGATATTGTAGCAATCTTTTAAAAATCTATAAAAAGGCAATCACTAGAGGAGTTAGGAAAAGTTTTTTAGAGCTGTTTCTAAAAAAATGAACTACTGTTTAAAGCTTGTCCTAGGTCAATCTTTGTACCCCACTTGTTATAAAAAATATTTTTACCATTAGAAAGCTGTTTCACTAACTCTCAGGAAGAGTCATTTAAGATATTAAGTTTGGAAAATATTCTAGTGCTACATAAGATAAAAACATAACATACATTTGTAATCTTATTTAAAATATTTTGTAAATTAACTTCGTTGCCTTTTAAAAACCTCTAATTATGCTAAAATAAATTCCAGAACCATTTCAAAATTACTTTACTATGTAAACAAATTTGCTTGCATTCCAAATGTCAGTTTGAAGCACTTCACCCCAAAATACTTATTAATAGTTATTTACATTACAAGATGCAAAAGTTTACTTTTAGCTGCAAGGTGTTTTTGATTGGCCGAGGCTAAGCGTAAGCGTAGCCGAAGTTAGTTAAAAACACCGAGCACCTGAAAGGGCTTTCGCAGCGTGTAATGTATTAAACTTTTCATTCTCCCCTTGACATTTATTAACCACCGTAAATAAATAAATAAAATGATGATTCAGTGATTATAATAAAATAATGTTTGTATATACAACACTATTGTTACCAAGGTAATGTTGACAACAGCCACCTTATATATATATATATATATATATATATATATATATATATATATATTTTAAAAAATTGGCAGTTTTACTTCGTTGCCCAGGGACCGAAACTTTTTCATACCTAGCAACCACCTCGCATGTTTTACAGTTAAAGTTACGCTTTCGTAAAAGGGAGAATGAAAAATACTTAAATTAGGTATTCTTCACTTAACGCAAATTACTGAATTTTTCACGACCTTTGGAAGGCCGTGTCTCTTAAATCAGTTCAATCTCAAACTCCAAGTTTTAACGGAAGTTACCTGCCATAGAGTATTCTCTTGTTTGCGAATTTAGGATTCTTCAACAACTGCTTATCAGAGATATTTAACCTTGAAGTTAGGGGAATTTTTAAAAACTTAAATGTTTATGACCCTGTAGAAAAACTAATACAAGTCTAAAAGTTTAAATAATTATGACGCAGACTATTGGTACACAGGTACTTGCAAAGAAAGATTCAAGTGTTCATCAAACTGCCTTCTCTCCTAAAAAAAATTCTGAAAATAGCTTTTTCAGCGATTGCGATACAAAACCTTGACCTTAAAATTTATTATGAAGGAATCATTTTTAGGGTAGTATGCAGGGATATAATTGTAGCCTATACTGTGCGTAACACCACAGTCTTTGTTTCATTATCCTAGGACTTACCGCAGCTGAGATAAAAGAGTTACCGTCAACGCTTACAAAGTGCGAAAATACGTGCGCCACTATAAAAAACTCCCGCCATTTTGAAACAAGTAATAATAAAAATAAAATAATAGTGGTTCTGAACTGTCACTAGATGAGGCTCAGCACACACAAAATATATATATGTTTTGAAAATGGTCAAGCAACCAATTAATTTCTTTTTGTACCATTTGATATGGACGACCCATGCGGTATGAATGTAAATGACATGTGTTTTACATGCGGTTGACAATTTCCGTGGCGTCTTTCCTTGTATTACAATGTTTCTACAATGTAGTACTAATTAATTTTTCAAGAATTGGTAGTATTATCTTAATACTTTTGAATCTAATAATCTCGACAGGTATAATTCCAAAAGATTTAAAAACTGCACTAGTAATACCGTTATATAAAAGTGGAAAAGTAAAAGAATTTAATAATTACAGGTCAATTTCTATTCTGTCTACATTCGATAAAATCCTTAAGAGATACATTCATACTCAACTTACAAACTACCTTAATAATACGTTTAATTTATTGTCAAAAAATCAATGCGGTTTTCAAAAATATAAAAGTACAACAACTCTTTTAAATAAATGTTGTGATAAGGTAAATAATGCTTTGGACAATGAAAAAGTAGTCCCGTCTGTTTTTCTTAATTATAAGGCATTGCATGCACTTGAGCATAGTGTCATTTTAGACTTTGGTATCAGAGGAAGGCTCCTAAAATGGTTTGGCGATTTTCTCAGGGAAAGAAAACAAAATGTTAAACTTAGAAATAATTTGAGTGAACCTGTGAATATTATTTATGGCGTTCCTCAAGGATCAGTTCTAGGCTCAGTGCTATTTAATATTTATATAAATGATATTAATAATTCTCAATAACAATTCCGCTATTATTAATACCAATTCAAAATCCGATGTTGCTGTCAATGATTTGCAAACAGATATTAATAAGTATGTATGTGGTTTCACAATAATGCAATTTTCCTAAATGCAAAGAAAACTGAATTTACTACATTTAAAGGTCCCATGAAACATATTAATTATAAGATATATCCAATTTTTATTCATGATAGTAGTTGCATATATAGAAATCATATCAGTTGTTCATATAAACACCTACATGACGTTTGTAAAGTCAAGTATTTGGACTTAGTTTTAGATTCAAATATGAAATGGAAATCGCGTATCGAGGACGTTACAGAACAACTGCGAGTTGTGTCTGCAAAGCTCTAAAAAATGGAATCTATCAGTCGCTCGCTGAAAGTGTGATAAGGTATGCAATAACATGTTGCTCGCTGAAAGTGTGATAAGGTATGCAATAACATGTTATGAATTCACATAACTACCACTTTGATAGTTTATTCAGGGTCTAAAATAACAGTTTGAAGTCTATCGTAATTGATGTTGACAATCCTGAATCATTTAATCTAATTATAAATAACTGTTATAGTACAGTAGATGTGCTTCCGTTCTTTAAACTTAGAAACTCAATAATTATTTTAAAATTATATTTTGATATAAATTACTTAATTCATTCTCAACATGGTTATCATAGACCGCAAACAAGATTGTATTTAACTTCTCGTATAAAGAATCATTGCAGTATGATTCAGCTTATTTATTACATGCCCAACGTCTTAAATAAATTTCCGTTTATATAAATTACTGCAGTTTCAAAAATTAAAAATTAAATTGAGAACTGGAATGTAAGTACCGTGGTAGCTCCATTGTAAGATCGTTACAGCACCATTGCAGTGCGATTGAGACACTATTGCCGTAAGATATTCTTTAAATCAATATTTCAGTATTGTAAATACATTTTTGTTATATAAACTAATTTCAGCTAATATTTGCACATTATTTGGAAATTCTAAATCATTTAATAATTATGAAATATAATATAAATACAAAGATTAGTTAAAGTTTCACAAGTTTTATTAATATCTTAACCTGACAATATTGTTTCGACACTTTGTGTCATTATCAAAGGTAGATAAGATTGATAAACAAACACGTTGCTAAGGATAAATACATACAGAAAATAGGTAACTAGATACAATACATAACAAAAACTAAATATCTAACACTTCTAATAAAGGAGAATTACTAAGCTCAGTTTGAAGTCTATCGTAATTGATGTTGAAAATCCTGAATCATTTAATCTAATTATAAATAACTGTTATAGTACAGTAGATGCGCTTCCGTTCTTTAAACTTAGAAACTCAATAATTATTCTAAAATTATATTTTGATATAAATTACTTCATTCATTCTCAACATGGTTATCATAATAGACAGTAATAGCCAGAATTTTTGGTTCAATCAAGAATGTATTAAACGTCAAGTCATTCCCAAATATGTCAACATCACAACCAAGACTAGTAATTACATTACTGAAAAAATTATGAAAAATGCAAAAAGAAGATGGGTCAAAGAAGAAGCAAAGAAATGGTTTAGAATTAGAGACAATTTGTACATTTATATAAAGGTACTTCACACAGAACTTGCACATAAATTACATAATATCCAATTTGACATTTTAGATTTTGATGTTAGAGAAACTGTCAGTCATATTAAATTTCAAAAATACAATACTCAGACAAAGAAACTGCAAAACCTTACCCAACACAAACGCTCAATACAAAGTAATTATAATACCCAGAATACGATAAATTTCTATCCACGTTTTATAAACCTATCAGATACACAATTTAATGACAGAGAAACACAATTTCTTAACAAAGGCTTCAAATTTTGTCCTTTTCCAAAATTCACTAACAAAATTAAAGAAATCTTGGCTGTTGAATGTGAAACTATACTCAGAAAAGATCACAATAATTATGCAAAATTCCAAATCTTGAATCTGATAAAAGAAATATCTTTGAAAAAGGAAAAAACACAGAATAAAACATCTAACCTGTCACTACTTCAATCTATCAGACATAAAATTACAGAAAACAATTTAATTTTTGTTAAAGCAGATAAGGGCAACACTTTGGTAATCCTTTCGAAAGATGTTTATACACAAAAGGTTAATGATTTTATTAATAAAGAAAACTCAGATGTTTTAAACAAAGATCCTACCACAAAATTCCAAAAAGAAATAAAACAAGTTTTAGCAAACTGCAATATCTGCTTTAACGAATTAGAAAAACAACAAATCATACATAAAAACCCACAACCACCAAGACTATATGGACTGATTAAAACACATAAACACAACATGTCTATACGACCAGTAGTATCATATATCAACGCACCTAATCACACCTTGTCCAAGAAACTCAACCATATTATTAATATCATAGAATACAAATCGAAATACTATGTCAAAAATTCATTAGAATTAGTAGAAAAACTACAGAACATACACTGAAAAAAATATTCAGGTTAAATTAACCAAAAATGAGTTGCAGCAACCCGAAAATATGGTACAAAAAGTGACAACAATACTTATGGGTAACACGAACTATACGATTTTAGTAAAATGTGTTTGGTTAAATTTACCCAATAAGGTTAAATCAATCACACTCCCATATGGTAGAAGCAACCGGTAAATAGTTAAATTTACCATACCGTGTTAGGTTGTTTCAGCCTTGCATATAGTTAAAATAGTCTTAATAGTATAGTTAGATATACGAAATGAAACAGTTAGAAATGAAGCTCATATAGTTAAATCAACCTAGTAGACTAGTAAAAGTAACTCACGATGTAGTTGCATTAGCTTGGCTTTTCTGGCTGATGTAATAATATTGGATAGTAAAAATACCTATATTTCAAGTTAATTCAGCATCTTTCTAAGGTGGGATCAGCTACATATGATAGCAGTCATGACCATTGCATATAACTAAAATACCATTCTGCTTAGTTGATTTTACCCATCGATTCAAGTTCACATTACTATATTTTCTGGTTGTTTCTACCAGATGACATTGGTGATTTAAACTCACTATTTTTGGTAGTTTGCCTAATTTTCTCTTCATAATCTCCAAATTTCCCCCACTCCCTAATTTTAAGTCTTATTTTAAGCTAATTCTAGGAGAAACCCTGTAATGATATGGGAGGAAAATGCACATTGAAAATATGAATGTTTTCAATTTTTATGCCTCATTTCAATGTGTATTACCTTCATCTGCTATATAAGGTTTTCTCACAGAGATAGCTGAAAATATTTTCAGAAACTGATGGAGATCTAGTAATTCTGAAGAGCAAATATGGCCAACTAGCAATAATAGTGAATCCAAATCACCAATATCATACTTACACAAAAAAAGTCGAAAAGCAACAAATTCAATAAAAAAAACTGTTATTGTTCAAAAATGAAGGCAAGACAAATAAAATAAAACGATATTTACTTAAAAAACTTACATTAGAACGATTAATTATATTGTATTCATTATAGTCAACATCCGGAAATAATTATCCAAATAATTATAATTATGATAACATGTGACAATTATAAGTACAAATTAAAAATTCCAATAAAAATGTAAATCTAAAGACGCGACTTTTTTCCTTGGTTCCTCGCTTAGCTCTCGTCAACTATAAGGTGGCATAACCTCTTTCTGGCTGTCTGATCTAGGATACCTTTCTCGAAGTAAAGATCTAATAAGGTTCTGCCCTGTGGGGCTAGTTGGAGTGTTACAGCATACACTTCCTGCAATGAAAAGAGAACATTATTTAAATTTCAGAAATGATAAGTATGTCAAAAATATTGAAGTAAAAAATAATAGTCAAATCACTATAGTACAGTCTTACAAAAAATAGCGGAAAGTCGAGTTAAGTCCTTGGATTTTTGCATAGGGCTTCCTTGTGGATTGTTAAATCACCCCCTCAAAGTCAACACCTGTAGGTGGTGAGCTCGAAGAGATAATGAGGGTAAACCAGGTCCCCTAACGGTTTTTGTCGTTTTTCTCAAAACTATTAGGTTTATTAAGATGGAGATTAGATAACATAATGCTTATTTAAATCCCTACCAAAAATGCTTTTTCGTACCTCGCCTTTGTTTTGTGTATTCGAAGAAAGAAGGTATGTGATACATGGATCAGCAATTTGCACCAGTAAATTTGTTCAAGGAACATTCGGGCGTAACTTTTTTGGTCTAATATTCGTCATGAAGTAGCTAAGAAAAATTTGTTGAGATCCGGACGCGATCGTGGTCCAGTCATCTTTTACCTTAGCATCTCTTCGTCAAAACCCATCAGGCGAGGTTATCGATATTCTTGGTGCCAGTTGGCTGAAAAATTCGTATTAGCAAGTTAATTCTTAGGAGAGTACACTGTACCAGTTAATTTTTGTATCCAACCCAATACGTACAGGGTGTTTCGCCTATTTTGAAATCCGAATTTTCTTTATTTATAAGACCTTGGTATCGAGCAAATTTTTCTCTTGAATGATTTTTGATGTGAAATTGAAATACACGATTTAATTCCTGATTAGCTCGTATTGTACGGGCGCCACAGTAAGGCAACAGTTTCGTTTTAAATTGTATATTTCAGTTTTACAGCAAAAATCATTCCAGAAAACTTTACTGATCTTATAAATAAAGGAGATTAGGATTTCAAAACAAACAAAACACCTTTACATAATAGGTTGAATTAAAAAATTGACTAATACAGTGTACTCTCCTAAGAATTAACTTGCCAAAACGAATTTTTCAGCCAACTGGCACCAAGAATATCGATAATCTCGCCTGATGGGTTTTGGCAAAGGGATTTAAATAAGCTTTATTTTACCTAATCTTCTTCGTCTCGATAAACCTAATAGTTTTCGAGAAAAGCGACAAAAACCGTTAGGGGCGTGGTTTACCTTTATCTCTTCGAGCTCACCACCTACAGGTGTCTCTTACAATCTCGAGGTCAGGAATATTTTGAAAAGTGCCCCGAGTCACAGATGAAGAATAATTTTCTTTAAACATTCCTGATCGAGACAGAATTTCTGGTTACTAATTCAAGCGCGTGTGAGATTCGGTACGAAGATTTCACACCAAACTTCAAATTCAAAAAAATCAAATATGAAAATAAATTGTCAAGAACTTTCCAGTGTAATTACCTAGTGTCAATCAAAATAAGACTATCCTAGTGGTCAAAAAATACTGGTATGGAATTTTCTAAGATATGTATTTCTGTTTAAAGAGGTTTAGATCGTTATACAGTGATCATGAAACAGTTGAACCAACTGGAGGCAGCGGTGAAACACTTTACCCTAAGCAATGTGTTAAATTACTGAAATATCACAACTATTCATACTCACACTTTCATTATTCCCTTCGACCTGGGAGATGGTGTAGGAATGCTGTATGTATCTGTGGCAGGATCCAAAGAAATACTATCCTGGCTGAAGGATGGATTAGAACTATAGGCGGCCTCAGATTGACTTTGAGTAGTGCTGGTGAACTGACCAACTGGTGATGGCAAGTCTCCAATATCTACGTTCTGAAGATCAGTCGTAGCAGCTGACTGAAAAGAACAATGTAATTCTGTTACTGTAATAAATAGTAATTATTAGTTCTTGAAGTTCAGTCTATAATACTACATTTCTTATGGCAACATTTCGAGAGCCCTCCCTAGCAGAGACCAGGTCCAGAAATGTTTATTTAAAAGGTTATTTTCCAAAAATTATTAAAAATCACGTTTTCACGTTGTAGATAATTAAATTTTAAAGTACTAACTATACTTTAAAGCGTACTAACCTTATTGACTGCAGTCCCTTGGAATGTAGATTTCCACTGCTATAGGTTAAACATAAAAACAGAGCGGTCCCCTGCAACCGGTATCAAATCTCGGGAGATAACTGCTGTCAGGCATTTCTCTAGTAACAATAAACGGCATAATTAATTTTCAATAACAATGAACTACTATCCATTTTTTTTCTAGAGTCAAACGAGCTAAAAACTCGCTCGTTAAAAACGAGCAAGTAGTAAATTCATTTCTACATACAACAGTAGAATATTATATTTCTAACTGGTATACTTTTGTTTTTATCGGACGATACGCAATAAAAGGTACCCATTTTTAGGGACAATTTCATTGAAGTAAGTTCACTAATTTTTTTCTCAGAAAGTATATGTCATATATCTATGAGATTTTTGTAGGGGTTAGAAAGAAACCTTGCGGTTCTTATACTATTGTTTTTCAGACAAAAAAGCGTTTTATTTAAGATTTATGTGAAAAAAAGCGAACAATGCGTTCTTGTTTATTAATAGAGATAGCGTCAAAATTTTTTCGCTAAATCAACACTTTTTATGCGTAGACATTATTGTTTTTAAAAATGTTACTAATTTTAATAATAAAAATGCGGAAACAAAAAAACGATTTTTGATGATAAGCGATTTCGACAAAAAACGGGTTTTTTGTTATTGCACCTTCATTGTTAAAATTCGGAACATTTCTTTAAAGAAAATAATGTCTACATATGAAAAGTGTTAATTTAGCGGAAAAAATTTGACGCTATCTCCATTAATAAACAAGAACGCATAGTTCGCTATTTTTTCATATATATCTTAAATAAAACACTTTTTTGTCCGAAAATTAATAGAATAACAACCGCAAGGTTGCTTTCTAACCCCTACAAAAATCTCATAGATATATGAGATATACTTTCTGAGAAGAAAAATATTTAACTCACTCTCAATGAAATTTTCCCTAAAAATGGGTACCTTTTATTATGTATCGTCCGATAAAAATAAAAGTATATCAGTTAGAAATATGATATTTTACTGTTACATGTAGAAATAAATTTACTATTCGCTCGTTTTTCAAATATTTAATTTGCTTCAGTAGTTTTCGAGCAATACGGTATCAAAGTCAGAGGACTCTAGAAAAAAAAATGGATAGTAGTGAGAAGTTCAACTTATAAAGAATGAAATACGTTAAAATTATGCTTAAAAACAAATACTAGATAATTCAGAAGAATCAATCTTTAAACCTAGAAATTCGATGGGTTTGCTCTTTAAAAATTTATGAATTCGCTGAGACTTGAAAACCGGAAAAGTAACAAATTTTACGCGTTAATGACTGTGGAACAAGTTTATTAAAGTACATAAATACATAATTAAATTATGCTTAAAGACCCGACTCATTGTCAGATATCGAATTTTAAATTTTTTTTTCTTGTCATTGTAAGACAGTTAAATATTATTGGTATCATGAACAAATAAAGTGACTTACCTTTGAAGGTGTCTATGTACTCCTAAAACCCCTCTGCCAATAAACTTTATATTCACTTGTAACAGCACTCGGTAGAATGAACTCGCGTTTGAAAGACACAATATAAAATGTCTTTTAATTTTCGCAGGCTAAAAAGCTGATATAACATTTTTAATAGGAATGGTATAAAAGCAACTTCACAAATACACCCAACATAAGCCGCATAGTATTTATAACTCGTAAATAAAATTTAATTCCACAGACGTTTTATCAAAACATAAATGCATATTGTACGTGACTGATATATGTTATGGATATCAAATAACAAAACTACTTTTGTTTTTATGTACGTATGTATGACATCATTATTCTAAATTCAACTTTATTACAAAGTGAAAACTACTATTTCGAATGGTAACCGTAAGGTTTGGTTTATTTTACCTGTTTATATAGTCGATTAAATCAATTTTTTAAGCTATTTTAGCCTGAGTTATAGACTGAAATAGCCCTGCTAACGTAAAATCCTTGTTAAGCTGACTTTACCCATACTAATGGTTGATTTTACTAGAAGCCCAGTAAGATCTGCCAAAGACCGATTGACCATAAACAAATAGTTCACTTTACAAATCGTTTGTTTATTTTGACCTAGATTTTTAGTTAACGCTGCTAAAATTAAGTTAGAACAACAAAAAATCGGTTTACTATAATATAGTTAGTGATATTTTTCTCAGTGTACATCTTCCAGCACATTCAAAGCTTGTAAGCTTTGACATTTGTAACATGTTTTCAAAGATTCCACCACAAGACTGTATTCCTTTGTTAGATAATTTTCTAGTTAATAGTAATGTAGAATTAGTAAAAATATTAGAGTTAATTCAATTATTTGATCTTTGTATCAGTCAAAATTATTTCACTTTTAATAATATAATATATTTACAGAAGGATGGTTTGCCTATGGGTAATTATCTGAGTCCTCTATTAGCTAACATATTTATGAATAATTTGGAAGATCGAATATTTGAATTAGATCTTTCTAAACACATTATTTTTTGGTTTCGTTACGTTGATGACATTTTAGCTTGTTTTGACAGTTCTTTTGAGGTTATCAACAGTCTTCACACAAACATCACTTTCACACTAGAAACAGAACAAAATAGAGCTATTAATTTTTTGGATTTAACTATTACAATTAATACAGACAATGAATTTGATTTTTCCATATACAGAAAACCCACAAGCACAGACGTCACTATTCCTAACGATTCATGTCATCATAAAATGCATAAACTAGCGGCTTATAGATCTTTAGTACACCGAGCTTTAACTACTCCAATGAAACGATCACATTTTAATAAAGAAATTTCAATCATCAAACAATTAGCACATGCAAACCATTATAACCATAACATGATTGTCACTTTAATTCAACAAAAAGATTATAGGTTAGCTATCAAAAGAATATTTCCAATTGACACTCAAATACAAGACACAAACTACATATCAATACCATACTTTGGCAAGATATCAGAACAAATTGCAACTATAATAAGAAAAACCACCAGTTACAGAATAACCTATAAAACTAACACCAACATCTTTTCATTTTTATTCAATGCTAAAGACAAAACACAAGATATCATGAAATCCGCCATTTACCGTTTGAATTGTTCTTTTTGTAACTCGGTTTATATTGGACAAACACTTAGAGATTTCGACATAAGATACAAAGAACATGTACGCTCTTATAGACTTAAACATCCAGAAAAATCGAATTATGACAAACACATTTTGGAACAAAACCACCCAATGACACCTCAAAACAACATTAAATTCTTACATTTTTGCAACAACAAACACAAATTAGACATTTTAGAAGCTTTTGAAATATACAGACATAAACGCACAGTACCTTTAATGAATGAACAAACTTTGCTTAGTAATTCTCCTTTATTAGAAGTGTTAGATATTTAGTTTTTGTTATGTATTGTATCTAGTTACCTATTTTCTGTATGTATTTATCCTTAGCAACGTGTTTGTTTATCAATCTTATCTACCTTTGATAATGACACAAAGTGTCGAAATAATATTGTCAGGTTAAGATATTAATAAAACTTGTGAAACTTTAACTAATCTTTGTATTTATATTATATTTCATGATTATGGAGTTCCACAAAGTAAGGCGGGAGACAGTAAACGCATTTAATAATTATTAATTAATTATAATTATTTAGTTCACTTACAACAAAAATGATCCCTATATCTGCCTTTGAAGATCTAAGTGTTGATTCTTATAGTTTTTTAAAGCTCCCAGAATTTGTTACCAAAATGAACTTTAGATATCATGTAATAGAGCGAAAATAATGTTAATTCTGCGTAAAAAGACACACAAATCATTCATTTTGAAGGACATTATAATGAAAGGTCAGAAGCTGTTTAGTTGTCGGACAGCTGCATAATGCCGTTGCATTACAAATACTTTCAAATACTAGGAAAATTATGAAAGATTTGTAACACATACGTATAAAGCATTTATTTTATTTTTCTTGAAAATCGATAAATCGGTATTAAGCATTCCAAATATACCCCGCGCATCAATATATTCGGTCGTCGAGTAATATTATTATGTCCATCAAAATTAGTAAATTGTGGTTATTTTGAAGGCAGAAACTTGATTTTCCGCTATAGTAAGAATTTTGATTAGAAAAAAATTGATTAGATTGGACACTTTCGTAAATCAATTTGGATTCAGCTTCAAAGAACCATTGGAATCCGTAATAAGTAAGTGACATGTAATAAATATATCCTTTTCTGATCATTTTTGTACATTACTTTGGGACGTAAAATGCAAAAAAACGCGAATATTTCAGCTGCATGGCATACAAAAATTACATTCTGTTCACTTATTTTTTTTCATGAAATTCTTAGGAAGTAATTTGTAGCATGCGAAATTTACGTAATTTTTATGTAATATCGCTATTTGGGAAGATACCAGCCTTAATATGTTAGAGCTTTATCCACATTGTTGATGATGTAACTGCTCTGTTGTAAAAACCTTAAAAATATCTGGTAATTCGTCAACAAGAATTTCGCTGTCAGATCATTTATGTACTTCTTTGGAAATATTCATATGTGTTTTTGCTCATTCGTCGTTTTTCGAGTCGAAATCCGTATACGTTTTTTAGAGTCGTAAAAATGATCTTATTTGTTAAAATATGAAAAAAATATATTTAGAAAATTTTTTTCTAATGACATTTTACGTTCATATACTGAGTTTGAGCAAGATATTCCGACATAAGGGAAATTTTGTTTTTTAACATTTTTTGGTATACCCCGGTAACTGATTATTTTGAAATCATTAAAAACGCTTTAAATGAGTAGAAAGGCAACAATTGCAAAGCATATTTTGCTAATAATATTGGATGGTGTAGATATTTTTGACAAATGTTAAAATTATCAAGAAAAAATGGAAGGTTCTGGATTATTTTCCAATTTCCAAGAAAATAACTCATAATTTTATTAATATTTTTAATATTAAGCCACGTTTGAATAATGCAATAATTGTTGTAATCATAATTTAAACAACTTAATACTAAACTACTACTTCAAAAACTTAATAAAAAGAGATTAATAAAATTATGCTTATTTTCTTGGAAATTGGAAAATAGTCCATTTTGTTTTTTGATAATTTTAATATTCGTCAAAAATACCTACAACTCTTTTAAAGCATTTTTAATGATTTCAAAATAATCAGTTACCGGGGTTTATCAAAAAATGTTGAAAAACAAAATTTCCTTTATGTCTGAATATCTCGTTCAAACTCAGTATATGAACGTAAAATGTCAGTAGAAACATTTCTTCTTAATAAATTTTTTCATATTTTAACAAATAAGGTCATTTTTCGCCGATTTTAGAAAACAATGGCGAATTTGACAGATACCTGATGTCACCTGTCAACTTTGACATGGCGTATTTTAAGTATTATTAAAAGTAGAAGTGATTGCCCCACAAAGTTTTTTTCCAAGCAGACTATTAAAAAAAATTCCCATATGGATCCAACTTTATGGAAGACACTGTATGAACATTATTTAAAATTTCTGGAGAATCCAGCTCTGTCCCGGCCACCTGGTAAACCTAGGGTCACTGCGGACTGGTGTTTGGGTTATTATGCGGCATATAGGAAGTATTAAATTGCATTCTGCATATTGCAGAAATTTTGTTTTTTAAAATAATTGGAAATGATAGGTTTTACAAAGTTTTGAAGTTTCAGAGAACCAACAGACTATAGAATGTCGTTTTTTTAACGATTTGCTGGCAACGATTTTTCGATCTGATTTTCTGTTGATGATCATTCTTCCTCATAGGTAGCCATGTTTGTTCCAGTTTGCTGGGCGGTTATTGATATTCGTTTATTATCAGATTTTCTAAACACGCTTGTTTTTCTTAACTCCAAACAGAAACCAAAACCTGGTTCAAATCTTCGTGCTCTATACACCTCCTGTTTTTGGCAGCACGATTACCTTTCTAATTGCTGGACATCGCAAAGGTCATTTGGACATCTATAGATTATACCGTTTACGAATCACAATTTTTTCAAGAAATTGTAATAACAAAATAATTTTACCAGGCTCATTATTTATTGAAGTTAATTTGATTTTAATTCAATATGTTTACACAGCAGTGTGCAAACAAAACGTACAGAACAATTATTTTCAAAAAAAATCGCAGTCTTCATTTATTTTAGAAGCAGCTCCGAGGTGCGCAGTTGCGCACTGCTCGGAGACACCCGGTGCTGATTGGTGTAAAAAAGTAATGTGGGCACATACCTGTCGTATACACCATTTAAATGTAAATAAATATATATATATATATATATATATATATATATATATATATATATATATTGCGATGTTATGCAGCTATGCAAATAGAATGCCTTTATGTTTTAGTATGAACTGCACTCGCTATATTGTTATCTCTCAGGGTCGCCTTTACTAATTTTTATTTTCCTTTAATATATTTTCTTTACATAATGAGACTAAAATAATTATGATTGAATTTTCAAGTATGGGTTTATTTCCTTGAAAATCTTTAAAACTTTAACTAAAAATATTATATACCAATGGAATTTTAAGTAATCTTTAACTATTGAGAATTTTATTTAATGGGAAACTTTGCTTAACCTTGAAAAATTAATATTCTGACGTTTCGTCATAACCACACTTATGAACTGCAACTTTATGAAATGAGGTAAGTTTGATCAATATTTTAGTTAAATAAATTAATTAAACTATTGCTTTTTTAGGTTATGTGCATCCTCTGCTTGAAGCCTTTTTACAATAACAATGGTACGTTGATTTTACCTCCGAATTAACTTATAAAATCGCACTTCAAACCTCTTGTCACTAATGCTCTGCTTTATAATCACACTTTCACAAACCTTTTTTGTTATGTAGTTAATAATGCTTCTCCCTTCTTGTAGCCCTTTCTCAGGAACCCGCACGCCGCTCGCTCTCTCGAACTGCCCTGGATTCAGGAACTTGCGTAACTCTCGGGATATGAAGACTTTCCAGACAGCTAAAAATGAGACAGCTAAAGATTATTTAGTATCTCATTATTTAGATATTTCCATTGCAACCATGCATTATTATTGAAGAATGGTTGTTATGGATAAATTTTGATTGATATTTAAAATAGAATGCTATGTTTTGACTATTTTTAAATGTACTAAAAGCTATTTTACAACTTTTCCTTATTTCTAATAACAATTTTATTTTCAGGTTTGAGCTTCAGATGTGATAACCTATATAGCCCAAATACTTGTTTTATGTAACAACAATAAACTAAATAGATAAATTTAAACTTGAACTCTGTTTTCATTAATGATTTTATATGAAAGTCAATGTTATGAATGTTCAACATCACAACTTACCTCATCTCTGTTCATCAAGCAATTTTAAAACAATAATGAACTTTTATTAACTTGAACTTGGTCAAAATATCATTACAATATATATATATATATATATATATATATATATATATATATATATATATATATATATATATATATATATATATATATATAAACACATGCTCGCCTTGCCTTTGCAATTTTGGAAATATTACTACGATTTCAGCAAATACATTTCATATTCTAAAACAACACAGGTTCACACAATATTCCATGTTTGATATTTCTAAAAATTGCGTGATGTGTTTTTCTAGATATGCTTCATACTTATGTCGTTCTCGTGAACACACTTAGATATGTAAAAGGTATTTTGTATGCTGCAAAAAGTATTAATAGTTCCTTGACTATAGAAGAGAGAAACCTTTTGCTTCTGCCTGTTGCATGTATACGCATCTACATAGTTTTGGCAAAACACTGAAAGTGACAGTAGTAATTAACACAGTGGATGTTAACCTTTCTCGAGCGACACTTAGTTAGAAATATTTTTCTCGGGACACCTAGAGGAATAGTGTTACTCATGTTACCCTCGATGGATTAGCGGTAGCATGTCGACCTCATAATCCCAAGATTTGCACTTAGATATTACAAAAAATATTTTGTGTTGCAAAAATTTGCAAAACAGGTGGGTCTACATACATCTATATAGCTTTGGTAAAACATTGTAAGTGACCAACAAATATGGAAACCAAGAGATAGTTGTAATATCGACGTATTTCCCATAATCTTGCCAACAATATTTTTATAGTAACTATCTAAGGTCAAAATCGCTGACTAACATTGTCGCCTTTAACAACGAATCTGAAATCATACACGACCTCTAATGCCCCATTTAGTGTGCACGACAGTTACTCAAAAAGAAAGGTGTAGGCAAACACTGGATCTGCTATGGGAAGTCAAGAACAGCTTCTTAGATGCACTGAGAAAGTATTAACCTAAGAAATATTATCCCCATATTATGTTTTTGAAGTTTGTACTGCCTTTGATGACGATGTCAAAGATGGTGATCTTTGGTGATAATATATGTCAACATTGTGTCAGTGACGTTTGTTGACTCCTATGTCTAATCTCTATCTCTAATATATCTAAACAATGTCTGTCCTTTTGTGTACTTTACCGATTTACAAGAAACTTCAACTACCGCATTCCTTAGAATTCTGGGAATACCACCAAGTATGTGGATGCGTAATTCAGGGTAAAACCGGTCACAACCGCTAGCGTAAAATATGTGAAAAATCTTGCCGATGAACAGTAACTGACACACAAACAATTTGAAGTCATGAAAAATGATACAGGGTGATTCCAGCATACACTTCAAGGGCATGCATAAGATCTTATTCTCAGCAAGAATTTGTTAGATAAACATTTAGTTTATTTTCAATAATGGGACTTTTGAGTTAGTATAATTATAAAAAACAAACTTTACAGTTGTTATTTCCTTTAATAATTGTGTATTTGCCTATTTGTAAATGTTTTCATCGACAACTCGGAAGAATTAAAAAGATAAAAAGCAATTAATTTTAGTAACTACACCAAAACATCATTTCCAGCAAAAGCATTTGGAATTTAGTGAAAGTCTGAAGTTATGAAGCTTCCAGCAACTGTTTACAATAGTAGTAGTTTCATAATTTCAAACTTAAGTGTACGGAGACATTATTAACAAACGACGTAATCGCTTTATGTAACTTTTAAATTTAATCTAAAATGAACCTTAAAGAAACCCTTGAACTTTGTATTTCGTGCACTAAATCGTCCTAATTTTAATGCCTTTTGTGGTGAACAGTACTGTCTACATAATTCATAGAGAATTATGGATGTCTTCTTACATCTGATTTAAGCGTGAAAATTTTGTAGCAGTAGGTTTTGTTCTGATTCTCTAAATTCCTATACTTGTAAATCAGTCAGTAGCACTGAACGAGCGTCTAATCAAGTGGTAATTTACAAGAATAATAAAATGCTGATTTGAATGTAGGCAACATTGGCGAACTCTGTCTTTCTGTTATGAGACCTTGATTTTTTTTTAATTTTAAGATACAATTTTAAAAGCTCTCTTAATGATTAATTAAGGATAACTTAATTTAATTCTACAATTGTACAGTTATACAAAGCTAATTGCCGTGATGAATAACGGAACAGATTGTCATAATTAGATTTAAATTACAGTTCTTAGAAGATCTTATTACTATTAGTGATATTTTAAATGACTACATACGTCCCTGTCATGAGCGACAATGCCGTGTTCAAAAATTTTCAACAAAATGCTACAAACTTTCTCCAGCACAGATTCTTCAGCAACTTAATTAAAAAGTGTTATGTAACCTTTTCGATTTAAAGTTAAAGTTAATCTTGACATCTCAAAGCTGAATAACAAGTCTAACTTAGATTAAAGCATTCAAAGCCAATTAGGTTTTAGGAACTATAAAGATGCTTATAGTATTAAAGCTCGATTAAAATGTTTGTTGAGCGCCACTGTTTTTAAAATGTGTTGGTTTATTCGTTTTAATGGTCCTTAATTCGTCTTAATGTTAATTGGTGCATCTCAGGCACAGAAAGTGGTTGTTAAACAATAAAAGACACCAACTTAAGCAAACTTCTATTTTAAATGGCTGATCCCAATTAAAACTGAATCTGAACCAAACACAACATTTTTTACAATTATCAAGCCAAGATGTAATCTGATCAGGTCGATGGTACGTAAGTAGCTGCAGTATCCATTGTGTTTATTTCAAGCGAGTTATTCTTTGTCAAGTCCATAGGTATGTTTTAAATTATTTTTATGATTTATTGGCAATTCTGCAATCTCTCAGATATACCGTAAGATTTAAGCTATAACTCAGAATTTCCAGAATAGTAGTCCAAAAATCATCCAAGTCAAAAAATTATCCAGTCCAAGAATCTCGCAAGGCCCTTAAATCTTTTTAAACTAAACATATTTCGGAACAGAATCCACTAATTAATTAAGTAACGAAAAGAGATAAGCTAGAAATTAATTTAGTTATCTAAAATGCATGATGCTTTGCATTTAAATAATATCTAACCCCTTTCTCGATGTGATCTTATTCATATTAATAACCTCTATTTTCCTGTTTTACGACAGAGGGGCGAGAAAAAAACACAAACAGGTTAAATTGGCCATGTGTTTGCTTTGTATAGTTATTTTAATTTAATTAACTTGCACAAAATATTAGATTTCAATAAAAAAGAGATTTTCATATAAAAAAAACCTTTTTTTCAAATAACTTAACACACAAGACAAATTGTGTGGACGTTATCAGCTCCAACAATAGTAATTTCCAGATCGAAATTGCTTAGTTAAAGTTTGATGCTTTGAAGAATTACTGAGATACATAAAAACCTAACAAATATATTTTGCTTACTTCACTTAACTCCGTGTGATGACTGAATGTAGAAAAATTACTGACGTTGACAGAGAGAAATGAGGAAATAATGTAGAAAAGAGAGAGAATACAGAAATTTTACAAAAATCAATTTTAAACAGAATGAATAATTATTCATATTAACTATATACATATAACTTATCATTTTAACAGGATAACAACACTACAGTTAAATCTTTGATATTAATATTACTGCTTACTTAAAAGGATGCTTAGCTGTTTAAATGGTTCAACTTTGCCTATATTTAGGTATGATACAGTGGCGTGCGGTCTATGGAAGCAGTGGAAGCAATGCTTCCCTTAAGAATTTATTAAAAATAAAAACCAATGCTAATAAAAATATTTTTATAAAATTATGGTTATCGTTTATTTAAATTTGTAATATTTAATCAACTTTAAGCTCAATATCAATTTCGTACAGCAAAAAGTATAATTATTTAGAGTACTATTTTAAATTAGGCTCATTAAACTTGCACAGAAAGTGTTATTCAAATGTGTTACATACACTACATATAAGCACTGGTTTTGTTGCTTATAACTGCTCTTCTCCTAGCCTTGGTGTGGATCAGCGGGCGTGGTGATACAGACGATGCTGTTAGCATTGTTTGGCCGTTATTCCTCCCTTCCCCGTGAATCCGCGCCTGTACCCAGGTATATTAAAATTAAAATCGTGGTTGCTTCCCTAGCCTAAATTCTCACCGCACGCCACTGGTATGATAAAAGCATATTTCTCTAATCCGGATACTATACTTTAAATAAGGGTGTACAAGATTATTTTTAATAAATAGATAGCTTAAGCTTAGCCTTTTTTTAACATTTTTGCAGTTTTAAACATTTACGTTTATTTTGTCTACTGTATTATCAATTGATTGCTCGCAGATTTGAACTAAACATTGCGGAATAGAAGTTTTTCATCATACAAAGTTGATTTAAAATCAGAAATTATGATAACGAATGGCCGACTGCCAAAAACAAATGGTACACGATAATGTCGTTGACTTTAAGTTTCACCTGCACTGGCGTTTTCATGGTATCCAAAGCCTTACAGAAATGTATTAAGTTTTCTAGCACCAAGCAGTTGATAGGACTTTCAAGCGTAGGAATGTAGTTATCCGCTGTCTATTACTCATAACTAGGTATATGGTTTGTATGCACTTAAAAATGTTGAAATATGCATGCACTTATGCACTATAAAAACGTGAAATATGCACTTAAATATGCAGTTAAAAATCATTAAATATGCGTTTATTAGAAATTTCTAATAAATATATGCACTTTCATCATTAAAAAACACCTGTTTAGCGTTATTTACATTTTATTTACAGAAATTATTTTAATTAGACATTGTTCCGTATTTATTTTTGTTAATTTAAAATTGTCATAAATCGCATTAAAATTGCTATAAATCGCACGATCCAAGAGAGCGTGAGTCAACATAAAATATTGATCATAAAAGACCCGTCAAGCAAAACACCTCGAGAAAACCCTCGATTTCATCGAGGATAGATACAGTGCGTTGGGCCTGTACATTTCTTATTGGATATTGGACTAAGAAAATCAACGGCACAAGAAGTGCAACTGTGATTGTCATCCTATGACAAGGTAACGCAAGAAGGGTGTCCACTCTTAACATACCTTGACAAATAAGTGACGAAGCTGCAACATCCGTTAAACTATACCAATGGATCTGAAGCATCTCCTTTTATCATCAACGCTCTTTTGGTAAGTCGGTTCTTTAACTATCCGGACAGTCAAATCACCTAAATTCTATTATAGAATATTGTATGACCTTCAACCATAATTTCGTATTGAAATCTGACTTGGAAGTTCCTTTGCCCGACGTTACTACCATATTTTGTATATAATATTTACCTGCAATGTTATATTATTTAATACATGTTTATAATTGGTCTTGCCTTTTGTTCTAATCCAATTCTCACTAACAACAGAAACTTACAGTCCTTTTATCGTTGCTATTAATTGCGTTTAGTTGGCGTATCTCCTTCCAGCGAAGATACCAGTTTTGGAGCCATATCTGTTAAGGTATGTAACTCTCCAACACTTTGTCGGTTCAGACATCCTATGCAATAACTTAATTAATTATATTTTCTAAACATAGAGCGTTACAGTTCACAATGACGTACATTTTTAAATTTTCTAAAGTAAACATATGCCTATTATCCCTAAATATTGTTTTATATTTTGAGAAACTCCGTTCCACATCGCAAGACGTAATTGGGCATACTTAAAATTGTTTAATTCTACAAGCGAATAATGTTTTAGCTCGTCTAAAATGTCTTGGCCAGATAATGCATCGTTTATGCTTTTAATTAAGTGAAAACCAGGATTTTTGTCTATAACTGATTTAAATTTTTGTTGTATAGTCAAACCCTTTGGCCCTTTTACTTTATTCAAAGAAAAACCTAACAATTTTACATGTTCAAGAGATTCATCTAATGAATTTTCCTGACTTTCTAATTTCTGAATTACTTTAGCTAAACGCACAAAATTTGTCAAAACAAACAATAATTCTGCCCTCACCTCCTTAGTATTAAAAGCATCCTGTGCGCTTTGTATGCATAGTGCATCGTGTTTATTAAGTTTATTTACAAATGCTTTAATAATATCAAAATAAGTTGCATAATATTCTGCTGCAGAAAGCCAAGTACCCCACCTTGTTATTACAGGCTCAGGTGGGAGAGGCACTTCTTGAGCAATTTTCCTAAATATTTGTATGCGATATGGAGCTTTACAAACAATTTTTTTTACATCTGAAATTATAGAGTTTACGTTAGGATATATTTCCCGCACTTTTTCCGCAACTCTATGCATTAGACAAGTTAAGTGGATCATTTTTCGTACAGAACTTGTAAGCCTGCTCCAGCCTTGATCATGTACGGTGCCGCGTCGGTGACGAACAGGAGTACTTTGTTGTACTGTATGCCGTCCGGCCACAAAATAGCCATCGAATCATTAAACAATTTTGCCACAGAACAATGATTGGTGCTCTTGAAAACGTCCACTGCTAATAGATAGGATTTGGGATTGTTCTCCGAATTTAAAACGCCCATTATAACGTTAGCCACGTATCTGAAAACAAAAATTTGATTTTTATTTTATCGAACTACATAATTAGTCGGTTACAAAGAATTAGCGCAAAACAGTTATTTAAAAAAAATTATATTTTAATCAAGCAAAAATATTGTTGTGATTAAATTGTAACTAACAAAATAGAAAATAAAACATCCGTAAATTGCTCTGCTGTCTTTAATTAGTTCAATTTTACTAACAAAACGAAGGAAATGAAGTTTCTACGCACCTTCCAGTAGTGTCAGTAGATTCGTCAATGGAAACCCATATGTAGTTACATATTTTCTACATGTTTTCTAATTGATTTTATGGTCTCTTCGTATAAACGAGGTAAATAATCTTTCCTGAGTATAGACTCGTCTGGTACTGGCATTTTTGAAATTTCTTCCAGAAAATTACGAAATGCTTAGTGATTAATTTTACTTAACGGGATATCTGCAGCCACTAATGCACTACATAGTTTTTTATTAAATTCGATCGATTTGCTGGACTCACCGCGCGAATTATTAAGGTACCAATGTTTGTTTTTTTGATTTCAGGGCAACACACTTTTGATGTCGAACCGTGTTCAGATGTTGTGTAACTTGAAAGCGTTTCGTTTATCGTCGCGCACTGTACAATACAACACCTTATCGTCAGTTGTAAGAACACTGAATTCCTTAACATAACTTCGAAGTGTAACAGACACAGACCGTTTTTCTTTACCCATCTTTTCTTTACCCATCTTTACCGTTTTTCTTTACCCATCTAAAATTTTAAACTGAAATGCAGTTTGCAATTTCTGAACTGTCTTAATTGACTTAATGAACTGAAGGGTCTTTGGAATTTCCTAATACCTATTTATCACAATACCGCAGGATGTAAGTATTTAAATTTTAGTTGAAACTTTTTCTTTCTTAGAAAATATTAACAAGTACACAGATGGTTAAGGCAGTAAAATATTTTAAATCCTAGTATTTAACAATATATATTATGGGTTTCCCCTAGAATCAACTAAGCCGCCCTTGGTTGGTTGTCTAAAATGCTAAAATTATTTAAAAAATATTAGAAATTTCATAATTAAAGCATGTAAAACGCTCAAAAAGTGGTAAAATATGCACACTCGTTCAAAAATGCTAAAATATGCATGCATTTATAAAAAACACCTAAATATGCATTTATATGCACTTTCAAATTGACATATGTGATTCATGTGTGGCTTAAACATGTAGAAATATAACTCTGCATATGTTTGCTATAAGCAGAAAAAACATGCAAATGCATAGAAATACCTACTCATAACCATAACTATACAGCGACAAGTTACCACTTTAACGTGTAGTGTCTTAACTAATCAACTATAATTTGATTTTCTAGTACACGACTTTGAGATATGGCCTACCTGGAAACAAATACAGTAATTTCTAGCAGGACAGACTTTAGCACTATGGCATCTCCCAAACGTATTTTTGGTTACTTTCATTTTCATAATTCGATAATTTTATCATTTTTTTGACTAAAGTTTCTAAAATATATTGACCATGATTTAACATTTAACCATACATTCTCATTCCTTTCTACGCTTTCTGACTCTATAGGAATCCGATCATTTGAATAATAATGTGATCAAATTATTGTATGTGATAAAAATTCTATTGCGATCAATTCGTTACACGATCATCTTATTGACGATCAAATTACCTGATTAGAATGTTTTGCGATTCAACTGTATACAATTAAAATGTGACAAAACGTCATACGATCATATCTTTTTCGATGAAATGGTATTCGATTAAAATCGTTTGCAATCAAATTAAATGTTATAAAAATATTAGTGTGATCAAATGTTTCACAGTAAAAAGTTTTCGCTCAAGTTGAATATATTAAAATGTCATTTCATATTTTGTATGCGATTAAATGTCTTGCGATCAAATTGTATGTGTTAAAAATATGATAGTTGTCAAAACGTCATATGATCAAATTTTTACGTGGTCATATTGTTTGCAAACACATTGCATGCGATTAAAACGTTTGGCAATCACAATGTAGTCAAATGGTATGCAAGTAAAATGTTATTGCAATTAAACGTCATCTGATCATATTGGTTATGGTCAAATTACATCTGATTAAAAATTAAAATACGATTATCTGCAATAATTGTATGTGATTGAATAATGAGCACCGATTAAAATATCATGCCGTTGGATTGTATGCGACGAAAATACTATAGCAATCTAAACGCCATGCAATCAATTTGTTGCACTATCATATTGTTTAAAATTCCATGTGATAAAACTAGTACTTGCGATTAACATATCATGGGAACAAATTAGGTGTCAGATCGATCATGCCGATCAGATTGCATACGATTAAAATCTCATGTGATTATATTGTTTATGATCAAATTGCATGTAATAAAATATTACATTATTATTAGTTATTAGCATTGTAGTTGCCGTACTGGTGTAATATACTCTGATTGCTAATCATGATAAGAACAACAAGAAGAAATCAATGTATTGTGTGGAAATTTAAATATGTAAGTTAGATCTAGAATTCAGAAAAAACAAAACAAAATGAATGCCATAAATAATCAAAATAGTTGAGATATAATGAGATATTGTGATATGAGATATTTACAAACACGCAGAAGTAGCAACATTTAGTTGATTGGTAGTAAAAGGTAAAACAATTGGTTTTTTTGGTTATCATAAAAGCCGAAAGGAAAAAAGTTGTAGGCGAAAGATCTACAATATGTTTTGAATGTTTGAATATCTTTTTTGTACACCTAACGAAAACGATATGTATTTTTTGAACAGAATGATTATTAGTTCGTTTTACAGAATGGTTTTGAATAATTTCTGTCAAGAAATAAGGAGGATTCGATGCATTAAATTCAATAAAAATGTGTATAACAAAAAGTAATAATAGTTTACATTATATTTTACCTAATCTCCCTTTACAGAAATGCTAAGTTTTTTACATTTCACAAACAGCCTCGCAAAAATTTAGTTGAATTTTTTGAAATTTACAGTTTGAAGATTTTGATAACAAAAGCTCGTTTTCTTGTCACAAAACAAAATAGGAAGTGAACACTGAATTGCTTCATTCACCAGGATAAATCGTTGTTGAAAATACGGAAAAGTGTATCTCATCAGCTTTAAATAGAGAGATACGCCTTTACGTATTTTCAACGGCGAAACAATGAATCAAACGCTTTTCCTAAATTCTCCTTAACTAGGAACTAGGACAGTCATTGGCACAATCAAACTTGTATAATAACCAGAACTGAATTAACTTAAAACTCAAATTACAATAAATCAATCAAAGTCTTCACATACGTTGGATTGGAAAAGTTTACTGGATAACCAGGAAAATTTCGGAAAGTCGGCTCTCACTAGAAGTTGTTTAAATTGAACCACTATTTAAACTTCAAAAATCTATATCGAAACGGTACGGTAAATCTCAGCGGTATCCTCATTGAATTCAGATTGATTTAAACTTAACTTCAATATTAACTTCAAATTGACTTCAGCCGAGACTGTATCCTAACGCTGTTTCTGGCAAACTTCGATCGCGTGCTTCCTACCAACCACTTGATCTCCCACACATGCTGAATGTCACAAAAGAAAAGATCGAACGCCCTTTAGCATGGATTGAATAAAGCAAAGAGAGATCCATCGAAATTTCTTGAGCCTTCTGCTTATGTCACGATTCATCAATAATAAATAAGCAGGACTTGCCTCTCCACGCATTTAATAATTTTATCTCGACTTACTTGATCCATCCGATAACCACTACTATGTGAGACATATCGAATTAGTTTATTTTTGCACTAATATCTCCGATGCAATTAAATATAAAGAATTGCCAGCAAATAATTTACTGCTTTGTTTAGGAAGTGTAAATAAAGCTATAATGCATAAATGTCTGGATTTTTAACAAACAAATCGTTAAAGACGAACCAAAGACATCAAGCAGTGAATAATGGGACTATTTTACTTTGGTTATTTACTAGGAAATATCGCATTGATAACGGTAGAAGGAAAAATACACCGACACTATTTATTAGCTGGCGATAGATAAATTACTCTCAATTGTATCCTTTTTAGAAATAACGAATTCCGTAATGAATTTCATAAATTCTGGTATTACCATCTGTAGACATTATAAGAAAAAAAATTAATTTTCCAAGGTCAAAAGTTCAAGCTCTCATTTCAAATTGATAAGTAATGAAAATAAAAAACATTCTCTTATTTCATTTGCAATTACTATACCATTCTGGGAAATACAGATACGTTGTTACTTACAAATTTAAACATATTCAGATTTCTTCTGGTTATCCATCAGTTCTTTGGAAGAGAAATGGATTAGATGCGGAAAATAGTAGAACACCAAAAAGACTACTGCTTTTTGGTTTTCGAAACTACAAAAGCCTTAGAGATTCTTTAAAATCTCATGATAAAAACACATGGAGTTAACTTAACCTTTCCACATTATATAACTCTGAACTCACAGTTAAATTCATACTTATGCCCCATATTTTAAATTAGCACGAGCCTGCAAACATTTGGCTCACAAAATCTAAATAAAATGTGGGGTGAGATGCCTGAGCTGGGTGGGAGAAAATCATACCGGTTCTCTGGAGAAAGGAAGCTATGATCAATACAGCTCTAATGACGATCGAAACGAAAAAGCTATATCTCTTCGAAAAACTGATATTCACAAAAAACAATAATTTGATACAAAAAGAATTTTCATTTATCATGCCTTTATATACTCTTAAAACAAAATTGTCACGCCAAATATGTTTTGTGGGAGAGTAGATATTTTCTGCAATTTTAAATGACTTATTACCATGGTGACCAAAAAGATACTAAAGGGTATGGAAAAACCATCAGTTAACAGATCAAATCATTTTTGGAAAAATAAAATATACTTGAAGAACAGGATGTAGTTCGTAAACAGCCGTCTATCCATAAGCTCCAATATAGTTAACAGTTTACAATATATGGTCGATAGTGTATGGTCTACAGGTTATGGCACAGGTTTTTGACTCTTTAGGATTCCTAGAACACTTTACGTGAACCTAGTTACTATAACGCTGAACCTAGAATCTGAAGCCATATTATGATGCTGTTTAAGGTTAACATATTGTTATTAAAAAGCCAATACTGTAATGTATACAAGTAAGACAATGCATGGAAATATTTTTCAAAAGTAGCGACTCTCATTACATCAGTTGTTTAATCAAACTGCTTATAATGGTTTGTTCAAAAACTCGCCCAAAGTAACTCTGAAATTGACTCTACGTTTAGAAAGAACGTCTATCATCGAATGTTTCTACAAAGATTGTCTCTAACATCCATACTAGGCAATTCTTAGGGGCACATTTTGCCTTATAAAGATTTTTCGTTCATAAAAGATTTTACCTCTCAATTGCTCGGCGTCTATGAATAAAGAGAATTTTCCATATCGATTTTGTCAATTCTTAACCATACATATATATATGTATATGATGAGTACGTGGCATGAAATATCAAATAAGTATACTTTTGAAAGCATAACTACCTTATTTTGAAGAAGACAGAAAGAGAAAGTTTTCAAAGTGTTTTTAATTGTTTAAGGTTAATGTTCCATTCAGTGGGTATATTGGAATGATAATCAATTGTTTGGTCATAATAACGTCGTTGGAGAATTAGTCGTCATACGACATAATTTCAAAGGGAAACTTCAACAAGTTGCAGTATTGCAAAAATATAATTTAAAAAGAAAAAATATTTCCTTTAATTCAACCGTATGTAACAACTTAAGTCAGTGGCGTACGGACCATGGAAGCAATGCTTCCCTTCAGCATTTATTAAAAATAAAAAACAAAAAACCAAAATATTTTTATAAAATTGTGGTTATCATTTATTTAAATTTGTAATATTTAATCAACTTAAAGCTCAACATCAATTTCGTACAGTAAACAGTTCGAATGTGTTACATATACTGCATATAAGCAACAAAATTCATTTGTTTACTGCACTTCTCAGTTCTCGCTTTCTTTTTGTTAGTGAGCGGTGCGTTGTGGTGATACGGTTAACATCGTAAGGTCAAGTTACTTTTAGTGTGCTCCGTTCTCAGATGATTTATTTATTATAATTTGGTTATTTATTCCATTTAGTGTTTGTTAAATTATAGCATTTTGTTACTTAAGCAATGTAAATCTGCGAATGAGACTGTATTTTGGAACATCTTATTATTTCAATTTATATAATTCTATTTAGTTTGCTCTGCACGCAACATTAAAAATTGCTTATATCAAAATGACTGCAAATTCGGCTGCTTCGGTAAAAGGTTCGAGTACTTCTCATACATCCGAATCGCGACGATTTTGTTATTGGGTTTGTAAATTATTAGATAAAAAATGTTCTGCATACAGTTTTGGAGAATAATTATAAATTATTGAGAAATGCAGACCAAAACCAGACTTCCAAATTTAACAACAAAGATTAAAATCTGCACCAGTATTTTAAAATAGACGCTTACAAAAATTAAATATCAAACCTTTTTTTTAAACCTTTAAGCTTAATAATTATAGCACTGTTTTTTATTGTACCTGTAGGTATGTTATATTAAAATCACAATCATGGTTGCTTCCCTTGCCTAAATTCTCACCGCACGCCACAAACTTAAGGTTGTTGGATTCAGAAGAACCGTATAATCGAAATAAACAATATTTCCTTAAGGGACCTTAAATGAATATATTTGAAGCAAATTTGAATAATGCGCAAGAAGTAAGCAATGGAGAGCAAGAATGCCAGCATTATGTGAATCAATGGTTAAAAACACTGTTATAGAGCAGTAGCCCAAGAGTACTTTAACTATTGAAGTCGATTACCAACTATAGAACAGATATAAGACTCGCGGGTATCAGACAATCGATGGCCACCGATATCTGTTTTACATTTATCATGTTTGATGTATGACTTGGAATAAAATCGTCAATGTAAATATTTCAACAGCGACAGCTATGAAACCCATTTTATCGAAAACAGAAAGGAGAGCGTTTACTGTCTACAGCCTTACTGTGTGGAAGAAAGGAGAGGGTTATAAAATACTAACTTTTAAGCTCTCACTACTTTCCACGCTTTTCGAATATTTGAAATACAAATTAAAGTTTATATCATTATCAATTAAAGGTACTCATCGCTTACTCGCTGTAATTTTACCTCTCATTCATTTTAAGGATATCGTATAGCCATAGGTATAGCTTTAGTGGCGGCTAAAGTACGTCCCGGACGCGCGTTATTTACCAAATACCCCTGACCACTCACCCCCCCCAGACTTATATCCTTCTTACTTGACAAGAGCCACACCATCCCCCCTCCCATTGAATGTGTCCCATTTTATTCGTTTAATAAAGTATATAATTTTGTGAAAGAAGTAAGCGGGACCCG
Organism: Agrypnus murinus; assembly: GCA_929113105.1. Classification (NCBI taxonomy): domain Eukaryota; kingdom Metazoa; phylum Arthropoda; class Insecta; order Coleoptera; family Elateridae; genus Agrypnus; species Agrypnus murinus. Next base: position 90,963,654 of record OV816023.1, on the reverse strand, counting down.
CATCTGAGCGACGTTACCTTACTTTGTACGTCAGACTAGAGGAATGCGGGTCTAAAGTTTTAACATGCTCCCCCGGGCCGTGCCCGTTGAATATAATCTCTCCTTTACACCTATTGCTAAATTATAACAGGGCTAATATTAACTGTTCTTGCTGTATACACTTCTTCTAAAGTGACACATACATACACATTCACGGGATGGGACACGCTTATCCCACATTAAACGCTTTTTAAATGGCGCGTACTAGCGCGTCGAGACTACTTTATTATGTGCCTGGAACCAAAATGGGGAACAATTTCTGGGTAGCAGATACGTTGCAGTAACCTTTCTGGAACTAGTCCCGCTACGTTTCAGTTACATTTAGGCTACGTAGCGAGAAAGTGGCGCAGTAATTCCTACTTTCGCTCTCTTTTACTCTTGCAACTTAACAAATATTCTATCATTTTCTATACTAATGCTGCGATCGTGTCGTAGAATGGTTACTATTTTATTTGTAATACGTAGTTAATAATACAAAGAGCGATGAAATGTTTCATTATTTTGTCATTCCAGTATACCAAAATTATAATCCATTGCAACTTTTCTGTTAAATGTGATGATAGATTGAAAAATAACAACATTCTTTAAATATATTTTTTAATAAAAAATGTCTTTAATAAAATAATACAAAAATAATTATAAGTTGATACATATGATAGAAACCATTTTTATATTATCCCTAAGGCACAATTTGGCAACAATTTGTTATTTTTATTGAAGGTTATGTAGTACATAGAAACAATCATAATAAATTGCAAATTCATTAATGGCCTCCAACATTTTACAAGTAAATATGGAGATGGAGTAGTTTACGAAAAATCACTTTAAAGTGATTCTCCTGGGTAGCAAAAACATAAGTTTTACTTTCAATTCTACTGTAAGGTACCGTTACTTTAAAGGGTTAAAAGCAATGGTTTCAGACAGGTGACAGGAACTTTCGGTACTACTTTAAAGTTTTAAAAACTTTAAAGTAGCTTCGGGCAAGTTACTCCTACAATCATAATACCACTTTTAAATTTTTAACTTTAACTTAATTTTAAATTTTTATAAAAATACGAATATCTGTCTATCACCTTCTGTTGTTTCGTATATCGACGTTAGTAGAAGAAAGTCGCGACGCAGTGTGCGCCTTGCAATGATTGTTTAATGTGGGATAAGCGTCTCCTATCGCTTTAAAGACATTTTCTCAGGTACAAATTTATGTTGGTAACCAAAGCATCCTGAAATTTCATTATGTTTTAAGCTTTTATTCCTTTTTAAACGGCCTGTAAAATATAACTATTTCAAAAACGCAACGCAAGTATGTACACCAATTTACCTGCATATTTTTTCTTTATTTTAAAACTTGCAACATTAAAAACAAATTATAGTATTAAAATTATAAATAATTAAAGTTATTAAATCAAGAAATGAATAATAAAAAAATCGTTTCGGAGTATTAGGTGTTCAAATTTGAGAATTTGAAAGCCTATCAGAGCCATCTATACACTTCATAATAAATCGTAGAAGAGAAAACTATAATTTAGGGGTAATGTTAAAATACTAATTAGAATCGTTGAAGTATGTAGATAGTGCTAAAACGTATTTACTATTTTATTAAAATTATGCAACAAATTAAATTAAATCGTTAAATAAATAATAACAATCAAAAATACTTAAAACAATTTTACATGATTAGTAGCGCCATCCATTCACTTTTCGGATAAGTTATACTAAAGTTTCTTTGTGGGTCTGTAATATTTGCATAAATGTTAAAATAAGGTTCCCAAATTTCAGAGAAAAAGTATTCTAGAATCAACAATTTTCTTTCCTTTTCCTCCCCTTAAGTGATTTTACGTCCCATTAAAAAATTATAATAAGAACCTTCAAATGTTTCTTTGGTATGGGGTAACCCTATAAGGGCCTCCTCTAATTCCAGTAGAAATCGACTAATCATGATTAGTTAATGCAGAAATCAAAATACATTAAATCAATAAAGAAAATCTCGAATTAAAACTATTCAAAAATACTTTACATATGAGTAGCACCAGCTCCTCATTTACTTTAGGTGCCGCTGTCGGGGACTAAAATCGAAAAACGCTAAGGGGAGATCTGGCTGTGATGGACCACAGGCTATGTTGGCACCCTTGCAATATTTCAGATTTCCTGAATTGGCAACACCGATATGTGCATAGTAGATTGTCATGTAACATGGGGCCTTACGAGAAAAAAGTTTTGGTGCGAATGTTAAAAATTTTTGTTGAAATATTTCGATTTGTTGGAAAAAGTAGGTCTGAATCTTTTTTATTTTATATTTTAAAAAGTATGTTTTTATAAGAATTTTAGAAGTTTTTGTTTTAATATTTAATATGTTAAACCTAACCTTAATTACCATTGTGTTCCATTACACAATGGTAATTAACGTTAGGGTCTATGTTATATCATTTTGATTTTATCGCGAAAGATTTAAAACCTATACAGCTCGGGCATGTTGGACCCATGTTATTCCGGCCATGATGGATATTTTTGACAAATACAAATTAATTTAAAAAAATAGATGTTTGAGTGTTTGTTGTTCTTCTGTTAACAAAATTCCATATGTTTTCCAAAATATTTCCGGAGTTTTGGAGTAATTTTTTGTTCTCGCATGGCGTCACATGCCACTTAAGAGTTAAGATATGATTTATTTAAAGTTTAATTATTAAATTTATTTAGTTAAAATAAATAGATTTAGTTTTTTTTGTTCGATTGTTTGTTAATATTCTTATGTGACCCTAATAATATAAAAAAAAGTTTATGCATAATGTCTTAGTTTACTGATGGGGGTGCCAACATTCACTGATATCAGGTAATGATGGCACACTTGTCGTATTACATATTACAATAGATAAAATAAAAAAAATAGGCCGGTTTTTGCGTCATCTATTGAATAAATATCCGTTCGAGGCAAGACATATTTTATAAAAATATAAATCGTCATATTTAATAAAGATTAAAACGCGTATTTTCAAAAGGGGTCCAACACAGCCGGATCTCCCCTACATATAGGCAGTTATAAACTTTATTTGTTTTGACGAATATGAGAAAACTCATAAATAAAGCATTTTTTATTATATTGCTTAAAATTATCAACTTGTACGTTTTGTTTTTCCGCTCAAATAGTGAGTTAATTTCCAGTTATTCAATCATTCTTTTAACTTTTACTATTCAGGCGAGTCTTTTTTAAGATTCTTATTTTATAAAGTGACTAATTTGATTTAGCAGATTCCCCAAAACGAATTTGCTCAGACAAATCTTTCCCAGTTTGGTACTGACTATAAATTAATGAGATTCCACAATTTTCTTTTTCTTCTTCGTTCGCCCCCCTCCCGGAGCTGAGCGCCTCTGGGCTATAGCCCAGTTAGCCCATATGTTGAGTAAAAAAGTAAGATAATGCCACTGATATTAATTTATGGAAAAGATACGTAGTTCAGATGTGTCAGAACATAATATTAAAATTTTTTGAGCGGCTTTTTTGAGATACCATCGGTCAAATTTGATTACCTATAATATCAATAGTATTACATGACATGAATGCTTTGCAGCTTGATCTACTAATTTGTTCATTTGATTCAGAGAAATATAAAATACTATACGAATATACGTAAGTAAGGGTACGCACGGTTTATCAGTCAACGGGTAATTAAAATTTTTGAATGAACTAGTAAGATGATGCAACTGGTATTTATGAAAAATATAGTTCAAGTGTATCAGAACACAATATTGTAGTTTCAGATTTTTTGAAAGTGGCTTTTTTGATATACAAGAGGTCAAAGTTGACCTTTTTCAAAAATAGACAACCACATATCTTTCATCAGGTACATGCTACAAAGATTATTTAGGTGTCAAAATTTAGAGAAAAATTTACCTTTCAGGCAAATTAAACTGGATTAAAATATTCATACTAGTTTCCGAAATATTCAAAAATCAGTTTTAAACATCAGTAAAAATATTTGCGATCGTACCCGTGACTTTGAGGACCTTCAACTTGATCCAGAATTTTTTTGATCCAAACAAAAAATACGAGTCCTTTTATTTTTAACAAAGAATAACATACTAAAATTGCATCAAAATTGGTGACTTTTGAAATGGAATACGACTGTTATTAAAAAGTACGTTCTAAATTTACAAGATTCGCAATTTGCCTCACAGGAATGTCTAGGAATTTGTTTCGCCGCCCACCGCAGCGAAAACAAAAGAAACTAGTTTCTAATCATCCCACCTACAGCACGGATTGGGCACCCACTAACAACTATAATCTAGTTTCAGTGATAAATAAAAAATAAAAATGTAGCAGCAATGAAGGACGCGATCGAAGTAGTTCAACAACGGTTTAAGTCACCGTCATATCAGCAGGGCCGGCTCAAGCATTTGGGATCCGGCGTGTGACAAGTGCACAGTTCGCCAATAGTAGGCTTAAGGGGTTATTCAAAAAGAACGTTAGCAAAAAATTATCCTATCCTATATAATTATGGAACACCCCTATTGGGAAAGCCCCTAATCCTTTGTATTTTCAAATCCAAAAATCTTCTTCTTCTTCTTTCTCTATTTCCCATTTATGCCCTAGGACGTTGGGTCCTCTATCCATCTCCTATAAATGTTGCGGTCTCTCGCCATTCTCCTGACTTCCTCGATGTTTTTGTTCTTATTTCTTGCCGCCTCCCTGATGTTGTTTTCCCATTGGACTCGGGGCCTACCTCTGGTTCTTCTTCCTTCTGTTTTCATTTAATATATTGTCTTGGGGTATCTTGTGTTGTCCATGCGCATGAGATGTCCGTACCACTTCAATTGTTTAATTTCTATTTCACTGTTAGCTGGTTGTTGGTCTAAATAATCTCTTATGCTTCTGTTTCTTATTCTGTACCTTCTTGCCTTGCCCAGCACTCTTTGCAAGTATCTCATTTCCGTTGCAGTTATTTTGAATCGGTGTTTATCCAGCATTGTCCAGGATTCTGATCCGTAGAGTAGTGTGGGAAGGAATATTGTTTAATACAGCTGCATTTTTGCATTTGTGTTTAGTTCTTCTTTGCCTATCACTGTTTTATTTATTTGGTAATATATCCTATTTGCCTTGCTTATTCTGTTCTTAATTTCTTCTTCTATTCTTCCATCCTTGTTTATTATTACTCCTAAGTATTCATACTTTTCCACTTACTACAGTTGTTTTTCTTCCATTGTAATGGGTACTCGTGCTTCTCTTTCTTCTCTCGTGATGTGCACTATTTTGCTTTTTTCTGCGTTTATTTTCATACCTTTGTCTTCTAGGTTGTCTTTCCATATGTTGATATTTTCTTGCAGTTATACTGGATTTCCTGCCATTATTAATATATCGTCTGTGTACAGTAGGTCTTGGGTCATTATGGGATTTAGGTTATGGTACACTAATCTTGTTCTTCTTCTGATTTCTTCTTTCCATTTTTTAATTATGCTGTTCATGTAGTCCACAAACAGCAGTGGGCTCAAAGTGTCGCCTTGTTTAACCCCCCTGTCTATGTTAAGTTCTTGTGGTTTTTGCCCATTTATCCTTACTACTCCCACCACTTTTTTGTTTATACTTTTGATCACTCTTATAAGCTATGGGTTTGTTTGTAGTTTTTCCAGTGCCTTCCATATGTACTCTCTTGGTACTTGATCAATCACCGCTTTAAGGTCTAGGAAAGCTAGGTATATCTCCCTGTTCTTGTCTAGCATCTTCTCTGTTATCTGTCTAATCGTGTATATATGGTATTGTATTTGCCTGCCTGGGCGGAAAACCGCTTGTTCATCGTCTAGCTTATCTTCAATTTCGTTTCTTAACCTTTTTTCTATTATTTTTAGTGCTACTGGAAATAGGCATATTGCCTTGTAGTTCTCACAGTTTGTTGTTTCCCCCTTCTTATATATCGGCACTATTATATTTCTTTCCCAGTTAGTCGGTATCTTTTCTGTTTCCCATGCTTGTTGGAATATATCTTTCAGCCATGTGGTTATTCTTTCTCCTCCTTTCTTGAGCAGTTCTGGTATGATATTGTCTTCTCCTGAGGCTTTTCCATTTCGTGTATTTCTTAGAGCTATCTGAATCTCTTCCTCTGTTATGCTTTTTTCTTCTTCCTCATTTCCGTTTTCTGTTTCTTCTTCTTCTTCTTCTTGTTTGTTCTGTTTTAAATTTGATTTGGTAGTGGTCCCGCCAGGCTTTTAGGACTCCATTTGTCCTTGTTTATAGTTCCTCTTTTTGATTCATGATGTTTCTTATCGGTTTTGTCCCCTTTTAATCTTTTGATAACATTCCAGAATTGCTTTTGGTTCTCAATGTAGTTTTCTTCTATTTTTCTTCCGCACTCCTCCCAGGATGTCTATTTTGCTTGTTTTACTGCCTGCTTAGCTTCATTACGTTTCTGTATATAGTTTGCTCTTTCTGCTTCCGTATTGGTCCTTTTGAATCTGTCCCATGCTTCCTTCTTCAACTTGATCTTGTTCCTCACTTCATCGTTCCACCATCTAGTTCTTTTCTTATGTGCACTATAGTTTGTTACTTTTTTCCACATACCTCTTCTGCGGTTCGAATTATGGTTCTTTTAAATGTATTCCAAATCCAAAAATAAGAAATTTTATTCAAACGTCCCCAATGACCTGGACTAAGAAATAAAAAGATTAAGAGAATATTATTTATATTTTAAGTATTTATCATGCATACTTACAAATGATTACACTGAGAAAAATAGAATGGTTAAAGTAACCAAAAATAAGTTGCAGAAACCTAAAAATATGTACAAATAGTGACAACAATACCTGTATGTAATACGAACTATATGATTTTAGTACAATGTTTTTGGTTAAATTGACGCAATAAGGTTAAATCAATCACACTCCCATATGGTAAAAGCGAAAAATAGTGGAATTTACCATACCTGTTGGGTTATTTCAACCTTACTCCCTGGTTTTACAAAATTCGTGTTATATAGAGCATACACGGTGCTGTAATTTATTGCATAAACAAGTTGAGCTCAGACTAGTTTGTGTAATAAAATTTAATAAATTTTATTATTTTATTTTGTTTCATAAGAGTATTGTATTTCTTTAAAACGTGTGTTTTAAAAGGAAAGAAATAATTATTGAGTTCATAATAAAAGGTCGACTAAAATCCCTTTCTTTAATTAGAAATATTTAGTATTATGCAGCCAATAATGTCTTTCATTATAATAAAAAGGTTTTAATGAAATACGATATTATCTGGAACTCCAAACTGCTAAGCTATTTCAGTTTGACTTGTAAGTTAAAATAGCCAACTGTAGATGTAGATTTAACTCAAGTAAGGTAGTGGCTTATTTTACTAGAACCCGGATAAAATCTACCAAAAACCGGTTAACTATAAATAGATAGTTCACTTAGCAAATCAGTTGTTTATTCTGGCCTTGGTTTTTAGTTAACGCTGCTAAAATCAGGTTAGAACAACAAAAAAATCGATCTACTATAATATAATCATCATATTTTGTTATCATTTTTCTCCCTCCCTGCCGTTCGTTACCGTTCGTTTTGAATGAACCCCCCTTCCCTTTTCAGCGAACGTTCTTTTTAAACGGACCCTAACATGAGAACCAGTTGTTGTTGATAGGAAAGAATATTTATACCTCGTATAAAAGTAAATTTTAGAATTCTGAACATCTTCAACGTTATAAGTAAAAGAGGTATGGGTCTATAGGATTCGGTTAGGTTTTGCAATAATAATGATTTGTGCGAATCTCCATCGAATAGATAGTAATAAGACAGACGTAGCACACTGTTATAGATTGTTGTTAATAATACAACCGCTTTTCTGAGGGGTCAATCTATACGAAATCGATCAAAGGTTGTTGCTCGAACAGTTTCGATTATTTTTGTTTTTTGTCTGAATATTCCCTGATATTCGCAATGTTGAAAATGCCATTATTTTATTTTTATCTGTTTTTGTTTTGCAACAGTACTCATTTGATTACATCAACCTACCGTGTTTTCCGCAAAATTCGAGCTTTAGGAAAATTATCATAACTTGGTACATATTTGTGCTAACGCGCTGAAACAAGATATAATTTACTCTATAAAAACTATTCTATATGAGGAGAATGATTTATTATTATTTATTTACTTACTATAACTGAAATAATCAAAATCCGCTTCCGACGATGAACTACAATTTTTGGATAAATGAAGACTTTAGCTTGAAGAATATCTATGAAAGAAGAAGAACTCAAGTTTAAACTTTCTGCTGTATTTGTCTCTATCTTAGTACTACTTGTTGTACAAAAATAAAAGGTTGACATCAAATCTCTTTTGTTTTAGAGATATGTAAACATGGCGTCATTCACGATTTTTCGGATTTTTGACACCCTGTATCTGAAAAAGGAAAAATTGGAAAATTCTAAAAAATGCAAATTTATCTTTGATACAAGTACCGCAGACAGTAAATAATTGTGATTTCTTTGATATCTTGGTAAATATTTCGTAAGATTGTGGTCACTGATTTTTAAATTTCAAATCAAAACCGCAGCTAAACAATGGATATATAGAGTTGATATTTTAACATTTAACTATTCAGCTTAAAAAGGCATTTAAAAAACGTACACCATAACGCTGCTGTTGTAAAGACAGGGACGGGAGCAAATACTGACATCGTTGAGACAGAAGAAGAAGATATGACTTCAACCATGCATTAGGGTATTGATGAATGTGGTTCCTCGTTTACCAACTATGAAAGTAACGAAGAATTAAGAAAGGTCAACGAGTCATTCCACGAACTTTATACGTATTAGTATTTCTGCGAGGGCATACGACGACTCAGAGATTCGTAGAACTACAACAGTCGTCATAGAAAACAACTTATGATCTATATACTTGTATATAGTAAATAATGTAAATAATAATAAATTGTAAAATAACTTTATATGTTTTATTTATCACGCCCATACTCTGATTTCTTGTCTAACAGGGTGGACTCTACCAATTTTTGTTTCAAGACTGTTTCTAGCCTAAGGATGTATAACCCCCAGGGTTAATTAATTGAGTTTGACCTGTGGAGCATATTATGTTAGCGTTCAGTTAGTATGGCTTTGATATCCCTAATTGTTATTTACGCCAAACCTGACTGCATGTATTGTTAAAGTAAAATTTAGAGGTAATATACAGGAATATATGCGACTGTATCCGATCTCTAAAATATAAGCCTTTTAAATATTACTTTGTACAGCTATGTTCAACAGGTATGCGCTAAATATGTTAATGTCAGCATTGTACATAAAATATATATAGGTCATTTGTTGCATGGAAAATTAAACTTCTCTGTAACGTATATCCTATATTACTTTGTACAACTGCGTTCATCAGGTATGCAATCACCAGTAGAGTATCATACGTACCTGGTATAATATAACGCTTATCAGTAGATCCCTCGTAAATATAAGGCGACCGCTGATACCATAATAAGAATAATTTCAATTTTATTTATCAGACGATATACATTCTATTATTTTCATATATTAGTATGCAAAGTTATCGTTTCAATAAAAAGTAAAATATTTATCTGTTTTATTTCCCCAGGTTAAGTCTTCAAGGTTCTCATAACTATAGATATTGCAAGAGGAAATCATGTAGAGTTTCAAAGTTATAAAGACGTATTACAAAACATATGACATATGTTATAGATAACCGCGTCCAGGACTTCTTTGTTACCCTCAAGTATACTTTTCTATTTTGTTGTTGTATATTTGTATGTTAGAATATAAGTTAACTATTTTCAATAAAAAGTAAAATATTTATCTGTTTTATTTCTCCAGGTTAAGTCTTCAAGGTTCTCATAACTATAGATATTGTAAGAGGAAATCACGTAGAGTTTCAAAGTTATAAAGACGTATTACAAAACATATGAAATATGTTATAGACTTATATTTCGGAGGTGCTGAAAATAATTACAAATTAATATTAATCATACGAGTTTACTATAGATACGTTGAATAACCTACAAGAGTATATAGTATATTATTACATATCTACGTATTTCGAAACCATTGAAAATGGATGATATATTGTAAAATAACGTTAAAATATGAGTTTACTATAGATACAAAGAATATCTACATGAGGCAAAATTATACACAGTAAGAAGGCATATGAAGAAATCGTTTACAAGGGTAGTAGATATAACGAAAAAGGTTAAAGATCAGTTAAAAATTACATTACGTCTAGAAAAATAGAAAAAATTGGGGTTAGAATTGTTGAATATTTGCATTTTCACCATATATCATAGGTTTAATTTTTTATCTCTAATTTTATATAAGATGTTTTGTATAGATCAGGAGTCTCACGATAATTTATTGTCATATACTGCCTTTGAATATTCTAAAACAGATAAAGCTATCCATGTTAGGAATTTTCAAATAACGAAATTTTTATTGAATCAGCTAAATAGATAGTGTACTTATAAGTGAATCTCTAAATAATGAATGCGTTAACAGTACTCATGCATTAATATACATAACGTTTCATCGTGTTTTTTCAAAACAAATTTCATTGTAAAAGAATAAGAATAATTTCAATTTAATTTATCAGGCGATATACATTATATTATTTTCATATATTAGTATGCAAAGTTATCGTTTCAATAAAAGTAAAATATTTATCTGATTTATTTCTCCAGGTTAAGTCTTCAGGGTTCTCATAACTGTAGATATTGCAAGAGGTAACTACCCTGTGTTTCAAAAGTTATAAAGACGTATTACAAACATATGTTATAGACTTATATTTCGAAGGTATCGAAAATGGTTACAGATTATTATTAATCATACGAGTTTACTATAGATACGTTGAATAACCTACAAGAGTATATAGTATATTATTACATATCTGCGTATTTCGAAGCTATTGAAAATGTATGATGTATTGTAAAATAACGTTTAAATATGGCGGCGAACTTATTTTTTTTAAACTGACGACAACTCATCATACAAAACATACTGTATTTATGCATTCCCTTTCTCTGCTGATATGTTTTCTACAGTGTGTTTTTAAATATTATACCCCGTTCTCTCAAGAATGCATAAAATTTTCGAAATATCTGTTTGTTATTTTACTTAGCACATATAACCTACTAAGTATGTCCTAATGGTAAAACTGTAATTGACGAGATCTAATATCATAGTAATATTATAACAGATTAGGTGACCTAACAAACTCTTTAAAGAAATGTTTATTTACATGTATGAGATAGTATTTAACATAATGTCCTTACATACTGGGTTACGATAGAGAGGGATAATCATACGAGTTGCTGAAATGTATGATATATTGTAAAATAACGTTTAAATAAGAGTTTACTTTAGATGCTACGAATATCTATATGGTGTATAAACAATAACAACGTATATGTAGAAATCGCTTACAAGGGTAGTAGATATAAAGAAAAGGGTTAAAATCTGTTCAAAATTACATTACGTATAGAAAACTAGAAAATTAGATAATTGTAGCATACGCATGTTAAATGTACCTATTTTTTCACCTCGTCTGTAGTAGATATAATGAAAAAAAGGATAAAAATCTGTAGTATAGGGTTTATGCTTATACTCAGACTCGCAATCGTATGTAGCGTATCGATGCTTACATAGTATAATTATTTTCTAAACGTAGGATATATCGATGTTTTTCTAGTTTGATTAAATCCTATAAGTTATATTCATTTCACCCTTTTTTATTCTGTTAAGACATTTATAATAATCATAGGGAGCCTGGTATGGGCAAACCGATTGCACCTATTCTTTCACCTCGTCATTAGTTAGACTCGAACTTTATGATTTCATATATGAAGAATACGTTTGGTGATGAATACTCTGTGTTCTAGAATACTTGTATAGGGGCTAGGAAGCTTGATTTGAATACTACAATCTTGATCACGTGGTTGGAGTGTACTGATACCTCGATTGTGTGCATAGAAGTATAATGAGTACCCGTTATCGTATATTCAAATTAGTTGAATATATGTAGTACAACTTTATAGATTCTAGAAAGTTCCTATCAATATTAGAACAATGAATGTAGACTGATGTGTGTGTTATATAATACCGATTCTCGCATATACGAACTTAGGAGCTAGCTGCTGACTCTGCATGACAATAGATGATTATGATAATGATAGATGATCGTGATAAAGAATGTTGTTATTTATAGCAACGACTTTATTACATTTCTTACTAGAATATAATTGTATGATATCATATCATGATATGTACCTACAATTCGATTACCTACAATTTGACTACCTAAATTAGACCTTAGTCTAAGAATAATCATGTGTTTTATCGTTATCTTATGATATCAGGAATGCAATACTTTTATTAATCTTTAGTTTAGCGTAGATATAAATCTCTTTGTGTAGCTCAATAAATGATAGTTATAGTATTGACTTATATAACATTTCTCTCATATATATTTTAGTTTAAAGAGCATTTACAAACAATCCACAATTTATACAAAGCAGTCATTCAGAACAGGGTAAGATAATTCGTATGATCTATTAAATTTAAAATAGTAATCTGCTGTTCAACTTGATTTAATTTTCGTAAATGTCTAAATATTACAAACATACAAACAAAATAGACTTAAGTAAGAAACAAAACGTATAAATTACATATCTAAACTGTTACACACACGAGCGCACACACACTATACACGAATAAACTTCAAAAACGTAACATAATTTACCCCTAATTGTCTATTTTTTTTGTTTTGATTAACTGTAAAAGTTCGTCATATTCCTGTGTTACATTTTCTTCGTTATTGCTTCCGTGAATGTGGACCGCCTCCGTGGTATACCGTTGAGTATTTATCAATATTTCACAATTCGGTAAAAATACCTCTGTATCATAACATACAATAGCTGAGATCGAGATTGTATTATACGCTCCACCATCTAAGATACAACTATGAAATTGCTGCTGCAATTCTTGATCGTCGTTTGACCAAAATGCTGTATCAGCATCTTCATAATCATCAATATAGTCGCTATCGTAATTGGATGCCGAAGAAGAAGACATTGTTTTGGTCAGATGTTAGTCGGAGGCTGTAAGAAGTGAAATAATTAATATAAATATATACATACATATAGTTATAAACCAACACTCACTTTGACGAATTTCAAATAAGGAAAATTAATATTTCTTAATGGTACGGAATTGTAGACGATCTAAAAAGTTCAAAATGATTAGTTTGCATAAAATAATTAAAAATTAAAGCACTTACATGATTGATTTCAAATAAACAAATTATATTTCTTAGGAACTGTAGATGATCTAAATGGAAGTTAATCTAAAAACAATCGTAAATCATTTACATATAGTTTTTTAAATATAAGCAAATGAAAATAAACATACCTGATTTTAATATTGCACTAGATGTAAGTATCTTAATGATTCGAGGAACACTTTCGGGATGGTTTATTTTAAAAAAGCGTTCGGTTTTATATCATTTTTAGCGTCTACGTAATTAGTACGTCATGAACATTATTATTATTTTTAAAGGAATGACTCTTTTGAGAGCTGTTATTATAAAAACACTTTGTCTAACTAAATAATAATAAAAATGTTTCTTGGTTAAAAAGTTAATGAAGCGTACATCAAATCTGTCTACATTGAAGTTTCTTTATGACTAACTCACTAAATTCCTTTGTTGGTCGTATGAAACAATACATTTTTACTAGATAATTGTAAATGAAAGATGCTTAGGTAATAATTACATGACCATTATCGATTTACTTGTAGACTGTATTTTAAATGTTTATGACGTTTGGATTTAAACATGCCAAAGTAGATATATATTTAAATATCATTTAGGGATGACAACATAAGATTTATTTTGAAATCAATTTATGATAGAGAGATGAGATATGCTAATGATGCCGTGAATTAATTTAATTCGAGCATCCATATGACAAATGATAAGATTATCAATTATGTTGCTCGGATGTATTTTAAATGTCAGCCGTATGACGTTTACATTTCTAATTAAGTATAATTTCATTTAAGAGCGGTAACAGTTGAAAAGCGTAAAATTTAAAACGGTATAAGCTTTTTGACTTTAAAATGGTACTACACAATATTCCTTTTTCTAAGTTTTATTTATAAATATTTATCGGAATTATTTAAATAAATTTTTAAGAAATCATAACGACCCTAAGTGTTTTCTTTCAAATTAGAAGAGAACATGTCAGAATGCAATAGAGATAATCTGACTGTTGATTGACAGTAATTTTTAGAGATACTTTGTATACTTGAAAGCAAATTTTTATTATTACGTTTCTACATGTTAAATTGTTTTCGCATAATTACATGATGACGTGTAGATCTATATTTAAATATCATTTAGCAATGACAACATAAGATTTATTTTGAAATAAATTTATGAGAGAGAGATGAGACATGACAAATAATATATAAAAATGAGATGTACAGAATGAGATATCAGTTATGTAAATGAGAAATGAGATATGCTAATGATACCGTGAATTAATTTAATTCGAGCATGCATATGAGAAATGATAAATGTAATTAAATTAATTTAATTCGCGCATGCATATGAGAAATCATATATGTAAATGAGAGAGGAGATATGTAAATGATACCGTGAATTAATTTAATTAGATCAATTAATTTAATTCTCGCATGCATATGAGAAATCATATATGTAAATGAGAGAGGAGATATGTAAATGATACCGTGAATTAATTTAATTAGATCAATTAATTTAATGCGCGCATTTAATTCGCGCATTTAATTAGACCACGCCCCATTTGAATATTAATTAGATCGCGGGTCATTTGCATAAAAAGGGTGGGGCTGGACTCAATGGACGCAATACCTACTCGAACGGTTCGAGAAATAGCAGCCTACCATGCTATACACCCCAATAGGCCTTCATGGCCTGTAAAAAGGGACTGTTATTATTATTCTATCTCGCGAATACTTCAATCAGTGAAATTTTTATAATTTTTCGATCTTTCCTTTTTGAGATACAGGGTGTAAAAAATCTTGAATGGCGCCATGTTTACATGTCTCTAAAACAAAAGAGATTTGATGCTAACCTTTTATTTTTATAGAACAAATAGTACTGTAATGATATTCATTCCATATTACCTCAAGAAGGCATTGCATGCTAAGTGATTGCCATGACAACAATAATCAACAAGAAAATAAATAAATATCTAATAAAAGTTATTACATGTGTTTTATTATCTTCTACAAGAGATAACATATAAGTAATGTACAAGACCACAAACAAGCAACCTGTATTACCACATGGTCTTCCGTACATTACAGTACTAACATAGAGATAAAGTCTGTATTTATCCAAAAATCTTAGTTCATCTTCGGAAGCGGATTTTGAAAATTTCCGTTATAGGTAAGTAAACCTAATTATTTTTTATTTCAGTGCGATAGCGCAAATATTAACCAAGCTATGATCATTTTCCTAAAGCTGGATTTCTACGGAAAACACGGTAGGTTGATATAAACAAATAAATACTGCCGCAAAACAAAAGCAAATAAATATTGTTACGTTCATTTTAAAATAATAACCAAAAATGCTGTTGAATCATCTATTACTAAAGAGAAAACATTCACACTTAACACACACTAATTTAATCTTAATTATTTACAAAACACAATTATAAACTAACTATTAACAAACTATTTATATTTAATCACAATATTTATTTCGTACTATTCACACACACATTTATATTCTACCTAGATATTTATCTATTACAACTTGCGTCTGCTAACGCATCTAATCACTAGCGGTTGACTAATTCCCTCTTCCGTGTAACACCACGTTTATATACAGCATAAACTTTCTAGAAAAATGTACTAGATTCTTCTAGCTCGTGGAGCCGTTGATGACGCACGTGGATGAGTCACGTCGATCAATAACACATGCAGGTGTTGATGAATCATGTAATCTCGAACATTCGACGGCGGCGTTTAGAGGGTCGATTACGTTCATTACAATATAAAATACTGGCATTTTTCAACATTGCAAATATAAGGGAATATTCAGGTAAATCACAAAAAAAATCGAAATTGGTCGAGCAACAACTTTTGGTTATTTTGGTCGATTTCGTATGGATTGATTGACCCCAAGGTGTTTTAAAATTTCTCAAATTATTAAATCATACCCTGAAGTTTTATAGGAATTAGTAAGAAGTAAGAAGAAGAAGTTTTATTGCAGTACTTCCGACGATAATAACGCTTTCATTTGAAGGTCTAGTGGTATACGTATTGTTATGGTATGGTTAGACCAGTCTTTGCTTTCTATTTAATTTTCCCAGCATTAATCTATATAGGGTGATTCAGAAATAACTGATATCCTTTAAATGGTAGGTAGAGGGGAGGCTGTAGAGCTAATTTACCTTGAAAATTAATTTTAAGGTTTTATTGAATTTTGAATCCGGTCCTGACCTTGGATCCTTTTGGATCAAGGTAAATTAGCTCTACTGCCTCCCCTCTACTTACCATTTAAAGAATTACCTTTATTTCTGAATCACCCTGTATAGAATTAATGAAGGATACTGAAGGATACAAATTCATGAATTTTGGATCCGGTCCTGACCTGCATCATTCATTAAACATTCATTTTCTGGAAAACTATTCGTTTTTGACCTATACTTGTCAAGGTAAATTAGCTCTACTGCCTCCCCTCTATCTACCATTTAAAGGATATCAGTTACTTATGAATCACCCTGTATATGCTGAGTAAGAAATTGTCATGTAAATTGTCAATATCATTTGTAGGTTAGAATGTCAATGTTTGTAGGTTATATTGTATGAATACACGTGTTAGTACTATGTTCTGCTATCGAGTAATTTTAACCAGTTACATTAGTAAATCATGTTAATGAAAAATTATTATTGAATTGTTATTGTTTATTAAATAAATAAACATGTGAATTGAAGTCGTTTATTTTTAAAGAAAAAATAGTAATAAAATATACCTACTTAAACCACTCTAATAGTAAACTGATAAAATAATTAAAGGGAGAAATAATTAAATTTTAAATAATAAAATGAAAAAGACGAAATTTGCAATAAAGTAAAATAAAAAGAAGAACGATAGTTAAAAAAGTTAAAAAAGAAATACGATATATAGTGTGCATTTGGATGAAGAATGTTCTATGTCGGTTAGGAATAAGTACATGTATATCACAATTATTTCGTTCGATAACCAAATAAATCATACTTACTGTTACGCAGTGTACTCCCGGCAGATATTTCTTACTTCTTCAAATTATTTCCAGCGGCCGTGAGTGTTAATCGCAAAGGCTTACTGATTTCAGATATAATGCAGGAATGATTGAACAATATAGAGGGTGCCACCCAAATTGATTGTTGTTACTTTTAAAGGCAGCGATGAAAATCTACAATTCAGGAAAAAACTTTCATCTAAATTACGTTAGGTTCGTTGTCACTTATTATTATTCGTTTATTTTTTTTGTAAATGCGCTACACACAATTTGTCATGCCCAGCTATAGCCATTTTAAACTTGGTTTATTAATTTAAATTCATAAAAATCGTTTAACAACAATGCAATGTACAATTCGTATCATAAGACATAAACAGTTATAGCTTGTAAACACGAATTTACAGTTCTAAAAGCATTTGGTGCCTCTGTTAACATTTATTATTAAGGATATTTTGCGTCAGAATACAGTCTGTTTGCTTAAAAAGACTTTAAATTTATTTTAATCATCGTTAGTAATTGGTGAAAACTCATGCACTGTATAAAGATGGCGCCCAGTTTTTGCAAAATTTAAAGTATATTTTAAATTAAACTTTGTTAAGTTAAACTTTATTTTAAGTTGTTTTATAACAATTTTTAATAAGTATAAAACAGAAAATACATAAAAGATAACGTAACAATTATTATTAAGAACATTAACTAGGAAATAACGGTAGCAGCTGTGTTTCCAGGAAATTAAACAACAGTTACCTACTGTTACTAAATCATTAATAATAATACTACTGGTTACTAGAATACTCAGTTTCTACAAATTTCATACAAATTCTTAAAAATATTCAAAATTGAACTTTATCAAGTTATAATCTATTTAAGATGTTTATGTGACAATTATTAATAAATATGTAATAGAAAATCGTCTGTTATATACTTGTGGCAGCTTGTGTCGTCAATGTATACATACGGTATGTCACCAATATATCAATGGATAGATTCCAGGATACCACCATCAACCTCTTCTGCTAACCTAATACACGATTACAGTTCTGATGAGGAATAAAGTAATAATAATTATATAATAACAGTAGATTATTTTTATTTATTTGTTCGTTTTATTAGAATTTTTACTTTTTTTAGCCAAGCAATCTTAACAATTATTAAGTATTAATCTAACTAGCATTAAGAATATTAGTGAAGAATTAACTGATGCAACTATGCACCGATGTGATTCCGGGAGATTATGTACAGGGCTGCACCAAACCTAATGAGTTCCGTTGTGAAAAGGTGCCTACATATTTCCTACAGAAATTGTATACCGGTCGAATTGGCTGAAATTGTGATATGTTGTAGTTTACATTATCCTGATCGAAAGTTTCCCGGGCTACGAAGCTTCTAAAATTAACAGTTTTGAAGTTACACAGTACGGAAAGCAGGAAAAACTCATACTTCGGTATATGGATTTTTTAACACGTACCAGTAATGTCATTTTTTGTTTTGATTAACACAGGTAATTATGTTGTATTGTATTCATGTGGAATTATCTCGGGTGTCCCATTATATTCTGACTCTTTGTAAACCCATATAAATTTTGAACTAATTGACATAATGAAATGCGGTGTTCACTAGGGTTTCTGACTCGGGAAATTCCCGGGACCGGGAAGATTGTATAAATTAAGCATTAAGGGTGCTATTCTCTAACTATGTTATTATGTTAAATAGCAGTTTTATGTAATATAACATAATGTTACAAAATCAGTATTCGCTATAAAGTATACATATGTATGTCAACTACATAATTTTATGTAAAATCCTATGTTAATAATTAACATTGGCACTTTCGTTACTGTAAAGATTAATAAAATGTCGAAGTCTATTTTTATTTATGTTGAATAAGCTGCAAGAGCTATTAGAAATGGAATTAGAAATGTTAAGGGCCACCTTATAAAATGTTTTCGTATAAATAGAATTTCTTTTAGAACAATAATGCAGATTCTATTTTAAAGTAGTGACGTCTTTGTAAATATTAGTGTTCTCACAGTTGTGAATTGGTTTTTTCCTAGTAAGAATTCAGATAATATTATATTTAAAGATTCAGCAATAGTATCACCCTTTTAACAAAGGAATAAAATCTCAAAAAAGATATTTAGTTAAAATTTATTAGTTCCTGTACGTGCTGACTAAATTCTCCGAGTGCATAGGAAAAAATATATAGTTGATAAACACATGTGGGTATCGAGTTATTTTCGGTAAGCAGATTTTAGTTGCGGTAAAGCCCCTTGAAATTACATAGAAGGTTCTTAAGGCTTTTTAGCATCGGCTCCTCATTGGTCGAAGAAATATTAACTCTTCTTGGATAGGCCAGTTTAAAATTTTTTTCTTAAAAGACTATAACGCGACCATATTCTTGGCACAACCCTCAATACAGTCTTAATTAGAACTTCATACAGTCTAGATCGAAGCTTCACTTAGAGAGTCGAGTGTGGGGGCTCTCTCTTCGAAGAGGCCCCCGGAGAAATTATAATAATTGGAGTTCTTAAAATTATAACTTTTATGCATGGAATAAAGTTACAGTTTGAAAAGCACTAATTACTTGTGCTACTGCCGTTTTGTGTATTATCGTGTAGTACAGGAAGCTTCCTTGCTTCAATTTATTGTTTGATTTTCGGTGTTAATAAATCAACACAAATAATTCGGTTTATGATAGTTTAAAAAAGTTGTGAGGAGATTTTGATCTGGAATTGAATTTTAAAGCTTTTCGTTTTGATTAACGAACTTAGGTTTAATTTAGAGTGTTATTACTCGTACTTATAAATTTAAGAAGATCGGTTACAGCATTCGGAATTTTAACGTTAATAATCCTTACCTTTGGGGGTTTTCGTTTTAATAGTAATATAGTGGATTAGCAGAATTTGTGTTAGCTCTACAAAGAATTACGTCGAAATGATACAACCTTTTAATAACGAAATTTGGTTAATGAATAAATTTTTGTAACTATTAAACCAATTACTGGAACTATTGCAGTTTAAGAGTTTTATTATCGTGGATTAGCGTCGAATTATTTTAGAAATAATTTTCGTAACATCATTTAAGAAATTTTGGTTCATTGTTGCAGCATCTTTACCAAAATTCAAAGTTCTTTCCGTTTTGCAGCTATAACTCAAGGTATTATACCTGGTGTTTAAGTGGATTAAGGTCATTTTTTATGCAAGTGTTGCTTGTGACATTTGAAGAATTATAAAATTCTACTATTGTATTAAGAACTTAAGGACACTTGTTTGCTAAAAGTAAGTTTATGTAAATGTGAAACTTATCGGTATCATTTTTTTGAACATTTCTTGTAAACCAATGTACTGTGTGTTCTTTTCTAAGAATTTTTATTAGGGTATGATTATCAAAACCTTACTATTGTCATTGGAGACAATTGAATATTTTATTTATGAATAAATAAACATTTAAATTAAATTTTACCACGATAATATTGGACCATTCACTTGTGAAAGTCTTTAATGTATCCTAACTATTTTAACATTAACGTAAACAAACATGACTATTAATTGAATTTAATCAATATTGCCAGCATTTGTTTCTGCTTTCGAATGCATTTTTTACTGTGTTTATTTCCTGTTATTTTTTCTTTACAATTTATGAAATGCAATTTTATCTTTGCAAGTTATGAAAATCAAACCTACGCCTGAATTACAATTTGATATAAGAAATCTCAAACGTCGGAGCATTACAGTAAGTATTTGTTTATGAGCTTTACTGTAAGCATTCAGTATTCAGAATAATTTCGTGTTTGTGAAATTTCGACCGTTACAATTAGCGTCCGTGAGTGGGACTTTTATGTTTATAGAGTAAATTTCATTCGTTACAATTGGCTTCCAATCGCGGGGCTTCGTTTTTAGTTCGTTACAATATTAGAAGAAATTGAAAGAAAGAATTACCATAGAATAGCAAAGAGACCTCCATAATCCCTTTGAGATGCCAGCAGAAACATTCAATTAATGTTTAGGGTAAGTCAAGAATTAGTGCTAAACATAATAGAAAATTTAAGACCGCATGTGAATCCTCGTCGTCAGCGAACAGGTTTGCCACTTGAATTGAAAGTGCTTATAGCCTTGCAATTCTTAAGAAGAAGAAATTATCAGCAGAGCGTTTGTTCTTCAGCCTGGTCAGCTGTTAGCCAACCGTCAGTAAGAACAGTTGTAAAACATATCTGCCGTTTGATGGCTGAAATTCTTATACCATACTGGATAAGATTTCCATCCTTACCAGTACAAAAAAAAAGGAATCAAACAAGATTTCTTCGCTAGATTTGGTATGAGGAGAATTCTAGGGAGCCAAATCTAAAATTAAGATTTTCATATTTATATTTTGATCTAAATTTCATTTCTTCTAACTAATTTTTTCTTTCTTCTAAATCGAGCTTTCCTTTGTTTTCTACCCCATTCTCTGTATTAGTTGTTAACAACACTTCTATCTCTGTAATTGTTTTGTCGATATTAAAAGGTGTCTGAGACTGAGAATTGGTTTGTGGATTTTTCTTTTCAAGATCTTTTCCATGTTCTTTGTTTTCTTGAAACGTCGATTACTGAATGGTCGAAGAATTTGGTTTAAAAGCGTCTTTCCTAGTATATTGTAATCCCCCGACTCTAGAAACTTGTGTATCTCCTGTAACTGTAACCCTTCCCCACACATCAAGTCCCCTCTCTTCTAGTGGAGATAATTTTATATGAGTCCCAGGACCAACTCTTGTTTTCAAAAGAGTTGCAACAATTTTTTCTATACTTTATCCGTGTTAAATCTTTCCAATCTGTAAAACGTCATAAGAGATCATAAATTAATAGTTCAATACAAAATAAACATGTTGACTTCTAGATAAGATAGCTAGCTATACTTACCTTGAGTACTGTACTTTTGAAAGCGCAGGTCCTACCTCACAGAAATTCAGACACAGGGTTAATTTGTTCCATTCCTTATAAATGTGCTTAGAGCTTAGAGTTGAACTTATAACTTCTGTTCTAAAAGTTTGATCCTCTTCCATTTTTCTAAGCTAAAAATCATAATGATTATAAGAGGTACCCTTCAATCTTGTTTAGCGATTGAAGCTGCCTTCAGACATCTCAAAGATGTTATTTTCTTCTTATTATCAAAATTAGGTTAACAAATAATAAAATTATCGAAATAGTTCAAATAAACCTATGTTATTTACCAGGTAGCATAATGAGTTACGGAATATCAATTCTTTGACAGTATGTTAACATCTTGTTTAACATACCTATGTTAGTAAGACTATGTTAAATTAACATAACAGATGATGATTTTAGAGAATACGTAGCTAAACACATTTTAGAAAAATTTTAGATTTATTTTTGAAATATTTCAAATAAACCAGGAAAGTTAGGTCCAAAAAATAAGCTCTTGAAAGTCCTGATGCATATCGCGTTTGCAAACTTTTCTATGGGGGGGGGGAGTGAGAAATCCAATGTTGTCCAATTATCTCTAAAACTATCAGGTTTTCGGAAAAAGTGGTTATTATGAAAAATGTTCACCACTACGGAGGTAGAGTAATAGGGGTAGTTTTTAATGTGGTATCCCCAGTAGGTCTAATCTACATGTTATTTGGAATGTAGAACAATTATTCTAGTTCCTACTCAAGTTGTAGATCATTTTCGATGTCCTCGTAATTTTCTTGAATCTCGTCGTCTTCTGCCTCAAAATTATGTAAGGTGGTTGTTATGAAAATTGTTGCGCGTAAAATGTACTACAAGAAACGCCCTATGACTTTTCTTCGTATAACTTTCAGTGATATAAAAGTCTGAAAGAACTGTGAAAGTGATTACAAATTTGCACTTGACTATTGCGTTATACATCGACATTGTCTGGACAAAAAGGCGTAATAACAAAAGTAAAACGTGGAAAGTCGTAATGAAAATACAATATGCTTTACTAACTAGCAATACAATATTGAAGACATTCGGTACAGTACTAACTTTTCTAAAATGAATGCCATAACAGATTCGGACCAGACCTTCAATTGTAGCTAGCCGGTGCGTGAACACAAAGGACTTTATACCTTCTTTAGTTTATTTGTGCGCAGGAGTCGTTTTATTAGCACTAAGCATTATCAATTGCTTGAACATCAGTTGATAAAGACATTTATTTTCTGAAACCAGGCAAAGAAGAAGTCGAATAAACAATATACTCATCGAAAAATTGTGATTCTTTTGAAAATAGCTTTATTTAAGATAAGAAAGAAAAGTCGTCAAGTTGTTGCAAAATCGAAAGGATCTACGAGATTGCGCAATTGCGCATGTTCTACAGAATCAATTATGAATAATGGAATACGAGTTCTTTGGTCAGGTATGATCATACATGTATTGATTCTTTTAGATATAATTCATTAATACAATCGACATCCCGTAATAAAGCTAATAATTTATCAAAGCTCCCCTTACATCCAGTGCTGCCGCCCAACTGCAATTATGTAGAGTTTATCTACAGATTCAAAAATGGTTATACATTGATCTCAATTCAGAGTGGGGATGGATGATGAGCAATGGTCACCTACAGCCAATTGAAACCCTTTTGTCACCTGTTCCAGGAATATTGCTCAATCGTTTTTTCTGTAACAAAAGGCTGTAGCATGAGCTGCTGTTGCAGGAAGATTGGTCTCCACTGTTCTGCAACATGCAGTCACTGCTATGGTCAATCTTTCCTGAACACTCTGAACATGTTTCACCTGACATTTGTGAAAGCAACAATATCGATGCGTATAATAATAATAATCTTTTAATTATACAGGTTTACACCCAACTACAGAAACAATGATAAATACATAAAATAATACAATAATGTCGACAGAGCATGTTATAATTTCTATTAACTATTTAAGACGTTTTTTGTACTTAGAGTTTTTAATTCAGCAAAGTTAATATCAGAAGATGTGGAAATAAAGTTATAAGTTGGACACATCTTGAAGATTATTGACCCTATAGCTTTCGAGGCAGAAACCGAGGAGATGCAGAACAATTATAAGAAAATGACCCACAACTTGAGGAGGAACTAGAATAACATTCCTAATGACATGGATTAGACCTACTGAAGATACCACATAAAAAAAATACCCGTATTACTCTACCTCCACGGTGCTCGGTGGTGTGAATAGGGTCGCATTTTTTGCAGAAGTACTCATCAGCTAATCATTAATTAATCATTCGTCAAAAATATTCGTCTACTTTGCACTTTTTAAAACCAAAAATCACATTGAGATTGGATTCGATCGGGCAGTGGCCCCCAACTATGTTGGGGAATAATTCGAAGTTGGACGAGAGGCCATCTCCTCGGAGAAGGCGCCGACGACTGATCACGTTTATAGCACTAGCCTAGGGAGCTAGTAGGGGATGGATAGTAACCTCGCTCCCACCAATGAGTACTGGTAGCATTGCAATAGAAACTGCGCGCTAAGTGAGCGTATCTCAATTCGTGTCTTCGGGCGGGAAAGGAACACCTGAAAGTTCCAGTAAATAAATAAATACACAAATAGCAACGCATCAATTACGGCTTACTTTAAATTTTCAGGCAGTAAGCTAAAAGTAAGGATGTAACCAAACATTCAACAAATATTATTGTTGCAATAGCGATATCGGCTTGTGTTGTTGTCATGCTTTATTGGTTTATTGCAGGACAGTGCATTGTTAAATTTAAATTTTTGTAAACGACTTTTTGTTGATATCTGAAATCCCGAAAAGTTTACCTTCTTTGTTATCACTTTATAACTTTATTTTTTCTTTAAGCACGTGCAGCTTTAAATTAGTTTATTAAAACAAAGCAGGTCCGTATCTCTTATTCTTTCATGCAAATTTCAACCAAAATTGTTGAAATTTTGATGATGTATCACATTTTTTATTGATTAATGATCTTTATATACGCTAATCTTTCCCCCTTCAAGGTTATAGCTTTCCATAGATACACCCTGTATTAAACCATTATAGAGTTTGTTTGTTCTAAAACGAGACGGCCTTTTTTAATGGCGGAAAATGGTTATTCCATTTCAATGAAACTTATCACAATTGTAGAGCTTGTCGTGCGTAGTATGGATCCAGAGTCTATTTATGCGTGACCACTTCCCTAGCCCCACCGGGTAGGGTTCGAATGCTTAAAGATAGATCTGGTGAAAACATTATGGAGTCTTAGATCTCATGAAGGGCATTAAGCTCCTAATGTCTGCTTGATGGCACCACTCCCACAATTGCTTTTAGGTGAGAAAGAACTAAGAAAGACTTATTCTGCCCACTGCGAACTAGAATCATCAGCTTCTAAGTGCCCTGATAGATTGCATAGTGATTTCTCATCAAAACTAGCAAATTTTACCATAATCAATCAATGAACCTGTCGCTACAAGTGCGGCGAGTTCATCTCCACCCAAATCAATTGGGAGAGTCATGACAACGAAGCGCATCTTAGTGCATGTGACAAGATCTAATAAGACTCCACCAAGTTTCATCCAGATTTATATACTAATCTGCGCAAACATGGTGTAGAGTGTGGGGCGTTCAAACAGAATGTGCACAAACGGATTCTTACTCCACATGACACAATTTTTTACCAAATAGCCATTTTCTACCGATAAAGAAAGCCTTAAATTTTCCTATATCCATTGTCATACCAAAATTAATGTCCTGAAATATGAGCTTGTCGCACTTTTTGAACAGTGTACAGTATAGCCTCAACAAACCCTTTAACACCATGTTCAACAAGGATACTAAATTTTTCTCATTTATCGTTAAATGATTCAACGGCAAGTTCATAAAAGTATGTACATTTGCATTAATAAATAATCTATTTACTATAAAATAAAATTAAACAGTGTAAATCAACAGGTTTTAATTTCTACGCTAGAAAAAAGTCTTTTAAGGCTATCTTAAAAGCTTCTCGGGTATACAGTCTGCTACTTTTGGGTATTTTAACCTTCTTGCATTTACCTCGTTCAACACATTCTTTATTAACACCACTGCGTAAATACCTTCTTCTGCAGTAACAACCCGGTATACATTCATGAGGTGGACAATGCACAATAACCTGACTCCTATAACAGCTGTCTGTACATTTGCTTCCACATTCGGCGTAGTATTCTCTCGGGCCACATTGTCCAGGAACTAAAATGCAGGTTGAATAATTTAAGTGAGAAGAGTATGAAAGTTGAGTAATAGATTACGAGTTATTCTTGGCTCCCATAGGAATTCGTAGACGCCCCTGTCTTGTATACCATAGACATAATTATCTCGTGTATGGTTTATAGCAAGAAAGCATAAATAAATTGGCACGGCATTCACGACCCTCATCAACACAAGCATCGTAATTATTTAAAATAGTTCAATAGGTGTTACTTGAAACAATGGTGAACAATAAAAGCTGGCAATTATTTTTAAAAGTAACTAATTGATATACATTGCGTTAAACAACCTAAGTACTTTATGTAGGACATACACGGTCTTACAATACAAGGTCGAGATAATGAGATAATGTTTACATTTACTGTAATTTATAGCTGTACTGAATATAATAAAATTATGAGTATCGTATTTCTTTAAAACATCAAAATGAAAAAAGTATTATTGATAATAATCATTCATAATAAAATATGTACTGAATCTCTTTCTTTATTTAGACGTATTTCGAAATAGCTTATGCAATTAACAAAAGTCTTCATAAACGTAATAACCTTGACGTCACCCATCGGTGGAATTACAAATCAATCTTTTATTATGAAACGAAAACTTTAGTTTTTTTTTATTTCATTGTTAATTTAGTTCAACAATGGATATAATTAATTAATGCAGGATTTAGGTTTCTGAGTTCCGTGTGCAAACGATGTACAATTTTCCGAAACCAAAAGGAAGATTATCACTTACCAAAGGACAATGTTAAAAATCTGCTGATTTTTATCATATCTGTCATCAGTTATTAATAGTAGTAAAAGCATTTGCTACATTTTATTCACATGAATCATAATGCTGATTCTGGTAAAATAAATGTTTTGTCACATCTATTAAATACGTCCGTTTACTAAATTGAACCGAATTTGATATAAACTGATTCATCGAATGAAAAACTGTTGAACATTTAAGTTGGCTAAATTTGGGGGATTTCGTGACTGGAGGACGTAGTCAGAGGTAGAAAGAAATCAAACACAAGTTGTAAAAAACAACTATATACTAAAGACAATAAACAGAGTACAAAAGGTTAACATACATGTTGACATATTGTGAGGACGTATATGTCCTCCTAACTAATACAATACAGGGGAGGTTGGAACCAACCCTGTTCTAGTACTACGTCTACAGACTAAGCGTAGGAGATAACCTCCTGGTAACTAAGCTTTGGGGTAGCCTGATCACAACTACCCATAATTCGCATAGAGTAGGCGATTAAGCGCCGCCTACTCAACTAGGCACTAAGCATTACATAATTAAAAGAGTACTCACCAGCTTGCTTGTTGTGTTCGAGCCATGGACACTGACTGGTTTGAATAGCTCAAGCAAGCTGGTTATATACTGCTGGACGAGGAAGTAATTAGTATCGTAGATTGCATGCGCGCTGCCGGTGCCTGGCACGAATCTGCAGCTGTGCGGAAGTGTTGGAGAATTCTCTTGAAGGAATGTACACCTGCATGCACATCGCGTAGGTTGCCTCGCATATACGGAGTCAGTAGGCGTAGATATTGCATGCCAACGGACGTAATTGTGGGCGAAGCGAGCGCGCTTCTGAGAAGACCTTGCAGATGGCACCAAGTTGTCGGTGGCGAGTCCGCAGCTGCTGAACTAGCGTGGGCAACTGAGCGTGGCCTTGCCTGCTATATATTGTACAAACGGAAGAGAAGTTGAGTTTTGAATAAAATATTTAAGTGTAAATATTTCCGTTTGTGACAATACCTACTGTAGTTTCAACATTTATAAAATATTGTACATAAATAAAATTAATCTTTCAAAAAGTATAAAATTCTCAGTA
Organism: Agrypnus murinus; assembly: GCA_929113105.1. Classification (NCBI taxonomy): domain Eukaryota; kingdom Metazoa; phylum Arthropoda; class Insecta; order Coleoptera; family Elateridae; genus Agrypnus; species Agrypnus murinus. Next base: position 90,935,360 of record OV816023.1, on the reverse strand, counting down.
CTTATTTCCTATTATACAAGAAAATAGATGGCATCAAGTGTTCAGGTGACAATTATTAGTAGTACAGATTGTAATTATCTTCCAAGGTTATCAGGTTATGACCCATATTGTAAACATGATTTGTAAAATTAGTAATCAGTTTACATCAAATTCGGTTGAATTTATTAAACGGTCTCTACAAATGCAACAAAATATTTATTTTACTAGAATCAGCGCATTCTTGATGAACAACGAAAAAAATGATATCTGATACCTATGTATATAATAATTTGTCCATTGACCTCTCCTATACCAAAATCAGCAGATTTTTACCAGTGTTCTTTTACGGAAAGTCCTTTATAGGAAATTATTGTACATCGTTTGCGTACCAGAATCCTAAATCCTGCGTTAATTATATCCATTTTTAAACTAAATTAAGAATGAAATAAATAAAAAAGAAGAGTTTTCGTTGCCTAATAAAGAGTTGATTTGTAATTCTACCGATGGATATCAATATTATTCCGCTTATGAAAAGTTTTGTTAATTGCATAAGCTATTTCGAAATACTTTAAAGAAAGAGATTCAGTACGCATTTTATTATGTTCAATACTTCTTTCTTTCATTTTGATGTTTTAAAGAAATACGATATTCATAATTTTATTATAAACAGTCCAGCTTGGAAGTAGAAGTTGTTTATGCATTAAATTACAGTAAATGTAAACGTTACCTCATTATCTCGACCTTGTCCCCGACGTCGTCGACGACGTTTTCGCCGACGTTGTCGGGGAAGACCGTGTATGTACTATTTTGGTTACTTAGCGGCATTTAGGCAAGTGTCAAGGACATCGAATAAGCAAAAATTATGTAATATGGATGTAGTTCCATACAACGGCAGCTGGTTCTTATACAAACTCGAAGCACAGGCAATGCCTACATATCGAAGACACACATTAGAACAACATAGCGACATGTGTTTCAGGACGTGCACGACAATATTTCGTATTCATCAACCACCGCTAATTCTATAGGATGTAGCAGTTTTGACTGGACTGAACACTTGTCACTAAAGGTATGGTTATATCAACTCTCAAACACACTGGAAAACGAGAAAATTATTTGAATGAATAGCTTCTATTTATAATTCCTCATTCTACAACTTACTAAGAGTCGCAGTCTAGATACGAGTGGCAGTCTTCGGGCATATATTCTGTATGCACTGAGAAAAATAGTCAGGTTAAAGTAACCAAAAATAAGTTACAGCAACCCTGAAAATATGTACAAATTTTGACAATACCTGTGTGTAATACGAACTATATGATTTTAGTAAAATGTTTTTGGTTAAATTGACGCAATAAGGTTAAATCAATCCATACTCCCATATGGTAGAAGCGAAAAATAGTTGAATTTACCATACCTGTTGGGTTATTTCAACCTCACTCCCTGGTTTGACAAAATTCGTGTTATGTAGAGCATACACGGTGCTGTAATTTATTGCATAAACAATGCAATAAATATTCGTATCGTATTTCTTTAAAAATATTCTTCTCGTGTGTATTAAAAGGAAAGAAATAATTATTGAGTTCGTATATAAAAGGTCGACTAAAATCTCTTTCTTTAATTAGAAATATTTAGTATTATACAGCCAATAATATCTTTCATTGTGATAAAAAGGTTTTAATAAAATACGATATTATCTGGAACTCCAAACAGCTAAGCTATTTTAGTTTGACTTGTAAGTTACTGTACATGTAGATTTAACCCAAGTAAGGTAGTGGCTTATTTTACTAGAACCCGCGTAAAATCTACCAAAAACCGGTTAATTATAAAAAGATAGTTCATTTAGCAAATCAGTTGTTCATTCTTGACCTGAAATCAGGTTAGAACAACAAATAATCGGTCTACTATAGTATAGTTGTCACTTTATAGTTATCATTTTTTTCAGTGTGTAGTATCTGTGGCAACACACGTACCATCGATAGTAAGTGTAATTTAATAAATAAGGCATTTAAATGTTACAAGAAAGATTCTTGCTGAGTTGCTTATACATGGTAGACTAACATTTTGGAAGAACTTTCTTTTGTCCGAAACAGCTGCTTTTGATTTTGAACGTTTTTGGATTACCTGGAATTATGGCTTTCTGGGATTATTGTATGGGTGTTCTGCAAATGGTTGAAAGATGAAGGTTTGATTTTTTAAACAGAACACTACATATTTTTATATATCATACGATATTAGGTTACAAAGCACATCTATTATGCAGATCAAAATCTGATTATTTCGGCGTAAATCTTTCTGAAAATTGTTATTGAGAAGAGGTTGCAGTTATGATAACGGAAATGCGACATCAAGAGTTTACACAAATTAACTACTCTGAATCTCAAAGAAATAAAAAATTCGTAGCTGGGTTTTTCCATCGTTATTTATAAATATTAATATCAATCAGTAGATAGTTAACAAACTTGAAGATAACATCGAAAGTGGCTACTACTTCTGGGTCAAAATCTCCCTTGTTATAGCCATAGCACACTTTGAAATTTAAAGAATTTTCGAGAATAATTATGTTAAAACAATCAGGTTTAAATAAAAATAGAAATTTTTGTAATCAACGTCTTAAAGAGAATTATATGGTAATATAAAATATACAGGGTGTTCAGTCAAAAAGTTTAATCCTTTGTTTGTCAATGGTTTGCAAAACAGTCTAAAATAGGTACAAGACTTTCATAGGATTAAAATAAAACTACAAGATTTCAAAACCAGGATTTATTTCTTATTTTTGGTTTACATTGTATATTATTTTTGTTTAAACGGCTTGATTGAAATGATCATTTTAATAGATAAGCTTTTCTTTTAAGATTAATGGGTATTTATTGCATTTGATGTTGATTCAATACAGTAATTTATTACTTTATATACACCGTGTCTACATTGACTACAAGCCTACATTGACTAGGTGAAACGTCAACTTTAATACATGTAAAAAAAAAATTGTTTTATTAATATTATTAATTACTGGCTGCTAGTCCTCATTACAACCCAATAGAGGGGAAAAAATATATAACCAAAAGTTTACAGCCAAAAAGAAAATAAATTTCACCAAATGAAAATTTATTTCAAAATAAAAAAAAATTAGATATAATTATTATTATTATGATACGACTGATATAATTTAATATCTGATGGTTGAATTTTGGGTTTTAGAACATGCAGAACTTTTTATGAAGAATAACCGTTTTTCATAAAATCAATAATAACAAAGTTTTCCATATGTAGCCAACTTACGCGGACACGGTGTATAATAGCGATCTATGACAATAAATATCTTTGTACAGAGCAGGAGCAGTACAAATAAGGTATACACTAGATTTAAAGTTAATCTAGAGTTAAATCTCGGGAAGAGATCGATAAAGAAAATTGACCAAAAAAGAAATTAAGATCTGCTAAAGTTAGCAGAAAGACACTAGCAGATGGAGTGAACCTTTTGAAGAATTCCATGGAGTCTTTCAAAGATGTTACTCATGTTATTAGAAAATTAAAGAATAGAACACATTGGAAGCAGATGATTTATTCAAATAATGGCGAGGGAGGGGGTTCTGTCTAAAATACATCAATATTATTGGAAGCTATCATCTTCTTAATTTTTGCAAGACTCAAAGCAAATTAAACAACTTCAGAGGGGGGCTGCCTACTAGTGTAGATTAGAGGACAAAGGGAGAATATTATTATAGTTTTGCTAAAATAAGCAAGACTTTATCACAGATGTTAAAAATAAAAATGAATAAGATCTGTATTAGAACACAAATAAAAGCTGAATATACCATCTTAACTTTTTCATATCTACGCTTGAGTATAGTATTAGAAGTTTTGCTTTTTAATTCTATTTGTGTAAGAATAAAACCGCACAAAATAGCCAAAGACGAGATATTGGCTGTTATAAATTATCCAAATTACACCAGGCCTATAACTGGGAGATCGGGGTGGCAAAACGTTTAAAAACCAAGTCGCGCAACATTTGAGGTTGGATTCGATCGGGCAGTGGCCCCATTCCTGGCTCGCTGAAGGAACTTATGAAGGTATGAAAAAGGACTGGAGGGGTTCCGATGTACTGACCTAGGTTGGCAGAATAGACCTAATGCTGGACGAGGCACTTGGCCCCGTATGAAAGAGGTCTGGAGGGTGCCGGTGGGTGAGAACGTATTAAGTTAATCGCTCCGGTACTAACCTGGATAGGCAATCTCGCTCCGACCAGTGAGTAACTGGGAGCAATTGCGCGCTGATTGAGCGTATCTCAATTACTTCCTCCTTAGGGAAGGAACGTGGGGGTATGTTAACACGGGAACCCCACGTAAAGCATTCATGTAAATCATGTTATAAATTATCGCAAAACTCGAGAGTTTAAGAATGAAATAAATCTTATAGCTAGCACTGAAGAGAACAAATATATAGTTATAAACAGGCGAAGTTCACGTACACATCTAGTAATATAAAAGTAATTACTCGTGTTGAAGTCCATAAAGATAGAGATTATCATAGAGGTGTTAGCAGGAAAAGCAGAACTACAGATTGAATCACATACAAACAAAAGTTTTGTATGCTGAGCTAGTTGAACTATGGTATTGGATTGCATATAGAAACTGATACGGTATCAGGACAAATTCAAGATTATAAAATCAACTAGTCCAAAGAAGAGACATTATGGGTCTCTTTTAAATATCTGCGTAAACCTTGTAGGCAACACATCAAATGGGACTAGAAAACTAGAAAAACACGGCAACAAATCATTGAGAGGTCTAAATTATTACAAGTTCTTGTTTCTTACTAGTAGTAAGGTTGGTAACTTCTCTTTAGGTTGCTCTATATATGTTCTGATAACCTTTGGAATTATAATCATATCTTTTCTTGAAATTTAGCTTGAAAGGGAAAGTATAAATTATTAAATTTAATGTAAAACTGGAATTATGTCCACAACATTAAATCTAGAAATTGTTTATTTAACATAAATGGCCGTTATCTTCATATGGATTCTCAGAATACTATCTGTTTATTTATGAAGATGCTCTTTGCCCTTGACTTTATCACTTCATTTTTAATTGGTATTTGTAACCAGACTTTTTAAATATACAATTTTAAAAATAAAACAACTTCATTTATACCAAATAGACTACTTACTGAACAGTAATTGCTTCCTAATACCTAGAATTAACTGCGTCCACATTTGAAGCCTTAGGCAAAACCTGCAACATTTTTCTCTGTAGTCTTTTTAGGTAACTTCTAGATAGTTGTTTTTGATGCTATAAATGTAACACGTAAACGACATAAACACCGTTTTTGCCTTTTGTACATTTTCAGTTAAGGGTTAAAAATGGATATTACAAAATTCAAGGTTTTATCTCTTTATTATCTTTCTAAATTAAAGAATAAAAATAGTATAAAAAAATTAAACAATAACTTCACAGACTTTTGGTTCTGCAATTAAAATTATGAAACTTGAGTCTCAAGTACGTAATATTATTTTATTCTTTCTTATTTAGTACTTATAGTCTTTTAGAAAACTCTTTCACATTACTGACATAACTATGTTATATTACTGATATGGATTTGTTGGAGTTTTTGTATTTGTAGAAAAAAGAATTTCTTGATTGTTGCTGCTTTCAGCTTGACTATGAGAAACTTTCACTTTGGATGGTTTCGATGGTTTGCTGAAAATGTCATCATACACATTGTATGGTTCATTAAACCTTCCTGCGAACAGTATGCTGTTAGTTTGAACTTGATAGATGAAAAACAGGAATGGACGATCGGCAAGAAAACGAGGCATGGAAGATCCCATTAAAGGCACTACATTTACTCCAGTTGCTGCGGCGGCAATAGTTCCCCTTTCGTTAACTTCCACTTTTGCTTTGTGTAGTATCTTGCTCACTTTTAGTCTTTCTCCATATGCAATATTACTCAAGTCGGAATTTTCTCCAAAGATTGCGTTAATGTTCAACTGGAATTGGAAGAAAATGTAAGAATTAATAGAATAGCTTCTCTATTGGAGTGGGTGGGATAATTTTCTTGGAAAATTCAAAAATATATGTTAATTGGAGTTTGGCGAGTCTACTAGAGTAGCGCGCGTATTTTAAACGTGTAGTACTTACGTGTCGTAATATAGAAACAATATCGTCGCTATAATCAATTTCAAATTTAGGCAATTTCAAGAAAACTTCACTAGATTCCAGTTGCTTAACAATAGAGTCGAATGAGTGACCTTGTAGATCTTGTATGAGACCGTCAACAGAATGTTTCTCGCTTGGAAGCAGAACCAACATGGCATATTTTCTATCCTGAAATCATTTACATAATATAAATATAAAATTAGGTATTCCCGAACAAAAATTAACTTACGTCATAAAGTAATTGTAAAGCCTGTGCATCAATACTAGAGATAAGCTTGTAATTAAATGTATCGATTGTTTGCATCATCCTGGCGTTTATACAGTGTTTTCTATGGTTGTTAAAGCATGCAATAGAGGTAGTTTTTTCGTCAAATACATTCTTCCATAGTCCATTGAAATATAATGCATTTGCAATCACTAAGGACGAACCCGATCTGAATAAATCTAGAAGTAAAAACTGTTAAGAATTGACTCTTATTATTTATTCTAACTTTTTACCTGAACTGACGATTTCGGGAATCAGATCGTGCGTTGCAGTTCTAACCCAATTGTTAATCGTGTTTGCAGCAGATACGCCATTGGAAAAATCTACACCGGTTATATCTGCTTGGTACTTATTTTCTAAAGTTTCCTGAAAGTTTGGGTTAACTTGCAAAGTATTTGAAATAAAAGCACCGTTAGCAGATTCCACTGTGGTTGAATTAGTATTAGCCTAAAAAACAAGTTTAGTTATAAAAATATAAGATCAAATTAATAATTTCCATACGTTAAGGTCTGTAAGTAGTGTTTGCAGCCTATTATTATCTAAGTTGAGGGCTCGATTAATTTCATTGGCAGCTATTCCTCTGGCGCCTTCCCTGAGCATTGCTAATGAAAGTTTAATACTAGCAGGAGATAGGAAATAATTTTTCTTGTCATCAAACGCCTGTAAAATGGAATTGTACGTAAAAAAACTGGAATCTGGGTTATTTTGGCAAACAATACCTGTAAAAGTTTCATGTCAAAAGAACTTGAACCATCTTGCGCGGCGGATTCCTGATTATGTTGTGCGGTTCCATTGAAAACTGAAATTGAATAAAGGAAATGTAAAATTCCAATTGATGAACAAAACAGATTAAATAAATTTCTAATATAAATGAACACTTGTGCTCAATCATAAATAAATACAGTATTCATTATTTGTTTTTTTTAAAGATTGGTTTTCCCGAATGCAACAACATTCGTCGTTATTATAATAAATTGGCAGGGAAAAATAATACAACCGGTTCCACAAACTAACACTACAAGTAAAAATATTAACAAGCTCGTCCTTGGTATTTCAAAAATATTCACTGAAATCAGGATGAAAGATGGATGTATATAATTTAATTACCTGTGAACGCAAATAACACAAAACAAGTTAATATCACCGATTTCATATTTAACTGCACTAATTATTGTTTTAAATTACCACAAGAAACTATATTTAATGGGTTGTTGAACCAATCACATTCGTTATCGTAGGACAAGAGAAATCACTCGTTTACCATTCGAGTTCTCACTGTGTTGTGTTACGGTAGCGACCGCATCGGAGAACTCGCGGTTTTGTCATAAGACCTTGGAAATCCCGTGTTATTGCTCGGTGGGGACATAAACTGTCAATGCGTCACATTAAGTATATTCCCCAATTCAAATAAATAAGTTTGTAGCATCATTATAAAAAATATCTGCATACTGATCAGTGAAGTCCTTTATTTTTCAAAATGGCGCGTTAATAGCTTTCAATGCGCATGCGCCATGGTAGTTAATTGGTTTCTCTTTTATATCTTATACAATCACAATATGTTTACTATAATAATGCAGTCTAAGAAATTATATACTATATAAGTATTTTAAATAACTTCTAAGCCCTTTAAAAAATTGGTATCAATAGGCGAATGTCGCTTAAAACCATTTAACACATATGTACTTGAAATGTTTATAACTGTAATGCAACGTGCAATATAGAGGTTGACCTAGAATTTTAAGATTGTTTAAAAATTTAAACACAGCCATGGTCGATTAACTATCGTCGTTTACAAAACTTTAATTATTTATAAAATAAATAAAAACTGGTTGAGAATGCCCAAGCTGCTTTAACTTAAAAGCAAACATTCTTTCTCGATAGTAGCGTAATTTATTTCGTTTTTTCACTGCGACCGCCATTTTAAAGGTGTTTTTTAAGAGATAAAAAGTTGTTGTCAGTACTTTTTTTCTACATCTTTAACGCTTTATCCGAATTTGAACTCAAAATTTCGAAATTCTTAGGAATTTCAATAACGAACTTTTTCGTTAAGTTCGTTGAAAATTAATAATTCCATGTTGAAGTTAGTTATTTACTTACTTATTAGTAGTATATGCCTTCAGGCACACAAATTGTTTCCATTATACCTCTATTTCGCATCAGTGCTCCAGTGGCGTATTTAACGTAGGTCGTCTTTTCGCTTTTCTCAGTTGAGTTCTTTTTAATATATTATAGCGGTTATTAGGCTATAGAAAACAATATTGTATTATACACGGGGAGAATTTTAGTAGCGCTATCTGTGATAGTTCCCTTCCTCTGCGCGTCGGGAGACAACCCATATCTTGCGCTAAAATCTGTATTTCTCCCCTTACATAATAAATTATTATTATTTTTATGACATATAATAAACCATTGTGTAGTTTCTCTAATTTTGCGCAGTGACTGATGGGTCATTCCATGCCAAATCAACCAGTGCACAATTAATTTTCAACCTTTGTCTTTTAGATTACCCTGATTTTTGGTGTATGAAATATACCCATCGAGCCTATTAAAACTACCGAGTTTCAGATTTTTGCACATGCGATTTCCCTGGTAATGATTTCTGAAAATTCAACAATACGAAAAATCTTCGAAAATTGTAATATTAAAAAAAGACCTTCTGTAAGCACCTCTGTAAAGTTTCAGGATGGCACAATCATGGGATCATAGTCAAAACATTTTTTTTTCTTCACAGCTACACGAGATATTGTATTAACGTACGAATAGTTAAGTCTATTTATTTGACCTAAATTATTTTTATTGGTATTGGGAAATACCTATAAGGTAAGAATATTTTAATGATTCTTGTTCTATTTTCTTTAAGCCTAATATGATACAAAATATTTAATTAATGCCTTATTTCGAGTTAAGTGTCATATTGGAAAAATTTCATTCAGGCCTACTTACTTAAAATTGTTGTGGGTAGTTTTTTTCAACTTTTAATAATAATAATAAAGCTGCTTCATATGCCAAATGCCTTCTAAGCAGTGCGACTTTGCAAAAAGAAGTAGAAAACATTTTTCTGCCACTGCAGAATGATATACTATATTGTATATGGTATATTATGATATACATCATGACTACAGTGGTAGTCATGATGTATATCATAAGAGAGTCCTTAAAATTTTAGCTTTAAGATGAACCCAATATGAACTTTGTACCTCAAATACATGTTGAGACATTTTCATTATTGAACAGAAGAATTGAAGTATTTTTGAATACTCAAAAATCAGTAACAGGAAAACAACATGTTCAAAAAATTTGAAAATTGGTAGTTTTTAGTTGGTATTCTTTAGGTACATCTTAAACACCAAAAACCATAGAAATCTCAGACAAGAAGCTATAGATCCTGGTTGATTTGGCATAGATAACCCTGATAAATAATTTCTCAATAAAAATAACAATTCATAATTGTTGGGAATCTTGCGACAATTTTAAAGAAACAATTATTACTTATTATAACAAGATTCAATATGATAGAGAGATTGTAATTAATGATATTTTGTACATTAATATTTAGTTATTTATTACATAAAGGCCATCATAACTCAGTGGAGCATTTAGGGGAGCTAACGGAATGGAGCCTCCCCACGAAATGTGAAAATTTGTATAGAGTAGAGTAGACCAAAATTGTAAATACGCCACTGGAAGAACTAAAGTTTCGTTATTTACCTAAGCTTGACAGATCATTCTGTTTTATTAATTGGAGGACCAGAAATCAAAGTCTACTAGTCGTAAATCATTTTTCACATGTTTCTTGAAAATTTTCTTATGCAAGATTATAGATATTCATTATGGTTGAAAAGAGAACACGATACTCTATCGATTTCAGTAAAAAAAAACTTATCATGTAATTTATAAAAGTTCGATGACGTCACCACGATCACACCGGTTTAGTAAATACAAATTTTCTGAATCAGAACATACAAAACTCTATGCCATTTAATATTATATCTGGTTTATACCATTTCTGATCGAAAATAAAGTTGCTACAAAGCGGACGCTTTAAATCAAACAGACTGTATATTAAAGCTGAAATATTTCTAGAACATTCTTTCACCTATAACTCGATTTTCTTCAATAGGAACAATACGGGCCACATATACCATTAAATAGAGAATTAATTTACGAATTCGATGATATGCATTAAACTGTATTCTGCTTCAACGCTTATCAATAAATTAAATAAAAAAATCAAGAGAGAGCTACTGATGAAATTGTATTTTAAAGGCTTATAAATGCGAAAAAAAGGAGCAGGCTATGGAAACAATAATAGAAGTACCTGACAATAGCGTCAGTCATAAATTACCGCTGTCATTATTTGTATTAGTGTTTATTAGAAACGTGTGTTTTTTGAGGTTTGAGGGTTGAAAAAGGTTGAAAGGAAATATGGCGTAATTTCCGGCGAAACTGGAAGCCAACCATCTTGGATCTGTATGTCAAAAAAAATCTGAATTTACGTCTAATATACCCAAATCAGATTTCATCAAAATCCGTTTATAAACAAAGAAAATAAGCGTATCCCTACCCCTGTCATCCGGTATAATCATGTGAATTCGCAACTGTTTTAGGTTATGAACGTTTACTTTTAAGGTAAGCGTCAACTTGTCGGCATTGTACACATCGGACGCATCGTATTTTTTCTAAGAAGTTAGCTAAGTGATTCGGACGAATCGAAACGTATCGAATGAATTTTAGCCAGTATCCATATAAACGTGGTTGTGAAAGACGCGAAAAGCTAATTTATTAAAGAAGTACCAATTTACTGCTTATTAATTAATGAAGAAGAGAAGAAAAAGGCGACGAGAAAACGAAAAAGGTTTTAGACGTATAATATATATAAAAAAGAGGCTAGATTATGAAATGATTTAGAACATAGAACATACTTTCCTGACCAACCTGTGGTCGCTTCCTGCTAGTTCGCTTCGAGAAAATCGCATTTTTAATTTTAAGTACGCGCATTGTACTCGAGAAGGTATTTTCCTAAGCCGGAAATGATGATTCACATCAAATCAAATAATTACGGATACAATTGCACATATAATTAGTATTTTATATTGTGATCGAACCACGCATTTCGATTTAAAAAAAAATTAATTTCCGCCTACAGCGGCGTTCAAAGTCGCCATTTTGAATAACTTGGCACACACTTTATTCAGTGACGGAATAACCAATTTGAATGGGGTTTTCACCATTCGAACCCTTTTTGCATTGTCTAAATGGCTTTTTACGGGATTTGACCTTTGACCCAATTAAGGGGTCACCTGGGGTCAACCAACGCAAATTACACAAATTACCTCCCATGACCCCAAAATTAGGTCAAGGGTCATTTGCAGCAGAATATTAGTTTTCCACGTCTTAAATAGTTAATTTTGAGATATTATAAACCGTATGTGTAATTTGCGTTGGTTGACCCCGGGTGATCCCTTAATTGGGTCAAAGGTCAAATCCCTTAAAAAGCCATTTAGACAATGCAAAAAGGGTTCGAATGGTGAAAACCCCATTCAAATTGGTTATTCCGTCACTGAATAAAGTGTGTACCAAGTTATTCAAAATGGCGACTTTGAACGCCGCTTTAGGCGGGAAAGAATTTTTTTTTAAACGAAACATGGTCCTCGGCTGCCTTTGACATGCCCAATTAAGGGATGCATTAAAGTTTTTCAACTTTGATTGTTGATACTGGCATTAGGACAAAATTTTCCAGCTTATGAAAATACCTTCTCACTCACATTACATTAAAAAGCATTACGAGGTTTCTAGTTATATTAGTTACACTCTTATAATTCTTGCTCCCACCCCTTTGATTTTTCAAAATTATATTAAGCGGATTTCTATCAGGATCGGCGTAATACATTAAACAGATTAGGCATGGCCTAAACTTGTAGAAGAGTGAATTTTTGTTAGATATTACCTGCTCTACATCTGAACCCCTTATTTGAAAAATTCTTATTTAATGAAAAATTACACATCCACATCTATTTTTTTAAAACTACTTGGCAGGGAGCGATCATTTACCCAACCTGACTATTTTTTACTCTATTTGAAATCCTTATTTGGAAAATCGCAGATATCTACATTTTCTAAAATGTACTTGGCAGGAAGCGATCACTTCTATCAAGGACCAGCGTAACAAATTAAGAGTTACCTATCCCGTGCAAGAGTGAATTTTTTTTAAATAATGCGTAATTGGATCTAAAAAATCTTGAACTAAAATAATAATTAATAAAAAAATAACTGGCACTTATTTCGCTACAACTCTTACTACAATCAAAGGTGAAACAGTAGATAATATGTATATAATATATATATATAGGTGTAGGGTAAATAAATAATAAAATTCCGTTTTGACTTAAATGTCAAAACATCCATTCAATGGAATCAAAAACTTCTTATAAAAACGTGAAATGGGGGTAGATATATTTTCTTAGAATAAGTAGATATCAAATGTCGGACATCTATGGTTTCAATTGTGATCATAACTGATACCGTTCATGCAAATAAAGATAATAATCTAACGAGATGGAAGTAAATAAGAATAAGCTTCAATAAAGAAGAAAGCTCGCTGTTCTATTTTTCAACTTGAATTGAAGTATTCCCAAATAGGCATTGGGAATAAATTATTTCATGACAATAAATCGAAGAGGATGTCACTTTGAGATCTAGTGTCCGCAATGACTCAATAGATCATACCTCATTTTGTCTCAGAAAAAGAAATCTTTGAATAGCTTTTGTCGTAAGCGAATAAATTAATTATTAAATACGTATCGTTATTGAAAATAAGTGAATAATAAATATTGACAAAAATAACTTTAAATGTTGAAAGTTATAATAATACTAAAAACAAACATTGTAAATAGTTTAGTATTAGTTTGTTCCTTATATTTTACTGTTAGTTATTTGGTATTTTCATTAAGAAAGTGTTAGTGGATAAATTGTTTAATTAATTAAACACTTTCGTCCGTTTTTCTTAAACCTTTACCCTCAAGATCTGAAAATAACTACGTCAAGATTAAGAAGATGATGCCAAACTAACCTTGTTGCAAGTATATAAGCAAGACATTCATTTTCTGTAGAAAACTCTTGAAACAAAAAGAAATTTTTTTATATGGAAGAATGGTACAATCAAACATGCATGAAAGTGAAATACGTTTTTATGTCCCACCAAACTGGAAAGAAACAAAATATATAGACTTAAATTATAATTTAATTAGAAGAAGATGGAGAAAAGTGATACAGGAAATTCCAACTTAAAAAGTCAGAAAAGGCAGAATAGAAGAATTCTTTACTACTTAGATTTAACTACTTCTTCCATAGAGTTTTAATATAATTTGATTTATTGACTATGGTTCTCTCCACTCGTCCTTCTTGAAAGAAAACGTGTTTTTCAACTTTATGCAAAATATTTATATTTATAGTTTATTCAAGATGCAAAATTACAAACAATTTCTTGTTTGTTAATAATACTTATAACTGTTTGAACAAACTTATCTTCATTTACGATAGGCCAGCTGTTAAGGCTTTCTAGTTCTCTTTGCTTTCTTCAAAACTAACACATACTATATGTATTCTCTATTATGTTTAGAAATTTCAACAAATTCATTTATTTAAATTTACTTATATTTACTTATATACGGCAATCAATTATAAACCAATCTATTCATTGAACTGTTAAACTTATCAGTTATCACAATATAAAAAATATTGCACCAGATTTCCTTGCAATGAAATTATTTTTTCAGTTTTAAGAACATGGCAAAATATATTTTCTAGAAAATATGCATATTTTGCAGCATAAATGTCAAGCAGTTTTAATATTAACTAATTTGAATTTCTAGAAATAGACAAACAAAGCTTCGAGCACGGTTTTTCCAGAGCTATAAGTTTTCCTTATCTTAGATTTAAAAATAACCATTGCAGCAACTTCAAAATTGTTTCGATTTTTTCTTATTAACAGAACTTTATTATTATAAAAATCCAATTTATCTTGCAGTATGTTCTTTAAATCAAATTGATGCAATGCAACTTTTAGTGACTTCATTCAACAACCAGTAAATAAATTATGATAAGTTTGTTAGTGTCCGCACAAAAAGTTCAAAGTCATGGCAGGTTAGCGATATTTATCGTCGTGAGTCGAGTTACAAGAAAAATACATCAAAGTCTACCCAAAAATAATGGAGTCGTAAAAAAACATAATAACAAGCTGGCACTTTCCCTTATTTCAACCATTTTGTTTTTACTTTTCGATGCACGATGAGGAAACGTTTGGGAACTACTGCTCTATAGTCTTCAACGCTAGGCAAGCCGGACCAATATATATTTTATTTATTATCGTTTTTTTTAGTATTCAAATTTTTTATTTCTGGTCACTTCAATTCCACAATTTTAGTTACTTAGAATTTTAACGTAAATGTATCGAACATAAAAATTTAAATTAAATTAAATGTAATTTGATTATGAAAGTAGATTACGACTGATTAAATTATTTAATGTTCAATAAGTTATAAGACTCCCACTTACATTCGAATGAAGCTATGTTTAGCTTTTTTGTTTAATCAATTCAATACGTATTTTTATTCTAATCATTTAGATCATTGATTTTATTAACAACCATGCAAGTAATACATTGCAAACAAATTGTGATAGAGCAAAAGCATTTCAAAACAACAGTTATATGTATATATAAATAACAATCATGCAATCATGTTTGAAAGAAGATAAAAGAAAATACATAACAAGAACGAAGAAAGATAGAAGGAGTTAAAACGCACGTCAACATTCAATGGCTTCAAGGTTAATTCTTGAATCTAAGTAATTGAACAAAACAAAGAAAAGCTATTTCTGTGCATCTTTGGAAATAAACATTTGCCATTTGCTTTCTTTAGTAGGGGGTATTAGTGGGCTTTAGGAGACGCCTTATTCTGAATAAAACTCACTGTCAAAAGTTAAGTGCTAACATATACGAGGGTGGTCCCAGAAGTACCCGACCTGACCAAGAGGTGGCGGTAGTTGTTTGAAAATATCACTGTATTGGAAAGTATGCAGTCTATAAAGCATATGTTTCAAGTTTGAAAGCGCCACGTTGTTCAGTATTTGTTTGGCAGCCATCAATAGTGAACGTTGTCAGTGAATTTGTGAAAATGGAGAAAATTGGTCATCGTTATGTGATACAATACTTTTATTTGAAAGGCCTCAGCCCAACCAATATAAAAGCTGAACTGGATTCTACTCTGGGTGAGTCTGCTCCTTCGTTTACAACAGTTAGATTTTGGGTAGCTGAGTTTAAACGAGGCCGTACGAGCTGACAAGACGAGCATCGCAGTGGTCGACCAAATGAGGTGACGACTCCAGAAATGGTGAAGAAAATCCACAAAGCGGTACTTGATGATCGTCGACTGAAAGTGCGCGAGCTAGCAGACATTACGGGCATTTCAAAAAGTGCGGTACATCGCATATTATCTGAAAATTTGGACATGAGAAAGCTGTGTGCAAGATGGGTGCCGCGTTTTCTCACACTCGAGCAAAAACAGTGTCGTGAAAATGTTTCAATTGAGTGTTTAGCGAAGTTTCACAGCAACAAAGCAGAATTTTTGCGCCGTTTCATAACAATGGATGAAACATGGGTCCATCATTTCACACCCGAGACAAAAGAACAATCGAAACAATGGACTCAAAAGGGAGAACCGGCTCCAAAAAAGGCGAAGACCGTTTCATCTGCAGGCAAGGTTATGGCGTTGATTTTTTGGGATGCGCGTGGAATAATTTTGATTGAATATCTCGAAAAAGGAAAAACTATCAACGGCCAGTATTATGCAAACTTATTGCAACGTTTGAGCGAAGAAATCAAGTAAAAACGGCCGCATTTGGCTAAAAAGAAAGTTTTTTTTTTTTGTTTATTGTTTCCAGCCTTATTTTGTGGAACTCCATAATCATGAAATAAATAAAGATTATTAAAAGTTTCACAGTTTTATTAAAATATACCTGACAATATTGTTTCGACAGCTATGCTGTCATTATCAAAGGTAATATAATTATAAACAAACACGTCGCTAAGGTAGATACAAAATAGGTAACTAGATAAAATAATAATAAAAATTAATAATAAAAATCATAATTAAACATCTAATACTTTAATGAATGAACAACTTGAGCTCAGTAATTCTCCGTTACTGGAAGTATTAGATGTTTAATTATGATTTTTATTATTAATTTTTATCATTATTATTATTATTTTATCTAGTTACCTATTTTGTATCTACCTTAGCGACGTGTTTGTTATATTACCTTTGATAATGACAGCATAGCTGTCGAAACAATATTGTCAGGTATATTTTAATAAAACTGTGAAACTTTTAATAATCTTTATTTATTTCATAAAAAGAAAGTGTTGTTTCATCACGACAACGCGCCAGCTCACAAATCCTTTATTGCAATGGCCAAAATTAATCAATTAAAGTTTGAATTGCTACCTCATGCACCATATTCGCCAGATTTAGCCCCCTCGGATTATTTTCTGTTCCCAAACTTGAAAAAAATGCCTCAGTGGTCAAAGATTTTCCAACGATGAAGAAGTGATGTCAGCAGTTAATGGCTATTTTGAGGAGCAAGACAGTTCTTATTATAAAAAGGGTATCAAACTTTTTGAACACCGCTGGGAAAAGTGTATAGAGCTGAAAGGAGATTACGTTGAAAAATAAATAAATCTTTTTCCGAAATTTTTGTGTTTTCTTTGTTGGGTCGGGTACTTCTGAGACGATCCTCGTATATTACTTACGCCAACTCTGTATGGACTTTTACCTTTAACTTTTTACCTCCTCTAAGAGCAGAACAGAACTCGCACATAGTCGTAGCAAGTGCAGTCAGTTAAAAAATACAGTAGGACAAAAAAATGTTCTACACGGATATTTGCAAAAACAATAAAAATTCTCATTACTATCCACGCCGTATACATTCGCTTCCTAGATCAAAATACATAGACCATTCCTGTGCATTCGAGAGTTGGTAAAGTATTATGAAAACAATTGAAACTTGAACTGGAGGACATGACGTGAATTGGGAAAGGATTTCCGTAAAGTCAACGGTTACTAAGATGTATAAAACCAAAAGGCAAGGGAATTCGAATAGATAACTGAGAAAGAATTCGAAACAACGGTTTTTTTAAATGTTTCAAACAAAACTTGCATAGTTTGAGGTTTATTCAATCATATTATTTCTTCGACCTCGGGTGACGTAGTCAGATTGTCAAGTGAAGATTGACCTTTCTAAACACAAACCATCATTTTTATTTGATATTCTTGTAGCTTGTAGCTGTACCGCAAGTTTTCCAAAATATTACATATTTACATAGTTGGAGTAATCCTTTCTGAAACCAAATATAATACTTTAAAGTCAACCAGCCTCCAACGTAATTCCTATTTATGAGTTTACTTTTATTTCCTAATTCTATTATGTACACCTCCACTACACTCCCGCAACCAATCAAGTACTCCCACATACAAACAAACCATTTCATGGTTAAATAAGTCCGACCACGCAATCTCTTTGCAATGCACATGACGTACTCATAATTCTGGCGGCTAGTTGACTTTAAATTATTTTAGTCAGTAGTCTACTAAATCTCCGAGTTGTTACTGGAAACCACGGCTTCAGTACATAAATGACCGAGACTATAAAAAAATTCTAAATACGCCCCTGATTCTAGTCTTCAAATGTCATTCAAGAGTAAAGTTATGAATCTATTTTATAGATAAGGGATACAGATATTATATAATTCCTGACCAGACCAATTACGAAAACGAAAGCAAAATAAGCTTCCCAATTTCAATATATCCGTAAAAAAACCTACAGATTTACACATCACACGGCACACATTACCAAAACACAACACAGTTTGTCATTAGAAAGGAAGCCTATAGCTCATCATTTTTTGAACTTGTATGTAATGCATTCTGACCATGTACTATGTATACGTAGCTGCCTACGTACTCTAAAGGAGATTGTAAACTTCGCTTCTTCTTTCTTGTTTTAAAGAGTGTTCTTCTTTGAAAAAAAACTTCTTACAAGTCAGAATTTCTAGATTATTTCTTCGGGCAAATGTAACTTGTAAAGAATACGCATTCGATCTGCAGAAACTAACTGAAAGTAGGCAAAATGGCAATGAAAATAGTTTTTGTGTAATGATGATAATTGATTGTTGAAGGGCTTTCTCTATCCCGCTCTGTGAAATATACTGTTTGAAAGATATTTATATACAATAGTAGCTACCTTATGTCCAAATGACTAGAAGATTCCTGCATTCTTATCAACATAACTCTGTACAGGGCGTAGCTAATATAAGTAATAATCTCGTAATGGGGAGGTAACTATAATGATTTAGAACAGAGTGGGCCAAAATCAAGCCCGCGAGCTCGAGACATTCTCCTACTCTGCTAATACTGCGACGATCACGCCCGTGCCCGTGCCCGTGCAACGTTCCACTCCTACCCCTACTCAGAGCTATCACTGCCGGTCTAAATTAGTCTAATCTTAAAAGAATGATGAATTTATAATTTTATTTTATATCTTGCAATTTTATAAATTTCTTTTAAATAGATACACATATGTGTTTTTAATACTATGTAGTTTAAATCTTTATTAGGTAAAAATCTTTATGGATTTTGTTCTTATCACAATTGAACAGGGTCGTAAATCAAGCAACCCAAACGTCTAATTATTACCTACTTTGCTACTTATGAAATTATGTTAATGGCTAGTAAAATCGTCCAATAAAGAATAAAATAATATTGCTGTAAATGTAGGATTTATTAGTTACTCCTTCAGTTATATTGTTATAATTTTTTAAAATATGTATTTTCATAATCCCAAACCAAACATTAATTTTCAATTTATATTTATCATTTATCTAAATATTTATTTAAACGTGCTACTACAAGGAATTTAACTAGAGGTGGGAGCCGCGTAGGGGAATAATGAGGGTTAAGGACAACCCAAATGACTCAATATGATGCAGTAGTGGAAGTTAGAACATATCAGTTGTATTCACATTAAATTAAAAATACTAAAAAAGCAAAGAGGTATAAAGTGACTCATTTTCAGGGCGAGTAATTTAAGTAATTTAACACGTGTGGGCGAAGACGGAAATGTGATATTGATGTTATTGTTGCAACAGCCATATCGGCTTGTTTTGTTGGCATGCTATATTGGTTTATTGCAGGGCAATGCACGGCTAAGTTTAGATGTTTTTTAAACGACTTCTTTGTCGGTACCTCGACTGCCGAAAAGTTGACCTTGTCTTTTTATCACTTTATAACTTTATTTTTTCCTTAAGCACGTTCGGTTTTTAATTAGAATAGTCATTGCATACACTCATATTTCACCCCTTCAAGGTTTACAAATTTCCATACATACACCCTGTATACCTACAGCGTATTTCAGAATAATACCGACTGACATGTAGGTTAAATTGTCGCAGTGACCAGACAAGTATTTTTTTCTATATGCAAATCTATGGTCCATTTCTGATAATTCACAAAATATAAACGTTAAGATTTTATTAAAATTGTTCTTCGCTACTGATAAAGGTTTGAACCTAAATACGTCTATTCTACAATAGTAAAAACAAAATTATGTTTGAATTCTCTATTTCAAAAAATAAAAAGTCTTAGTTCAAATTATTGCTGAATACTGCTATTAAATTAATAAAACTAACTTATAATAAGTACTGTAACATAAAAGACTATCAATTTGAACTATCAGATGTAAGATGTAACATAAGATATAATAAAGAGTGAGAGAGAACTTAAGACATAACAGAGACCGAAGATATTCCACACTCTTCCCAGTCAGAAAATTGTATAGAAAGTAAAATCAAGACAGTATTCCAAATTACTATCTTTTTCAAACGAATCGATCCGCGAATGCGAATTACGAAAAACTGAAGGTCCAAAAGCTTTGAAAAGACTAAAAATGACTGCTTGAACAAGAACTTATTAATGTTTAATTATGTATAACTCCAAGACTTATAAAGATATGCAAACGAAATTTGGAGTATAGTACGATATATGGAAATGAGGTAATGTATGAATATCAATTGTTTACAACAATTACATAGATATTGATATTTTAGACAAGTGTATGTAAAGGTCACAACAAAACAGTTAAAGTAATTATAGATGTTAAATAAATGTTAATAATATGAAAGTGATGGAAAGTTTACGTCGGTCTCTTGAAAGCGCGTGCGTCAACACGACCCATTCTTCCATTACCGTTTCTCCTCAGAGATGGCTGACTTTATCTTGTTCCAAATAGTTATTTCCTGTTTCTTTTTGTTCATTTTTGATAAAACTATCAATATATTTATAGTCTTGCTTTTTATTGTGTGGTGCAGTTATTGTAGTTCTATTATTAGATAGTGATGGAAACACCAATAAGCAGTTTTTTGCTAATAACTGAACAACTAAAAGGCCTTTTGTCAGTTAGTTTTGGAGAAATGAATTCGTAAATAAGTACCTATATTAGAAAAGTGTGATAGTGGAGAATTTAATACAATTTTATTCTGATAAAATAGCAGCTAAAAGTGAACTGTATACTAACTACATTTATATAGCTTATAGTGTTATGTAAATATAAAATATTTATTTTCTTTTATTTAACAAGGAATTATAAGATAAATGTTGAAGATTTACTTTACCTTTCTGCTTTCTAAGGTATCTCATATCTTACATTGGTATTGAATTTTTGAAAGTCTGAAATTCTTCATTTCTCAAATATTCATGTTATCAATTTCATTACTTGCTTGTAATCAATGTTTTTAATGCCATGTAGGTTATATTTTATCTAATATGTTTACTAAGAATCTCAATTGGCTTAGACAGCAAATAAATCAATTTACAATCAAGCTTTAGTTTATTAACAAAGCACGCTAGTTTCTACACTACCAAGGCTATATTGAATATAAATGAAAATCTAAAGAGGGGACTCTACACACTTATCCAACTGAGGTATTGTTTGGTATTTTTGGCAAAAAGGCAAAATATATTTAGAATTCAATAAATCTTTGAGCAATGCTTTCTTCTTAAGCAATGTCTTTAGGCAACTTTTTAGTCTGCGTAATGCAGAAAAGAATATTTCAGCTCTACATGTAGGTATATAGGTATGGTCCTATATAAAGTTGCTAAAAAGCTGCCTAAAGACATTGCTTAAGAATTAGTTTTCTGTGTTCCTGTTCTTACAGGATATATAAAATATATTTTTATATATTTTCTGTTTTTAATACCGTATGTCTTGGAAATCGAATCGGATTGACCTGAGCTTTAAAAAGATGGATTGTAAATAAAGAGTAAATAAAGTTATTATTTCTGTTTTATCATTTTGTTTATTAGCTTAAACACTCATAAACAGTATTCCTATTCTGAAAATTACATTTAGTATCTTTTTTACAGAAAAGATGTTCGTTAATTAAGTACTAACCTATTTAGTCTATCAATGCAAAAAGATCACCGTTTCTAGTTAACCTGTTTTTTATTTTATTGTGTGCAATACTGTGGATCAGAATTACAATTTACTAAAATTATGTGCAAAATGAATATTATCGAAGAGAAAAATTGCCATTTTAAATTTTATGTTTTGTAAAAATGTATAAAAAGTAGAAGTTATCTGACAGCTGGAATCAAACGTGGGACGACTGCGACTAGGGTTATTATCACCCCGCTCCGGCTAACTAAACTATGGACTAAATGTTTTGTTTTCTATTTTCGTGATATGAGTACCGTTTAAACTAATAAAATGATAAACAGAAATAATAATTTTATTTACTTGGGGAGATCTTATGAACTATTGTTTAAAAGGTTAATCTCTAAATTCGATTCGAGTATTTTAATTTTTACGTTGTATTGTTATTGTTTATAGAAGTTTCATTAGTAATTTTTTTGGAAATACTTATAGTATAGGAAGACCATCTTTAGTACAGTTGGTAAAACTTAACTGGCCAGCCCTCATTTCCATTTTGAAAAGTCGGCGCCTATGAATTTTAATCCCATTTCTGTGTATCCAATCTAACTAAGAAAAGAGTTGTGTTTAAAAATAAAAAACCACTTTAATTACAAATCTCTTATAATGCTTGAGATGTTTTAGGTAAATGTTAACGGGTTTTTCAATACTCGTAATAAAAATGCTAATCAAATCTTAAATGACGTGGTTATTCTATATAGTTTAGCATAATTCAAAAAACATATTATTTATTATTTGATAACTTATACTGAACTCGACCGCAATTATATTATTTTGACCTTTTATAAAAGAGGTATATAAACATTAGATTTCTTGCAAATAATTATGTACGTTTAATTAATTAAAAGGAATATAAATGATTTATATATAAAAAATACTCAAGGTCAGAAGTATGGAGTATAATACTAGATTTAGCTCTCCTGAGCTTTTAAAAGCATAACTACCGTTATTCCATTCTATTAATCATTTACTATCTTTTGTTCAACTTTCAGTAATCTATGTCAAACTTATTATGGTCCATTTATCACTGTAAACAAGAAATTGTTTCTATTTGTGTCTATTGTTGTTTCTCTATTGTCGATGTAACCTAGTCGTTAAAAGTGATACGTTCTTTATTAAGAAAGTGTTGACAGACTAATTACTAATTAAAGAAATGTAGTGTATTCGTGTGTAACAACGTATTGTTAGTTTTCATAATTACAATAAGTCGCTACAATTTCCATCTGTTGTCGACTAAAAACTTATACGTAACCTTATGTCTATTTTTATACACTAAATTTATTGTATGCAACAGCACGCACTGAAAATTAATTACATAAAACGGAAATACCTTTTTATAAACTATTCGGAAAATTTAGTAAGAAACTCATGATTTCTGAGAAAGCATACTGAGAGAACATGATAAAAATAAGAAGGTACATATCTCAACAGCCTAGTTGGGAAATCGAGTAAGTGGCGGACTATGGGTTCGAATCTATAGACACCAACAGAACCGAACACACATGAGAGCCAACAATCTTACTTATCGATCTCCCGTAATGTAGGTGTAATACAAAAAATAAACGAATAAAGTTCTTCTACAAGCATCCGAAACAGTTATACTCTCAAGAATCTCCACGATTCTCTGGTTGCCTCCAATGGAGACAAGTGTTTACACTACTGAACTAACCTGAACTAGAAAGAAAAACCAAGAGCATCTCATATTGTTTAGTGTATTTGCGCAATTATTACACCCAGCTCTCCTTCTTAGTTACACTTGCTCACTCATGTCCAATAACCACTTAACCTAAATTTAGCTTAGCCAATAGTAGCTAATTTTCACATCTTCACCTACATTACCAACATCATCATCACCTGCCACTGCCACCAGCTACACCAAGTACTCCCTAAACACACGTTTTAGTCATGCAATCTACCCCCATGCCAATAATATATGTTTTGTTCAAGTGAAAACCATATTGTCGTCTGTCATGGAACAACTTTAAGAGGTTAACTCCAAGAAATTACACAAATTTGGATACAGGAAAAAAATTGTTCTCTACTTTGCTTCAAAGTTTCAGGGATAATTCCTTAGTTAATATCGCCAAAGAAGGCATCACGTATATTGATAAGTTGGGCGTAGCAGGGCTGTAAATGTCAAACTGCTAACTTTGCGTAGAAGCATCGTATATTCATATGCTATAGCTCATTTTGACGAGCTCGACGAGTAGAACAACTTTGGCATTGTGGACATTGACGTGGAAAAAGGGGAGGTTAGTTACCAGTAGGTAATGGCTAACGCCACAATTCTATAATCTTGATCGAATACTTTATAATCTTCTAACAAATTTAACCTAAATCCAATTTTAACTTAAACTTGCTACGGTAAAGGAAGATCATTGAACCTAACTTTCCAGAGAATGCTTGAATTAAGGTGGTGCATAAAAGAAAGTTATTCTCCTAGGCTAGTAGGTTCTAAAAATGTATAACATGTTATGCTTATCCTTAGGATTTAGGAAGTTACCGGTCATTTACCAAAAAACGCATTTCTCATCACTAGTTGCCATATTATGTCAAAGACTAAAAACCACATATACCATCGTGTAGCTCTCTTTCGAGTGCTTCAAATGAGTGATATTCGTCGAAATAAATAAGAAAGAAGATTTTGTTGTAGTTTTGTTCTCTCCCAGCCTACCTGGACCCAATGCATAAGTGTAAGAGTATCTGAAGCACAATTTATCGTTGATTCTGAAAATATACAGCTTATGGCGACGAGCATTCCGAATCCATAAAACAATGCTTAAAACCACCAGGGGGTTCCATTTTTTAGTAGTTTTGTTGACATAACTTTGCCCACAGCAGAAATTTTCGGATGCACCACCTCCACCTGACAAAGTTGTTCTGCTCGTCGAGTCCATCAAAATGAGCTATAACTAACAAAGTTAGCAATTTGACCTTTACCACCCTGTTACGCCCAGTTTATCAATGTAAGTGATGCCTTCTTCGGTCAATATGGCCTTTATGGGCTACAGAATCATCCCTAACAGTTTGAAGCAAATTAGAGAACAAACATTTATTTCAGTTTCTCTGAGTCAGACTTTTCTACAACCTAGTAATTGACACTCAAGATAAACAACTTAAACAAAATTCAGGCCATCAAGCAGAAAGTCGCACATATACTTAGAATTGAGTTTACTGCCTCAAGCCTTACTTCGTGAAACTCCATAACCAAGAAATAAACTAATTATCAAAAGTTTCACAATATTTATTAATATTTGATATATTGATTATAAATATTGTGAAACCTTTGATAATTATTTTGATTTAATTTTTCTACTTAGAATTAATCGCAAAAAATTCGAAAATCCTGTTCTCGAAAATTTATATACACGGTTTCAAGAGGTGCATTATGAACCATCAAAACTGACCAGCAAGTATTTGAAATATCTTGCAGCTTCCGTTCTAATAATTTTCACTCAACTTATTATAAAATGTTTAGTTGGAAGAAACAGTTAAAGGATCGTACTGGAGTTTGTCGATATTGAAGTATATTGAGTGAAAAATACTCTTTCGTAGCATCAGAGACGCATTTCAGTTATTGGTGGCTCCAGGGCTGAAGTTTGGTATATTAATATAAATTAATATAGCAAACATATACAAGCATTAAATATCTTAGTTATATTATATCGATACCACATGCGAACAAGGTGTCGAGTCAGATTTGCATTAGTGAAAAAAGGGAGAATTAGGAATTTTGAATTTAAACGTTTGAATCAATATCTTTTCACTACAAATCTGAATCGGCATCTTCTACGTACGAGGTATCGATATATTAAATTAATTTCAAAATTGTCTTGTGTAAAACTACATATACAGGGTGTCCCAAAATAAACGAGCAATAACGCAGAGGGTTAAAGAGAGTCAGAGGTAAAATCTAAAAAAACTCTAACTTGAATTTTTTTTTATTTCTAAGAAATCGCTTTCAATATTTGTTGTTAATACGGTCCTGTTATTTTTTGCTTCAATTTAAGTAGTAAATAAAAGCGGTCGAGCATTGATGTAACCATTTTAGCCTGCCGAATTGACAGCAAATTCCGAGGAGGAATCTTGATCAAGGTCAAGTTTTTTAAACGATGCCATCAACGTAAGTGTTCTTGCTATCATAAACTGATTTATTATAAAAAGTTTATTCGATGGTGTGGTATGTTTTAAATAAAATTGATTAACAATAAAAATCGCCCGCACTTTATTTAGCACTTTACTTAACACGTACTACGTACACGTCCTTTAATTTAAGATTAAAAGTAAGTTTTATTCTTTTGTATTCTTCTGTTTATTTTCGAATGCCATTAAGAACATAAAAATGTTGTGTATACACAACTGTCTTGTGCAGTCTGATTTTATTGCAATAAATAATCTAATAACCGCAATATAAATAGTTTATTGCGGTTATTAGATTATTTATTGCAATAAAATCTCAAAACTCAAAGCAGCCCACACTAATAAAAATTGCCTTTTAATCTAATTAACTTACCTTATTAAGAAACAAAATTCTCTTTAAAACTCGGATATGTTTATTTTAAAGCTGTTATTAGACCTCGAATTTATTTTAAGATAAACAAACTGCAACATCAGTAAAAAGAATATATGTTTTATTTACCAATGTATTTCAAGATCAACAGTCATCTTCGTCAAGTCAGTTTTAGTATTCTGCGGCATATACAAAATCGTGCTTTATTGAGAAATTATTTCAAGTTCAACAAACTACAATCCTCGATTTTATGCAACATAAGGGGAATGTCTAGCAGAGTGCAGGACCGGACTGAAAACCGTAAATAACTTGAAATGTAAACATTTTAGAAAAAAAAAAGTTATAAGAAAAGTTTTCTCTACACATTACCAATTATCTCGAATTCAAGTATTGTTCGTTAATTTTGAGACGGCCTGTACATAGTTTTCTTAACATATAAAATATGTTTGTAATTTGTTTGACTTAATTGCTCAATGCATTGATTTGAACAATATATTATATATCTAAAAATTTTGGACTAAAATGTCGTATACAAACCGCAGCGTAGTGAGCAGAAAAAAGGTTAAACTTAACATTGTAAGCGGGAAATCGAATTTAAAAATTTATGTTTTTTATAAACTAATTGTGTCAAATCAATAAAAGTTAAATTATATGAAATTGTATGAAATTCATAAAATAATTAATGTTCAATAAGGTTTTACGATTTCATTTATAAGATTGTATATATTCGGTCTTTTTCCCCGACAATATTTTATAAAAAATTGTAATGTTTTTTATTTGGTGGGGGGCCTCGATTGGTGGGAGCTCCTGGGCTGCAGCACACCCAGCCCACTTAAATCTGATCCTGCATAGCATGAGTCTCTTTAATACAATTGTATTTTATTTAACATCTATTAGTTATTCTACTGTTGCTCTAGTGTTTTATTCCTTATTATAGTAATTGTTTCCAGATCATTGGTACTTTTGGGTTCTTAAGAATTTTTTCGGTACAATTATTTCATTGTAAATACTTATAAATTTAAGGAATACCATATATGTATGTATGTATCAGCATTCTTTGATGAGTAGGTTCAAATCTATGAACCAAATAACGCTGTTTGAAATACGAGGGTGGTTCAAATATAAACCGGAATTTTTGAATAAACGCGCGAAGAAGTTAGTGTCGTTAAAGTGGCTGTACTGGATGTTAGATTGGTCTATTACAAAGCGTAGAGAACAGCTGGGACCGCGTAATTTCGCTTGTCAGTGTAGTTGTAGCCATGAGTGAGAAGGACGTACCAGTGTCTGTTGCGCAACGCATTATTATTCGTTTTTTGGTCAAAGATAATGTAAAAACCGCGGAAATTTATCGGAAATTGCTCGAGCAGTTCGGGAATGAGTGCCTCTCCAAGACTCAAGTGTATGATTGGTGTTCCGCTTTTCGAAATGGTCGAGAAGTGGTGGCAAACAAAGAGGAAGGCGCGCCAGTTAAAGCGAAGGTTACACTGTCAGCGAGAAAGGTGTTGTGTACCGTGTTTTGGGACATGAGAGGAGTAATTGCGGTCGATTTTCTCACTGAACAACGAACTGTGAACGCGCAGTATTATAGTAACCTTCTAAAACACACGGTGAAACCTGCCTACAGATCGAAACGACGCGAGATTCCAATCCGAACTGCGATATTGCTGCAAGACAACGCCAGACCGCATACAGCTCGGCTTACGATGGAAACATTGCACGAATTGGGTTGGGAAACACTGGAACATCCTCTTTATAGTCCCGATTTGTCGCCATGCGACTATTATTTATTCGGTCCATTGAAAGAGGTACTTGGCGGACAGCGATTCAAAAGCAATGCGGAGGTAGAATCTTTCGTTCGCGAATGGTTACGTGACAAGCCGAAAGATTTTTACGAAAAAGGCATCCTAAAGCTTCCGGAGAGATGGCAAAAGTGTGTAGAGTGTGACGGAGACTATCTAGAAAAACTGTAAAACATTTCAGCTCTGTAACTTAATAATAAAATTTTTTACAGCAAAATTCCGGTTTATATTTGAACCACCCTCGTACATACATCCTTTTCTAACTTGTCTATTAGTCTTTCTCTTCTATATTCTAAGTACTCTACTACATGTACTACAATATAAGTCTTTTTAATGACATTAAAAATAAAAAATAATAAAAGAGATTGTGTTATTAGTTATTATATTTTGTCAAGAGCGCTTATAAAAAGATAAGTAAGACATGTCTTTTTTATGTTTTTGATTAATTCATTTATTATTGTTAGTTAATTTTTAACAGTCAAGGTTATAGACCATACTCAATTTTAAAGGATATTGTGGTTGTATTATCGCGGAATACATTAACTGTTGCATAATAGTACCCGTTAACTCGTCAAGTATGCAGAGATTATTATCTACCTCATAATAATCTAAGAAAGTTTTTATACAATTTATAATTCATTACTACGGGTGGATGGATTCACTTGCGAGGTCCCATTGACGGAGGTGAGAAAATTATAACGTATTTTGTATTGTTACTGGGACTGTTCAAGCAGTTCTTGGTCAGCCCCGTAACACTGAACATTCATTATTCGATTATTCGAATATACTTATTGAGAAAGATTCGTCGAAGACGATATCTAAAATTCCATTTCTATAAGAATTTGATAAGAAAAAGAGTAACGGAAAGAATTCCATAAAAAGTTAAGATAAATGCTCTGTCAAGAAAGTCGATAAACAAATACGGTCAATGGCGATTGTTCTTTTGCAGGGATCGTTTAAGACAAACCCACAACACGTTGCTATGTTAAATTGTTTTTTATTTTGAAGACCGAGAAGGAAAAACAGAAATGAATAGGTAATTTATATGAAAGGATAATCGTTTGCATCAGACACACAATATGACTTAATAAGAGGTTGCAGTTGCAATGTATGTAAATGAAGCAAAAGAAAAGAAGAAAGTAAACGAAAGAAGAAGAAACAATTATAAACATTTGGATTTGAATTTAGCATTTCTAATTAACCTTCATCCCTCATAGTCCAGAGTGATAGACGTGTAGACTCTCAAGTTCAATTTTTTGTCATTTAAATTCTAATTGATAATCATATTCTTTTTCCTACGTGTATATTGCTTTGCATCACTATTTACAGACTCATAAACAACATATAAAATGCGTCACACAACTTTCCCATTACAACAAACTTGAAAATTCTTCATTGTAGTATTTCCAGAATTATTCATGATAGAATAAATAAGTATAATTAGGTCAGCAACCTATGAGATTAATAGGCTCACCAATAAGTTATCTACGATGAAAACTCTACTAACCTATACAATTTTCATACTCAAAACATTTATATTTAGCTTTCGTATAAAATTAAAAAAAATCTTAAGATATTATTTTGATCTCATTAAAATAAGAGTTGCTAGGAAATTTTAACTGAGGCACACCATATGAAACACTTTTTTTTCGAGTCATTGTATTGTATCGAAATATTATGTATTGCTGAGTTAATTGTTAGCACTGAGAGTATGAAACATATTTTTCCCAAATTTGGAATCCTTTTGAGGCTTGGTAACCTGAACCGATAATTTTATGTTTGATTTAATTTAGTTGAACTGTACTGAAATGTTTTATAGTTTGACAAAAAGTAGAGTTCAAGTAGAGTTCAACTCTGGACAAATTACTTTAGTTGCAAAAGATAAATATAAAAATGTTAGGTATCATTATACTATCTACTTATTGTATATATATATATATATCTTCATATACATGACTATTAGGGTGGTCCAGAAAAATTCAACTTTCTCTGATTTTTCTGGCACATGTGCACATACATGGTTCCAAATATGAACGCAATCAGACAATGTTTAGAGGTCGCTCTATTTATTTTTTAACTGACTAGTAAACATATCCAATGAGAAACACTTAAAGTGCGTCATTTTATTTATATCATTTGAAAAGCATTGTGATGATCACCGGTGCCTTGGATAATTTGTAGTATCCAATGCAACAAATGTAAACAAGAGAGAAGTAATTCATAAAGCAAAGAGTCAAAGCATTCATTCTCTGGCCTTTGTCAGTAAAATAATAAAGCTTATATACCAGAATCCGTCTTTTACTACACCTAATGCAGAAGATATTACAGTACTTTCCAACAGTATATGACTCATCGACGGGCATTGACTGTGAAAAGGTCCTTGGCCAAAAGTATAATAATTAGATCAATATTAAGCAAATAATAGAAAAAAATAATAGGAACTGAAAATTTAGAGAAATTCAAGAGATCCTTTTTATTTTTTGTAAAGTTCCTCACAATCTAGGTTTTGTTTTATTTAGCTACGACTGGTAGTATCGGAGATATAACATCAAGAATGTACGTTGTATTTCCCATAGGAAATGCACATAGTAAAGATCTTACAATGGTGATGGTTATGATGGTAATTTAATTACACACTACTTACACATGTTTGGAGTGTCTCAAAAGAAGTTGCAGATGTAAAAAATCCATGGCTGACTAGATATAAACAAAGAGCTAATACATGAAGGTTTTTCTTTTTCTGTTCACTATTGGGAAACTGCTTAGGGTACAAGCATGAAACTTTTTATATCATATAGGACTATACGGTATAGGACTATAAGAACAAGTCCATATGAACCTTTTACATGTATGTTATATAGTGAGGCGTAAAATAGGCGCGTGGGTATAACAGCACTACAGTTGCCATATTATGGCAAACTAGATGTATCATGGAAATGCTCTGTTTGCTAGTTTTTCTAGCTTTACAGGTTTCTACATAATTCTGTGAGGTTTTACAAGCAATGTAAACACTATTTGTGTTTTGTACCTAAAATCTTCCCGAATCTGAAGTATAAGAAGTATCTAGAAGAAATGTCTATTTTGTATTTCAATTCTAGCCTTATAATAATTTACAACAAAATAAATTTTGAACGACTAGAGCAACCTCTAAATATTATCCGATTGCGTTCATATTTGGCTCGATTTAATGTTTTTCACAAGGAATAAATGTACAGGGTTGCGATTATGTATGGAACCGGGTTCGTTCTGCTAAAACGGTTTGAGCTAGAATCCTGAAACTTTAAAGAGACTTAGGACTCAATAAAAACTACTTATTAAAATTTAAAAAAAAAATTTTGATCCATAAGTTTTCAAAATGCAAAGCCAACTTGATTTTTTTTTAAATGGGAACATGGGTTAAATGGGACATCGTTTAAAAGGTTATTTTTTTCCGAATTGAATGGTATAATAGGTTTGATGATTTGTTTGACAGAATTTCAGAAAAAAAAATAAAAATGAAAAATGAAAAAAAACGATGTCCCATTTAACCCATGTTCCCATTTAAAAAAAATCAAGTTGGCTTTGCATTTTGAAAACTTATGGATCAAAAATTTTTTTTTAAATTTTAATAAGTAGTTTTTATTGAGTCCTAAGTCTCTTTAAAGTTTCAGGATTCTAGCTCAAACCGTTTTAGCAGAACGAACCCGGTTCCATACATAATCGCAACCCTGTATATATGTGGTACAAAAATTGGAGAAATTTTTTTTTGTACTGTAATGATATTCATTCATAAAATCAGTCATTACATACATATTATCTCAAGAAGGCATTGAATGCTAAGTGATTGCCATAGCAACAAGAATAAACAACAAGTAATAAAAGATATCTTAAATGAACACGTTTTTTATTTACTCCAACATTAAATATAACTTCTGGTAAACCCCCTACAGTTATAATTGGTGACCTTTCGACGAAAAGAAATCAACAAGAAGAATCGAACACATCAGCAGATCTGATCCAAGCTATAATGTGTCCTTTTTCCAACACGTGCTAGTCGGTTCCTCTGCATACAACTAACAGCACTTAGTTCTGCATCAACCAACTACGGCATCTACAATTGGATTTATTGGACAATCGCTAGCTTATCGATTCTGAACCAATATCGGAATATATACCTTTTTTTAATCAAGATAAGTATAGCTTAATTCAATTTCATATTAAATATGGCTGCTCATATTCCATTTCCGACATTTGACAATTCAAATATAGAATCCTGGTTAACTTTATTGGACCGATACTTTATTCATCTCAACATAAACTATGAACGCATACGATATGATATTCTAACCTTGAACTTGCCAAATGATGTTATAACTAACCACCAAGATCTCATAGTAAACGTACCTCGCAGACAACCGTATTCTGTTTTGAAGAATGCCATTAAAGATTTTCATGTAGGCTCACGCCTTTCGCGAATTCCAAAACTCCTGGATAGTTTGACATTCAGTGGTAAAGTCAAGGAATTAGTAACTGACATTAAAACACTGTCAAAGGACTTGAACTTTAATGATGAAATTCTCAAAGATTTTCTAATAGCGAAATTACCAAACCATTTGAAAATTCAAGCAATAAATTTATTACATTTACCTATGTTAGATCTTGTAGAAAGGCTTGATATGATCAACGAATTACACGAGAGACACCAAAAACTGATCAAGTACAAAACCTTTCTGACAAACTAAAGCAAATTCAAAATATTCGCACGTCAATCCCTCGTGTTTCAACAAATTATAAACCACAAGTTACTACTACTACTAGTGTTGACAGCTCAAAGGTACCTAGACTATGCTACTACCATGCTAGATTCCAAGACAATGCCCGTAAATGTACAGGCAACTGCTCCTATCAGACAAAGAAACTAGATGTCAGCTTTGCTATTTCAAATGACGCTAGCAAAGTTTATCCTAATGCTTCGTCAACTTTCATTAAATTAACAGATACAATAAACAATATTTCTTTTATCGTTGACACTGCATCCCCATATTCAATAATAACACCAAAAATAGCTAAGTTATTCCAAAATACAATCAAGCAAAATTTTACTGATAACCTAAAAGCTGCAAACAATACGAACATTCCCATATTAGATACAGTAGATTTGACATTGGCTTTGCCATTTCTTATATACAGCGCCAACCCTGGAAGTTTTTGATAGCTAATGTCACATTTCCTATCCTTGGTTTGGACTTTTTACAAACAAATAATTTAAATATTGATTGTGTCAATAAAACTGTCACATCTAATTTGACATCGACAAAAGCTGCAGACACGTCTTCTAATGATCATAATGATCATGGTGACCAGGTCAGTACCGTTGTTACTAACCTTTCTCTTCCTACACAGGTATCCTCAGAAATTGGTAACAATAACGATGATCGCAACGTCTACACGAACCTATTACATAAGAAGTTTTCTGAATTACTACAACCCTTTCATTACAACAGACCTATCCAACATTCGATTACTCATAAAATTGACACAGAAACTAATTCTACTGTTAGAGCTAAGCCTAGAAAATTAAATCCTAATCAACTACTCTTTCTAGAAAAACACTTGAATGAGCTCATGGAAGCAGGTGTTCTTGAACGATCAGCTAGCGATTGGTCCACACCGATCCACTTGGTGCCAAATAAGAAGAACACACCTTCAGCGGAACCTTATCGAATGGTCGGAGATTATAGGCGGTTGAATTCGATTACAGTTCCTGACAGATATCCAACACCATTCTTAAGTGACTTCACCCAGAAAATAGAAGGCGCTACCATTTTCTCCAAAATACATCTGAAGAAGGCGTACTATGCAATCCCCATTCACCCTAATGATGTTCACAAAACAGCAATTACCACACCGCTAGGCCTCTTCCAATTCAAAAGGATGTGTTTTCGTTTAAGAAATGCAGCAAGCTCGTGGAGCCGATTCATGGATACAATATTATCAGGACTATCTTTTATATTTTTTTACGTAGACGATATTTTAATATTTAGTAAAGATGCTCAACAACATCTTGATCATCTGCAACAAGTCTTTTCACGATTGAGAGACAATGGGCTTCTAGTAAATGTGGATAAATGTAAATTTGGTGTCTCAGAAATTGACTTTTTGGGACACACTGTGAATATTAGCGGAATTAAACCACAAACTACAAAAGTTGAAGCAATTGCAGAATTTCCATTGCCTACTAATCAAAAGAACCTTAGGAGTTTTATTGGCCTTGTTTCGTATTATCATAAATTCATTCCAAACTGTGCTGAAATATTAGCACCACTAAATAATCTTGTTTTATCAGGTAAAGCCTCTCAAAAACCTATCATATTAAATAGCAATCAAGTACAAGCTTTTAACAATGCTAAAAATACTTTAATCAATGCTACACTACTAACACATCCTAAACTCGTCGCACCAATTAGTATTGTAGCTGATAGTTTATCTACCACAATTGCAGGAGTACTCCAGCAATTGGATAATGGCATGTGGAAACCATTAGCATTTTGTTCACTTAAACTAACCCCTACGGAACAAAAATTCAGTGTTTTTTCACGCGAACTTTTAGGAATTTACTTTTCGCAAAATTCCGGTATTATGTTGAGTGTAGAAACTTTCATATATACACTGACCATAAACCTTTATGTACGGCAATAAAGAACAATAGTGATGCATACTTGCCACGCGAATTTCGTCAACTTGAATATATTTCCCATTATACTAGTGACATTAGACATATTCAAGGACAACAAAATATTCCCGTTGGCGCATTAACAAGAGTGCAACTTATTCATATTCCCGATTCTTCAATTAATCACGAGGAAATGTCTCGTGCCCAACAAACGGACAAAGAACTGCAACATCTTCGAGAGTGCAATAATTTCAATTTGGTTCAAATACAAAATCTCGGTCAATCACCTATTTGGGCGGATGTAAGCAAGAAAAATCCCAGACCTTACGTTCCTCAACAATTTCGCTATAAATTGTTTCAACAACTACATAATGTAGCGCATCCTGGTATCAGAGCTTCAAGGAAAATGATTTCCCAACGTTATCTATGGTCTTCTATGAACCAAGATATAAAAAATGGGTTATTTCCTGCACTGATTGCCAACTCCACAAAGTGGTTCGTCACACGAAAGCTCCTCTACAACCAATTATAGAACCAGATCAACGTTTCCAAATAATTCACCTTGATCTAGTACATTTGCCACCTTCAGGAGGTTATAAGTACTTATTGACCATAATAGATCGCTTCAGCAGATGGATAGAAGCTATTCCTTTAAGGGATGCTACGGCAACTACAGTAATAAATTCTTTTATCAATACATGGATAACACGCTTTGGAATCCCCCATTATATAACAACAGACAATGCTAAAATATTCCAATCTCATTTATGGAAGCATTTCACAAATACCTTAGGGATAAAACACATTACTTGCACCGCGTGTCATCCCATAAGTCAAGGAATAATTGAGAGATTCAATCGTACACTCAAACAGGCCATACGCACCAGTGGTATATCTTCTTGGTTAAAGAACCTACCATGGGTATTACTTAGTCTACGAGCTACGATAAAATCCGAATTACATGTTTCACCTGCAGAAATGTTGTACGGAACTGCACTTCGTTTACCCGGAGATTTCTTTGAAGAAAAGAAACCCGATGAAGATTTCCGCATACCTCAATTTCTTCGTCAAATGAAATATCGTATGCACAATTAGAAATTTTTTTCACAAGGACATATAAATCAAATTCTTTCGTTCCCAAAGAATTACATAAATGTACACATGTTTATGTAGAAATGATACACATAACTTAAACATTAAAGACACCTATGTCGGCCCCTATAAAGTGATAAACAGAACTGCAAAGTATTTTATGCTAGATGGACTAGATCAACCCGTATCAATAGACAGACTTAAGCCTGCTTATTTTAGATGAATAAAATTTTCATTCGCATTCTCTTTTCATTCTAGAAAGAATACCTTCAAGAGATGAACTGCACCTGATGCTGAAAATTAGTGTTATATGTTCAATTTAATTATTCATTTTTAATTCAAGTGTTCAATTGTGTATTTGGCAAGTTTGTTTTACTTAGGTTAAGTTTATCATATTACTCCGCCTTCAGCAATACCTTTTTTTACTTTTAAAAATAAGGATTTTCACTTCTTTGATTATTATTAGCACCTAATCCTTAGTATAAGTTTTATTGTCATAGCATGTAAAGAATTTATTGAAAAGATGCAAACGACCTCAATTTTTTTGTAGCTAGTATATATTAAACATGCCGATACATACAAGTATGACATTAATGTATGCTATTTTTTTGTTGAGGAATGCATTAAATGCCCTTTTGACTCATGGCTCATTTCTTTTGGTACAAGTTCAGCCTTTTTTTACCCGGGGTGTCATGTAATGATATCCATTCATAAAATCAGTCATTACATACATATTACCTCAAGAAGGCATTGAATGCTAAGTGATTGCCATAGCAACAAGAATAAACAACAAGTAATAAAAGATATCTTAAATGAACACGTTTTTTATTTACTCCAACATTAAATACAACTTCTGGTAAACCCCCTACCGTTATAGTACCACCCTAATGACCGTCCATAAGAAAAGAGACCTTATCTTCACCAAGGTCATAATTGAGATTTTCTTGCTTTTCTTGTAGAGAATGTAATGCTGAAAAAACCATTATAGTTACAGAATTTTGAAAATTAAAACACTCGTTTTTCAGAAACGAAGTTTCTGTTTGTCAAATATTACAGTAATGATATTGGTCGACGAAAGCATCCTATATGGCAGCATTTTTTAACAATTTTAGTAAAGATGCTGTTGAACCTCATAAAACTCGTGTCAAGTGTATCCATTGCAAACAAGATGCGTGCGCGTTAAATTAGTTTCTCGTATGAAGTATCAAAAAGATTATTTCTAAAGTTCATATTGAGGGGAAGCATTTTTTCAGGTATTTTTGTTTGCTTAGATTTACTATTTACGTAACCAGGTTATACTTTCCAACCACTCCATAATTCTTTTAGTGGGCATACGCTGATAAATCATAACGAAATATCTTGTAGACTACAAGATATTTCGTTATTATTTAACCAGGTTATCTTTAATTATTCTTTCCGTTATTTATAGTCAGTCTTTATTAAATGCTCTACATATGAAAAGAAATATTTAACATTTAAAATTTAATGTTGTTGCAGCAAAATTGACTGAGTTTATACAATTTCATCTAATCCTCTATTCACCTTAGTACTAATTCACTATTAGATTAAATTGGAAATTTTGCTTGGTGAAGGTAAGATCGATTTATGTATGGACAATCACATATTAATTTAGTCGATATTACTTGTAGAGTGTGTACTTATTTTGTTTGTCCTGACCCTTGTGCTATATAACGATATGAAATAAATAGTTTTAAGCTTAACAAAAACTGGAAGTGTATAGAATATGCTAAATTCAAAGCAGCATCTTCTTGTCATTATTATGACCATTTCTACATTAAGAAAATATTAAATATATAAAGGAACTAAGATATAGTATATTTAGAAATTATACCTAATGGTGATTTACAACAATATAAGAATTAAGGTCAGATCAAAAGATATTTTTCTATTTTTCAACCTATTTTTCTATGCAATTGTGCATTATATATGTTACCTATACTATATATAATTATTTTACTGTGTAAGTGTATGCAGATTTTGTATCTGAGACATTGCCTTTATAACCGTTCCTATCTGATCTGACCTTAATTCTCAAAGATGAGTTTTGCAGTAAAAAATAGCAAAATATTTAAAAAAAAGAAAATATTTCTTTTCTATAAATGTTATTGCTAATAGTAACTGTAAGCTATCGATGACAAAAAAAAAGTTACTTAGATAATGAACTTATTACTTTAAATGGTACAATATAACTGTTATGACCACAATAACTTATTAAGCAACTATTTACAAAAACTTATTGTTGAAAATCTTCAAGTTGTTGTGTTGTTATTCATATAGGTATTTAAAGTCCCTTGACCACATTAATTTTCAAGGCACTTCTATAATTAGAACGTTTGTGTGATGGTTACATGCAGACCCAAATTCTAAGGAAGTGGTTTGTGTTGTTGCAAGATAACAAAAATTAAGTGCTTACACTACTTGTCTACACAAATATTAAGTTCTATACAAGCACAAGAACTACACTAACAGAATACCTTAAACAAGTAAACAGTAATATAAGGAATAACTGGAATAAAAAAATAAAAGCAGAAACATACCACCAATATTTTATTAGTTAATCATGTTAGTATTTACTTACAATTTAAAATTAACTGTTCACAGATCTCAATTACATATAAAATTTCTAATTTTAATGGTAAGGATTGTGAGTATCGTCATATTGTTCTTCATCTAGTAGGTAGACTGATTTTATTTTAAATATCATTTTGAGAAGTGATTTTGAGAATAAAGAAACCAAATACTTTAATATCTTAAAATTATAAAGTATTATTATGTAGCCTGAATCATAGTTTTTACTTTACAGAGTGTAATTATTCGATAGGTAAAGCCGTACACCAGGTATTCTACAAGAAAACTGAGTTAGAAAATCTAATCACATTTTCTTGTGAGAGTGCTCCTTAACTTCTAGTTAAAGTCTAGTAGTATTGCATATTACTTCTTTAACAAATATACAACATAGATTACATTTCGTCGCCGTTAATGCATACTGGCGTATCTATTTTTTAGCAACTTTACAAGAGCGCACTTTAAATGCTTATAAAAACTTTATTACAGATGATATGACCCTAATTCTTTGAAACGTTGTAACTAGCAATGTTGTTAGTTACAAGATTTCAGAGAATTCATCATGTCAGCTGTAATAAAGTTTTTATAAGCATTTAAACCGCACTTTTGTAAAGTTGCTAAAAAATAGTTACGCCAGTAATTAACGGCGGCGATTTGTGAACACTGCAATATGGATTAGCAGATAGATGCGTACCATATCACCTTTGCTAGATTTCTTGTATAAAATATCATCTTCAATTACTACAACATTACCAGTTTTAAAAGACTAGAAGCAATTATATATTTCTTAAATAAGTGATCAGAACATAATCTGTTAAGAATCTCTTAAACAAAGTTTTCAGTTAAATAGAGCAAGTCGATATTAGATAGTCTAGAGATTTACTTATCAAA
This sequence comes from Agrypnus murinus, assembly GCA_929113105.1. Classification (NCBI taxonomy): domain Eukaryota; kingdom Metazoa; phylum Arthropoda; class Insecta; order Coleoptera; family Elateridae; genus Agrypnus; species Agrypnus murinus. Next base: position 90,895,891 of record OV816023.1, on the reverse strand, counting down.
TATTTACAGCCTGCAAAGCAAAAGCTATTATTTTGTCTCGTTGCCAAAACTGTAGAACTAAAATAAGTAGTATGAATAAAGCTAAACATTAAACAATTATATTTTTCATTGCATCAAGCCTTTAATCTTACTAAACTAGTACATCAAGACTCTTTAGAGAAATAACATACAGTGCTATTAAATTAAAGTGCAATATGTCCTAGATAATCATCATATCAAACCATACATTTACTGTATACTTATGCAACCAACAATACATAAAAGCTCATAATGAGCTAACCGCTTAACCTCTTTTATTTTACTTGGGACTAATTTAACACTACATAAGATGCAAAGATGTATTTTTTATAACAAACCATGTCTGTTTGTGGTAAAATGCATACGTACTTGCAACAACCAATCAATTTAACCTAATGCTTTTACTTGATTAATTTCAAATATAACATAGCATTTTAATTTAATAGCACTGTATAAGTTGTTAAATATCGTAGATTAATACTGATATTGAAGTGCTTTTAGCAATGTAATTTTGATAAAAATGGTAGTACCGATTCAAAATAATGCATTGTATTTTACAAATCCACTTTCGCATGTAGACAATTTATTATAGTGTATAACCAAAATAAGTTTTTTATAAAAAATTCTTTTTGATTAGCAGCCCAAAGAATGCCACCATAAGACATTCATTTACAAAGAAAAGATTTCCCTAACAAGATTAATATTAAGTAACAGTATAAGAAAAGCCATCACCTTTATGAAAACCTCCTCCGACGTTCACACGGCGCACACTGGTGTAAAACTCACAAAAACGGCGTATAAGGGTAGAAAATCAATTTCTTGGAATTTTTTATGCACGACCTTGGAACTGATAAGTAGCCACGTACTAAAATAATACCCCCGTACTTGGTCATTTCATCGTAGCGTTTAAAACAAGTACACTTGCGTGTTTATTAAATGTACCCCCAGTGAAACAAAAGTGGTTAATTTGTCTGTTGAAAATATGGATTTAGATTTTCAGTAATTTTCAAGTAGTTTTAGCCTATGTTACAGTTATTCCTCTTGTATTTATTACGATGTATTAAATATAAGTACAAAGATTATGAGTTTTTTTAAATTTTTGCAATAATATGTTATAAGTCGCGATTCCCGTCGATTCCTGCGATCTAATTTAGTAAGTGCCACATAACATTCTTTATTATTCGTATTTTGTGGAGAATTGTTAGTTCAGATAAACGCGATGCGCCGGTTTTTCGACTTTTACACCTCAGTGCGGCGCTGCTCATACAATAAAAAATTAATGCAGTTATATACACAAAAAAATATAAAAAAGGAACAAAATAATAAGTTTCTATCAAAGATCTTGAAGTTCATAGTTTTAGTAAGCGTGTTAAAGTCTCTTATATCAAATCACTTATTATATACACAAAAAAAACATAAAGAAAGAACAAAATAACAAATCGCTTTCAATGATCCTACACTCGTAGTTCTAGTAAGCTAGTTCAAGTCTCTGAATATAATATAAAACCTCTACCAGTAAAAGTCACTTTTAGATTTGTTGGTTGCCTACCTGGTGCTGAAGTTACAGATGGAGTTACAGGTGGATTCACAGATGGAGCTATAGGTGGATTTACAGATGGAGCTACAGGTGGATTTACAGATGGAGTTGCAGGTTTAGTAACGGATTGAGAAGAATTACTGCCCTCTCCAAAACGAGAAGGGAGTGATACTGGATCAGACTGTAAAGGATTTTCTACTTTTCCGGCAAACAGGATTGTGCCTGTTACTCGATCTTCCACAAATATTAAGAAGGGGTGTGTGGCATTAAAAATAATATCCGCATCACCGATTTTACTGCCCAACTGAACCTCTAAAAAACAAAATCAACTTCAAATTAGGAATATTAAAAAAATGTATTAGCGAACCTGTTGCAGCATAAATTTCACTGCCTTCTTCATTAACCTCTATACCAGCTTTTTGTTTGATATCATTTACGAAGAAGAATTTAGTTCCGGATCCTACACCTCGGGCAATTCCTGGTATGCTCGCAGTATTGGAAAATATGGAAGTTAGTCCCATCTAAATAAACCGGCATGTAATAATCAATAAGTGTTCAAATCAGAGTATACTTACTTCCTGCAAGATATTCGAATAACTAGCGCCAAATTCGAATTTAAATTTGGGAATAGCGATGTCAACTGTTCTATTATCCATAAGAAACAGTTGACGTTTTAAATTTGCCAAGTTAATATTATCAAGTAAATCTTGTAATCCTCCTTTTGTATTTGGCAATATAAAATACATAGCATACTTCTTTCCCTAAGAAAACAAAAACATAAAATTTGCAAATTTAAGAATAACTTAAGCTTACCTTATAAGGCACACTCAATATTTTAGCATCTAGACTCTTTGATTCGGCAGCAAAATACTTTCCACTTATACACATGTAAGGAACTGTAATTATTTCGTTAGGAGATACATAAAATCCACTGGATTGAGTATTCTTCACAGGAAACTTCTCTTCCCAAAATCCCTTGAAATATACAGCATTTGCAACGACTAACAAGATGTCTTCTGTCAAATCATCTACAACAGCACATAAGTGTTAATTCTAAACATGTTTGTATAAAATTCATAATAAGAAAAAAGTATGATGGAACTTTGCCTACTGATTCTATTAACAAGGTTAATGATAGTCTGTAATATATATTGAGAGCTTTTTATCATCCTGGTACACAGAAGAACCAAATGAAAGATTACCGCTCAAAATATCCTACGGACTTTAAATCTTGATCGGAATTCGGTTATTTTGTTAAATAAAGCTAAGACATTTATCTAAAAACTGTCAAGACTAGTTTATAAAATTAAAAAGAACTGCTGACGGATGCTTTAAGCCGTGTATCCGATGCACGATGATATTCAATTTTTGAGTGTATTATGATGGGACCAAATAAGTATTAGGAAAATTCTATTAGGAACTTTTTTATTTTTATTTTATTGATTTAAAAAGAAGCTAACCTAAATTTAAGATCATTTACATCATAGTGAAAATTGTGTATTGTAAATAATTTCAACCATTTTTTCCTGATAACAAATTTGATAGCTTAAGCTTATAAAGGGTATGACTTGAGGCATCGGCCATTTTGGAAGTAGATTTTTTTCAGTAGAATGGTCTTCATATGTTTTAGCCTATTAGGCCTTTATCAGGAGAATGCAAGTAGCAAACTTAATGAGTTTGTATGCTCTTGCAAAAGGCCCAAACATATGTAGAGCAATCTACTAAAAAATAATTAAACAAATTAGAAACATTTGAATTCGTTTTTGTTAAAACTAGAATGATCTAAAACTACCAAAGAGCGCAAATATATGGCCCAGTATCAATTTTTATGGAAATGTACAGGAAAGTTTTGTAGGGTTAATAAGGACTGAAAGTAAGGTGGATATATGGGGGCAATAGATATATTACACTTGAAACGTAAAATTACTAAAGATTATATAGGAAAAAGCTATACCATACCAGCACTAATTAGATTTTTAATATGGCCTTTAGTTATAGTATCCACCCAAGAATTAATTGAATGACTAGCATTATTAGGATCACTAAAGTTAGTTGGATTCACATCTGTTTCATATGCGCTTTTAACAATAGCAGAAAATTGTTGTTTAGGTTCAATTGAAGATTCCAAAAATAGTCTTGTGCCTATATTTACAGTATTTTCTCCTGAGTCAGCCTGAAAATATAAAAAGAAATATCAAAAATATTCACTAGAAAAATAAGCACAACTTACCAATAACGACTTTAATATAGATTTGTATTTTTCTCTAATTTCAGTTCTGTTTGGAGGAAACTGCATAATTGACTGGAACTGTTTTTCTGTCATTCCTGCAGCACCTTCATATAACATAACTAAGACTAACTTTAAGCTTAATGGCGATACTAATACATTTCTTGGTTCCTTAGACGCTACAGCCTAAAAATTGTATTTTGTCTTATTAAAAGATGTTGTTAATAGTACATCAGTGGCGGGCGGTGAGAATTTAGGCTAGGGAAGCAACCACGATTTTAATTATAATACACCTAGGTACAGGCGCGGATTAACGCGGAGGGAATAATCCCCCCCCCAATTTAGAAATAAGTTTACATAGAATAGAAACAAATAATGTTTGTTTAATTATTATTTATTAAAACAATTATTTTTCCAAAGATTTCCCCCTCAAAATACTTCTCTGGGTCCGCCCCTGCTAGGTACAATAAAAAACAGTGTTATAATTATTAAGCTTAAAAGTTTTTCAAATAAGCACTTTTACACTTTATACTTATGGAATTGGTTGACTATCATTCTTTATTTAAAAAAAACTACTACTACTTATCAATTTTCCGGTCTTTCTTAGCAAAATACTGGTACAGGTTTTAATCTTTGTTGTTAAATTTGAAAGATCTGGTTTTGATCTGCCTTTCTTAATAATTTGTAATTTCTCTCCAAAACTGTATGCGAAAAATTCCTTATTAATAATTTACAAACTGAACAAAAAATCGTCCCGATTCGGCTATATCGAAGTTACTCGAACCTTTCACCGAAGCAGTTGAATTTGCAGTCGTGACGATAATGCAATTTTAAATTTGCATACAGGCAAACTAAATAGAACTATTTGTCTTTAAAAAAATACAACTTATAAATTAAAATAATAAAATGCGACAAAATACAGTCTCATTCGCAGATTTACATTACTTAAGTAACACTAAATCGAACAAATAACCAAATTATAATAAATAAACATTTGGGAACGAAGCACAATAAAAATAACGACCAAACAATGTTAACAGCATCCGTCTACTATAACACCCCACGCCAAGGTTAAGAGAAGAGCATTTGTAAGCAGTGCTTATATGAAGTGTCTGTATCACATTTGAATCGGTATTACCTTTCCGTGGAAGTTTAATGAGCCTAATTTAAAATAGTACTCTAAATAATTATACTTTTTGCGGTACAGAGTTGATATTGAGCTTTAATTTGATAAATATTTCAATTTAAATAAACGATAACCATAATTTTACAAAAGTATTTTTGTTAGCATTGTTTTTATTTTTAATAAATTCTCAAGGCAAGCATTGCTTCCATTGCTTCCATGGACCGCACGCCACTGTAGTACATATTTGCTAATTTTTAACTTAGAATTATTCTGTGTTTAGAAAAGTATACTATATCATTGGTAGAACAAGAAAACACTTTTTTTAGCCAACAGCTTTAAGCTAAATAAAGCTTTACGAGTTTTTTTTTTAATTTTAAGCCTACGCCTACGCTATGGGGGAACCACCACCTAATATCGGATGTAGGTATCAAACATAACAATACATAACATAACACAATCACACACACTGACTTTTCCAATTGAGAAAAATACTGCCGCCTCTAGTGGAATTTGAACCCACGATCTTAGGAATATGTGGCCAGTTATTTATCTATTAGAACTAATCAAGTATTTTAATAGTTAGAAAAGGAAAGTAACAATTTGTTCTGTTCAGTTCAAGTTAAATGAGTTTTGGACCTAGTAGTACAGTCTAGGACTTTAGTAATGATTCGGATCTGAAACTAGTTTTATGCAAAGAAAACTTACTTTATAAGGAAATATATAATTTTACAAATATTACAAAGGATATAAATAATATAAAAATTATATGCAAAAACAATAATATAAAATAAATTTATAAAATGTGATAGGGCGTATAGCTAGATTCAGACCCTAATCATTACTAAACTCCCAGACTGTACATTAGGAAGGACATTCATCTTTAAAACCCAGAAGCGATATAGTAGTAAGGAAGGTTGATTTGCTTTTCGATCAAAAACTTTTAGCAGTATAATAAATATTTGCTTTTCGATCAAAAACTTTTAGCAGTACAATAAATAATAATCTTAGCGGTATTTAATTAGTAAAATATATGAATATTGATATCCATCCTCTTCCACAAGTTTATAACAGAATCATTACAAATGTTAATGGATTGACATCATCATAGAAAGGAAGACTTTACTATTTTGAAATCATAATACTATACTTTAATATCAATTTGCAATACTAATAATATTCAGTAGTGAATACTCCATTATTAAGAGTCAAGGAATTATTCATTTTATTTTATTTATTTATTCATTTTATTAATGCTTATTCTATTGCTGATTTAACATAACAAATTTATTATAAAGTTTATTAAATTATAAAATAAGCAATCCCAGAAATTGAGAAACTCTTTATTGACCTTAATTAGAAAGCCTATGTGTTGTCAATTTGGATTTCGAGAAAACAAAAATTGTCTTAGCTCACACCTTCGATAGCTTTAAGGGTCAAAGTACGTAGGAATTTATGACCCCCTAAAATGCTTTTCTCTCTATATTCGCATTCAGTTATTTCTTAAGATTTTCACACCCAACTTGAACCAAAATTCCATTCTATCCCCGTGATTTTCGAATTTGAGGAAAAAGTATTATTCATGGAAAAAATTTTACAAGAAAAACAGAAAAATCGATTGATTTTTCAAAAAATTCTAAAATATTAACTAAGCGTAATTCTGAAAGGGAGTAGCTTTATTAATCGTACTTCACTTTGCTTTTTGTTTAATTTTAATAGATGAATTAATAAGATCAGGAGACGTATAATTGGAAATTAATTTTCTTTGAATTATTGGTATCAAAAGAGGCCACTGTGGCCACTACATTTGCTAAATACCAAACTTGGTTGCGCCTACTCTAGAGGTATGCACGCGATATTGTTTAACACGTGGATGTAACGCGGCTCGGGTAATGTTTTTTAAATAAAATATACAATATACAATGTGAACCAAAATGATTTGTTCTTTTTTTAATAAGCAACAACACATTAATTACTTTAAATACAGAAATAACATACTACATGACATCTTAGAAAATAATAACAGGAGTTTTACTTTTTCAAGATAGTCTATGTTAAATGTCCGATTCCTTTCTCTACACACCCTTTTAAACGACGGACAAAATCTGCCATAACTCGTTAAAGCAGATTCTGTGGAATAGCTTTAATCTCTTGACGGATATTTCTTTTGAGCTCCTCTATATTTCTAAGCTTACTCTTGAACACTTTGCTTTTTAAATATCCCCAAAGAAAAAAGATTAATTTTTAGTTTAGAGAAATTTGTCTATTTAGAAATTTCTGTCGAAAAATCTTCATATTCTTGTAGTATGACAGATTGCACGGTCTTGCTGAAATGTGATTTATTTCTTCTTCTTCAATTAGACACTGGTTTTGATAGCCCAATAGCAGAAACTCTGTTTATTCACCATGCCATGTAAGCTAAAGTGTGTTTCATCACTTATGAAAAATCGGGTTCATTCCTTAGCTTAGAAAACCAGCAAAGTAAACCACCACCACATTTTGACAACAAAGCCTCCTTTTTTTATTGTTATCAATAATTTAGTCATTACCAAAAATTGTTTGTTATTTTCATTTACAAATGAACAAATCATTTTGGCCCTCATTGTATTTTATAGATCTATACACAATTTTTCCAATTCTAAAATTCAATTTTAAAATAAAATAAAACTAAACGATTAAACATGATATTAGTATTTAATTGTAAAGCATAAAAAAATCTATCTATCCCCGTGCCTACTTGCATATGGAACACAAGAGCATGGTGCTTGCTTCGCAATGCGTTTGTCGCAGGATCGATACTTGGTCCAGTATTCTTTTTTATTTAAACTTGTTAATTTAGAAAAATTTTATTTTTAAATTTTATTTTTTTATTATTAGAAAAGCTACCGAAAAGGGGTCGACTTTGCGACCGACGCGTTACGAAACAAGCACTTTTAGCACAGCTAATTTTAGATTTTATTTATGATTTACAATTAAATATTAATATCATTAGGTTTAATTGTTAATTTTTATTTTCAATTAACATAAATATACATGGTTTAAACTAAACAACAACTATCAAATTAAGGGATAATGTTATGTAATTATTTCTTTTTATAAATATTATATTTATAAAAAATTGTTTGTTTATAAAATGTAGTAAAAAATTATTAAAGAAAATTACCCAAACTGGAATTAGAACTTGGGTTTTGGAATTCTAAATCTACCGCGCCCTGCATTCGGCTATGGTGACTGCTGTCGTACCTTTTTTCTTTAATGAATGTCCATTTATCATACTTTTTGTATCTTTCTTTGTTAGTGTCACGAACGGAAATATTTATAATTCAATATTATATACAAAACTCAACTTCTCTTCCGTTCGTACAATATAGCGTGCAAGGCCACACTCTGTTGCCCACGCTAGTTAAGCAGCTGCGGTCTCGCCACCGACAACTTGGAGCCATGTGCGCGGACAGCTGCGAGGTCTTCTAAGAAGCGCTCGAGCTTCGCCCACAACTGCATTAGTTGGCATGCAATATATCCGCCTACTTACTCCGTATATGCGAGGCAACCTACACGGTTTGCAAGCAGGTGCACATTCCTTAAGGAGAATCTACAACACTTCCTTCCGCACAGCTGCAGATTCGTGCCAGGTACCAGCAGCGCGAATGGAAACTACCCACAAGCCTGCAACCAGGAAGCATGAACTTCCTTAGTTTCTTACTAAGAACTCCAGCCTACTGATTCCCACTACGATGCTAATTACTTCCTCGTTCAGTAGTATATAACTAGCTTGCTTGAGCTATTCAAACCAGTCAGTGAGTTGGCTCCAACACTACATCTACAAGCAAGCTGGTGAGTACTCTTTAAATTATGTAATACCTAGTTGAGTGAGCTGCGCTAAACGCCCACTCTTTGCAGAATTATGGGAAGTTGTGACCAGGCTACCCAAGCTTAATTGTAGAACACCAGGAGGTTATCTCCTACGCTTAGTTTGTAGACCTAGTGCTAGAACAGGGTTGGTTCCGACCTCCATGTACGTCCTCACGATGTATTCTCTGTATGTATGTGAACCTTTGTACTCTCTTATTGTTATTAGTATATAGTTGTTTTCTACGACTTCTACGACTGACTACGTCCTCCAGTCACGAAAACCCCACGTGACATTATTATTAATTACTTTTGAATTATTTTTTACAATTTTGGTAATTGCAGTACATTAAGTTATTAATTGTTTAATATTATCTAATCAATAATTAATATTATTCATTTACGCATGTAAAATGTGCTTTCAAAATCTAAAATTTCGTTCGTTTTGGTGTTAGAATTCTATAATAGAGAGGGGAGATAAGTAGGAGAGAGATATATGATTTCCATTACTCAATATGGGCTTGTAATTTTAGCAAACGAATCCACCCACATTACAGAAGATTATTTCGAGGTTATGTCAAAAACGGAATGCTCCTGCATGTTATAAACCCTTAATTATATTAGTTTAATACGAAAAAAATTATATTGGGCCCCTGAAATATTTGACTTTGAATTTTTCAGAAAACATATGATTAAATATTCTGGAAAAAATTAGACATAAAGTTGCATATTTTTTCAATATGTGTGCCAAGTTTCAACATGGAATCTCAATGCAATGTTCAACATTTTAGCATAAATATATTTTTCAATATTGGGAACATTACAGTTTTGTTTCATAAATGATTATTCTTTGTTCTGAGTAATTACTTACAAAAATCTGGATTAGATAAAACGTTAATTAACAAATTCCTGGATAGTTTTTTAAAACTTTGCATATTCTTTAAGTACCTATGTCTGTTAAATTTCAAGTTGAGATATTAATGGGATCATTACTAATAATTTCTTTTTTTTCATGTAAAAATAGCATCATATTAGCCTTGGTGTGCTAGATCATTATGAAACCAATAGTGCCAAGCACGTAGCCAGGGGGGCTGGTGGGGTTAAAGCTTCCCCTTCACCGAAGCATATATGCGACTTTTTTTTCACTTTAAAGTTTATTTTATTGTATAAAACAATTTTTCTGTAACAATTATTTTTGATTTAATATGTTAGCACGCCCCCCCCCCCTCAATGAACATTCTGGCTACGGGCCTGAATAGTGCATAGTATGTATCATACTGAATGAGTACATAAGTACAATGGGCGTACTTAAAATTTAAAATGCGATTTTCTCAAAAACTAGCGGGAAGCGACCACATGTTGCTAAGGAAAATATCTTCTAAATCATTACACCCTGTGTAGTATAGTATCACACTATCAAGCAAAATTAATGAGTAGTGAGTTGTATTGCCCAAGTCGAAAGAAAACGTAATCCGAGCAAAATACGATACGCTAGCTGAATCTTAAGAGATATATCAAAGGTATGTATGAGAGAAATGTCGGGGTAACATTTTGTTACCTTCAATAACTAATAGCAACCATTTTTATGTTGTTAGTTGAAGTATTATTAGAAATACCCATTTTACAGACGCAGACTTTCAAGAACGTTAAAGAAATATAGTATAGTATAGTAGAAACCTTTCTTCTATGATATCTGTGATAGCACAGCATAAAAATATACAGCACACCCACTCGATTGTCAGTATGATAAAACGCTTCGCATCATCATCATCATCATCATCATCGTATTGCATGCTGCTAATAACGAGGGTCGTATATCACAACATAACTGTTGTTCCGTAACCCGCCTGTCTGTTGTTTAACAGCCCGAGAATCAAAAAGATTACACACGACAGCTTTCAATATTTGCGACAGTGCACCTACTGGTTATAACTATACTGAGGTAATAGTGTCTATATGAGTGTTTTTCAAAAACTAATACTTTTACAATTGCTATTTATACCAGAATAATTTACTAATGCTAGGACTAATACTGATGTAGTTACAATAATCTCATTGTCAAGGTATGTTCAGGTATTGTCAATACTGTAATACCCTATACCTAATAGGTTCAGTAATACTGCAGGTAATACTCTAAAATTTTTAAACTGTTTCTCTCTAAACTATGTACATTATTAAAAAATACAGAATTTAGGAAAAATAAAGGGCATTAAGAATAGTCAAGCAATAATGTTAGTCATTATTATAGTAATTCCATAAATGTTTGTAGCTTAAAGCGTGCAAAAAGAAATTTTAAAAACAAATTATATAGGGTAAAAAGCACTAGCTACGATTACGGCTGAATTGATAATTTTTCATTACTAACGGATAAACAAATAAAACCGTAGATCGTGTGTTACAGCGAAGTTCGGCACGTTAAAAATCCCTGCTGGGGTGGAATTTTTCTAGACTGGTCTAAATTGTAGTAATGTTGGCATTATAATCAAAGCAATCAGTGCCATAAGGCGCGAGGGATGTTCCGCCACCCCGATTCTTCCCAAAAACACATAAATGAAACTAGCAAATATGTGAACGGCCATAATAATAATTTTAAGTCATGCAATAATTATGTATATTGCATATTGTAACTAGTCAATAATAATAATAACGACTACTACCCATAAACTAAAAACCAGACCACCGAAGCAATGAAGCTTGTGCGGGAGGGAGGGACGATTATTACTATTATGCAGACTCATCGTGCGACTGCAGCTGACTTACAGATGTTATAGCACAAATCCCACATTTATGTTGCAGTTAAGGAACAAAGCAATTAACAAAGTATTCTTAGAACTTAACAGTAAAGTATTCTTAACAAATTGAGTCAAAATCGTTTAGGAACATATAGGATGTGATACAAATAATAGAAAGGCCAATTGAAAGATATTTGCTTTATACGGGGTGCATCTGAAGGAATGGCCACGAATAAAACCAGCAAAAGTACTCAATAGATAGCTAGTAAAGCTAATGTTGTCGTAATAAAAATATTTTAGTTTAAGAACTGTTTGCATTTTAGGGATAACGTGGCCTGCTTTAGCGGTTAATGTTCTTTTTAATAATACATTTTTTAATTCCAGCGACTACCAAACGGTAGGTCCTTGTTTTAAAAACGACAATAAGCAGTTTTTACTCTGAATGTTTTTTTTGTTTCCCGGGTGACATCGTTGTTAGAGTGAATATCTGGCTCGGTATCTAGTCTATGACTTCAGGAAACTGTATTGACAAAGGAATCGCAAATCTAAAAACTTGAACAGGTGGTGCGAGGAAACCCCAAAAAAGTTTCATGAAACATATATCTGTTTCATAGACAGTACTCACTTTAGCAAAAAGTAACAGCCACCTCGTAGACCAAAATAAATCGAAGTACACATTTTTTCTCGAAAACCACAAAACTTTTATTAAGGCATTATTAGCTCTACTAGGGCCAGTTACTGTGTACTGTTATCGGTTTTATTAAGGACCATTATTTCAAGTTCTCCCTGCATTACTACCTATATATTTATTATAGAAACTATTCTGATTTACAAATGAGTCTGTTTTGGTATAGATTTGGAAAATAACATAATATAATAAACTTTTAGCTCCTTTATTTTAATAATAATAATAATAATAATAATAATTACTACAACCCATAACCTTAACCAAGGCCCCAGAAGCTATAAGCTTGTGCGGGAGGGAGGGGGCGATTATTATTATTAAGTAGGCCCAATGTGCGGCTGCAGCCGACTTATAGATGGAACAGCGCAAATCCCACATTTGTGTTACAGCTAAGGGAAACTGCAGAAAACCTTAACCAGATCTGCCAGCGCCGGGAGTCGAACCCGGGCCGCTTGGGTGAAAGTCCGGCACGCCAGACATTACACTACCAAGGCTAAATCCATTATAACGTTTGATAACTTACATGTTTTTTAGATGTGTTTCTAATGTTTTTTAAAACTTTGCAGTAACTGCAAAATCTTAAGAATTATTATGACAATACTAGATAAAGTAAGAACTATGCACAGAATACTGTTTTTCCGTCATTGTTTTGGAGTCATTTCAAAAACATTCAATAGCTATGCATTTCAGATGAAAAAGTGAACTAAAAATCATTTTATTAATCATTAAAGGTTGTCAACGCTGTCATTCGTAACATAGTGAGTATTAAGTATTAATAGAATTTGGTAAAAAGTTGTTAAAAAAACTTTCTTATTGAATTTCAAGGTTTGACATGGCCTACTGCTTTCTATTTACTTTCTATTACACCTCCCTTTGGCTACTTTGTCAATCTGCGGATCCAAAGACAGCTTTTGCTGCCTATCTGTGACATTTACGATATTTAAAGGCTTACTTATGACATTTATTAAAAGTTTTTGCTGGTAAAACATAGAAACCATATTTCCTCGTTGGCGATAGGTGACAAAATCAGTTTTTGGATCTGCAGATTGGCAGAGTATTTTTATAAAAGAAAATTAGAGAAGCGGAAGCATTCAATCTGCGATTGACATAATAAAGAACAAAATAGAAATATATATCAAGAGAAAGGAGTTGTGTCAGTTCAAGAGTTTCATATGACCATTTGAAAGGGTCGGTACATAATTATAAATTTGCAGCAGAAACAGCTATCCGGAAAGAAAGGCTTTAAGCAAAGTCTTCGAGTCCTCTATATTGTTATTATGTACCTTTCAGGTGTGCCAAGCTGTTTGGCGATGGATCTTCGGATATTTACAGCAATTCAATAGTAAATTTTATACATAACAGATGCAACTAACTGTAATAAACCGATCGATGCAGCTCTGACAAATGTTTTAATTATAAAATATTCATAGTTTAAAAGATACTTGGAAGCATTAACGAATACAAATTAATAAGTCTGAATAGTGCAATGCATATCGTCAAGATTGTCTGACTGGAGGACGCAATACTAATGGCATCTAGTAGAGTCGACATAGTTCTGAATGCATGCTGAGTATTTAACGCAGTTGCTTCAATTGAATTTTTTAGAAACATATTAGACACATCATTAGAGATGTATACAGAAATATGCTAGCTTTGATGTCATAAAACTTTGTTAAATTGAAGACCTTGGTGCAAAAACCGGCAAGGATGAAATTTAGTTTTCTCACTGGGTATATATTTTAAAAGATCGCCGATCGATTGGTGCCAAAATCAGACAAGTCCGAAGCATAATAACAGGCTGACAAGCTCTATGGCTTGACCGGAATTGTAACGCTATTGCATTATAATAATAATAATTTATTGCCCAACAGATTAATCCAATAATAGGACAAAATAAGAAGAATAACATACTATGAATATATAACGACCAATAACAAATATATTAAATATATGTATATACGTACCTATATGTAATGTATGTAAGTATAATGTGAGAATAGAATAAACAACATGCCGAAACGATCTAAAAGAATCAAATGAATTTATTGTACGGCAACTATGTTAGTGTACAGTCGGTTGGCATTTTTAACCATACGAGAAATTGGAGCTCCGAGTTTGACATTAGTTCTCATTGGAGTATCTTTAAAAATGTATCTGCATATCTTGCATTAATTCTGGGCACATGGAAGGAAACGTAACTCAATAGTTCGAGAGGGTCAATCTTGTAGTTAATCAGTTTTGCCAAGAATGCAGCACTGCGTTTCTCTCTTCTGTTTTGGAGTGATTCAAAGTTTTGTTCTTCTAATACGAAATAGTAGATTATATTTCTAGCTGAGAACTTTCTTTGTATGCGTTTAAAAGGTAACAGTTCTGACAGATAAAAAGGATACCAGATGTTAACAAGTATGTTCCAGTCGACTACGCACAAATGCACAATATAACGTAGTTAAAACGGCACAATCATAGAAAAGCTTAAAAGTTCTAAAAACAAAACCTAGCATACGCGACGCAGAAGAGCAGATTTTTTCAGTGTGTTGCTGAAATGTTAGTCTTGATTCAAACCAAGATCTTTTATTTGTGATACACGTTGCAGCATCATTCCTGTTAAGTGGTAATCAGAGACAATAGCTTGAACTTTACGTGTAAGGGTGAGAATTTTTATCATTTAGACTAAGTTTGAAATTCAAACGCCAAAACGCAAGAGTATCGAGGTCCTTCTGTATTTCTGCAGAGTCTGCAGGGTCCCAGGGATGATACATAGGAATTTCGCTAATTCGCCCGGTTTATCCCGTTTGGGAGAGGGGGGTATACCCTGGCCGATGGGAAACTGCATGCCACCAGATAACTTAAATGCATAAACTGGAGTATGAGGATCATGCTATCGCTGTGCAGATTCAGTCTTGTGATCCAAAGAAACCATCTAGTCTGGAGCCACTACGCTTAAGAGGTATAGACAACTCCACCTGAACGGGTACATACCGGGATTCTACCTAGGTAGAATTAAACAAAGCACTGAAGTGGGCACACTAGCCCTATAACATGGTAGACCAGGGTAGCATAACCGTCCAAGCCCAGCCACATTGAAGTTGGATTCGATCGGGCCGTTGGTCCCACATTTGTGAGGAAAGTCAGAAGCTGGACTAGCGATCGTCTTCTATGCCGAGAGAAGGGCCCTCGACGAGTTAGTAGGTACATTTATAACTCCGGCACTAGCCTGGAGAGCTAGTTGAGGTTTAGATATGTATACCTCTTTCCACCAGTGTGTACAGGGAAAGCTTTTGCTTTTGCAATAGCATTAGTGCGCTAATTGAGCGTATCTTAATTCGTATCCCTGAAAGGAGAACCGTGGTGATTATTTTATAAGGTGCGCCACGTTAAAATAACGCTATCCGAGTTGTTGACTCAACTCAATGGTGATACTTACAAAGTTGTTTGCGAAATACGACTGTATTAATTTAAGAGTTGAAAGAGAGAATCTAAAACCCTAAAATAGTGTCGAAGACACGGCTAAAATCAGTATAAATAACATCGATTTGGAGACCACGATCAATGTTTTCACAAAGAAACTGCAGAAAAAGCAAGTAAGATTTGTAATAGTCCTATTTAAACACTTTAGCAAAGTTGGAGTTTACATGGAGGTTATTATCTGGAGAGTTTTTTCGTTTTCTTACAAATGTTGATTTAGGACTTGACCGGCTTTACACCAATGTCTTCAATTTAAAAAGATTGTGTTCCAAAGCAAATAAACTTAAAAAAAGTTAAACTCTTTTTATGCATTGCATACACGGTACATCTAGAGTTAACGTTGTCTAAATATGCCGCTGATATGGGTGGGGATTTTTGTACAAACTGTTCACATAAAATATGGCATACAAATGAGTCTGCCTCGTTTTACTTTAAAAATAGTTATATTGTAGGTAACATAGACGACACATTTTTCAAAACATGTCACAGCAAGATTGTCACAATCTTGATAAACTAGTTAATATGTCAAAAAGCACAAGTAAGAAATCCTTAGAAAGTTCAATAACAGTCTTCAAAATATCCAAACCTCATCAGCTATTAGATTTTTTTAAACTTTCCCTAAAAAATAATTGGCGCCTCTGGTCACTAACTTGTATAAGAAACGAAAATTAACTTCTGGGATAGAGGTTGAGAGTGAGTTCATGAGCAAATCAGAAAATAGTAAGAATTTTAGTTATTGAAAAATATACGGGGCGCTCCATTTTAAAGAAACACTTTTTCTATCACCCTGTATAATAAATGAATTTTCAAAACCGTTCAGTATGTTTAAAAACTGCACATAATATTGTTTAAAATATTTTTTTAAACGAACCCATTATCTTAAAAATAAAAAACTAATAATAGGTTACATATACTTGAATCACCCTGTATACAGGGAATCATTTTAAGACCAAATTTTAAATCTATCGACCCCTTTTCATTAAATGATCAAAAATCCCAAAAAGTAACAAAAACCTGTTTTTTACAAAATATCAAAATTTTAGCCTACTTTATTAAAAATGTTAGATACTAAAATAATGAAGAGAAAATTTTCTACATGTTAAAATGAACTGAGCATGCCCCGGCTAAACCTAATAAGGATCTTATAGAATTTCCATGTCTACTTAATGTACTATTGAAATAAACTAGACATTCAAATCAGGTATTCGTGCAGACTTTAGAGTTCCGTAAGGAAATTTTTGAAAAATGAGCTGAAGGTGCACAGCCTAGCACCTGATAAGGGTCTTATGAGGCTTATTCATGTGATTTAATCTTGGAAAGTGCTATCGGGTCTATATGGGAACCTTATCTTTATGATGTTGCCTTAGTTACGACCTGATAAGGATTTTATATGGCTACCGTGTATGTCTAATCTTGAATATAACAGGTGGTCCCGATAGGATTTTCCTTGTTCGACAGGGGTACCTGATCGGGCTTCCATAGATTATTTAAATTGTATAATGACCTCAGATTGTCCCTGTCGAAACTTCATCAAAATCTTAAGGGGCGCCCCTGTAATGTAATCTAATCTTGAAAAGAACTGGAGCTGACCCGATCAGACTTTCATGAGGTCCTAATTGGGCTTCCCTAAGTAAATTATCCTCAAAATAAATTGGGTCTGACTTAATCGTACTGATAGAGACCCGCTCGTGCTTTTCTAATTGGAGCTATTATCAATTACACCTTATACGGTCCCTAGACCACGTCGTTCAATTTCTAGCCGGATCCTTCTAACGTATCTACGTGCCTATTTAGGTAATATTCCTACTACTGTTGTCTATTGACATCGCAGAAGTTAACATAGCTATTGACAACTCTGGAAATGCTTTCCCATATTAGTCATAAATCCATCCGGACCGACATGAAATCAAGCCATAGGTCGACAGTAGTGAAATAAAACAATACGCAAAAGTGCCACTCTACAAAACAATAAACAACTAAAACAAAACATTCTTATTAACGATAAAACTCGAGGTTAGCTTGCCCTGACTATAATATACGTGGCGAATACCCGTGACGTCACGTTTCTTGGGAATGAAAATTAGGAAATCACCTACAATATATAAAATTTTGCTGTTTGTTATCTGTGGTATGAACACACGTGTGAGAGCTGCGAACTCTTGGTAGAGGCGCCACTTACGCACGGCTACTCGGCGGCCGATTCGAAAAACGTAAAGTAAATTTCCGATGGGCCAGTCGCGAAGGTGTTGAAAAAATGATTATTGGAAAAGCAGATTTCCATCGCCATCTGCAACTAATGATTGAGTCTAGCCAGGAGGCGACTGGTTTGAGACTTAGTCCTGAAGCGAGTCTCTCCACCGTCACCGGAGTTTGCAGCCTGGAAAGCGGCCGTCCCGCACTATCCTTCTCCAGGTTGCCATCCGGGATAAAATTAGACGACATCCGAGTTACCCGACGTACGGGAACTTGATCTACCGAGAATCATAGCCCGATGGCGTCAATCTGCGAAGAGTCATTTTGCTTCCTCCAAATACCTATCACAGCTAATACATTTTGAGCATTCGAGCACAACTTCTACGACTATACGGGGTGTAACGGTTCGTAGGTAAAACTCTACAGTACGGTATTCTCGTACTTTATTTAAAATATGACAATATACTAACTCTGTATTGTATAATGAAAACTGAGTTAAAACTCTAATAACATGTTTTCCCCTGATGGCTCCTTCAGAAGGTATAGGCACTTTTAGATATTTTAAACTGGCAACAGTGTAGGTTCTTCAATGCTATTTAATTTCGGTCGACTAGGTGTTGATCTATGATTAACTAAACGAGGCGTCTTTCAAGAGACATTTTAGGATTTGCATGGCAACCGATATTTACCAACATACTGACTTGATATAATAGTTTTTTTGTGTATTAAAAATGCTTTGTTCAGACGCATTTATTAGGTATTTATGATGTAATCCCTGACATATTCACGAAAATTTATCTTTATTGAGAACAATTTATTAAATTTTTCGTGAACTTCTAAGTAAAACATTATTATCAAAGTTATCATTTCTTTGATCTAGAGAGCTTCCATCACTTGTAATGCAATACTTGAATACTAATTTGAAACCAACGGTCCATGTCGAATCAAAGAAATCTGTAGTCAAAGTACTAGGCTCAAAGCAATATAATTCAAACTGTATACTCCTATTACGTTGTTGTCATATTTCTAAAAAGTATCATCACATGTATTCTTGCGCATAGAATTCTTGCGATTTAAAGCAGTTAAGTTTTCAAAGCCTGCTGAACAGGTTTATGTATGGTTTAATATTGTTAATTCAATCCAAATATGGCCTACTAAAAGTCGGGAAATTTAAAAATAATATATAGTGTTGGGCAATACTTTAACTGAAATAAATAAAGATTAGTAAAAGTTTCACAGTTTTATTAAAATATAACATGTCTAATTTTAATAAATTAGACAGTTTAGAAGCCTTTGAGATATACAAACACAAACTCAGGGTACCTTTAATGAATGAACAACTTGAGCTCAGTAATTCTCCGTTACTGGAAGTATTAGATATTTAATTCTGATTATTATTATTATTTTATCTAGTTACCTATTTTTGTATCTACCTTAGCGACGTGTTTGTTTATAATTATATTACCTTTGATAATGACAGCATAGCTGTCGAAACAATATTGTCAGGTTATATTTTAATAAAACTGTGAAACTTTTACTAATCTTTATTTATTTCATGATTATGGAGTTCCACAAAGTAAGGATGGAAACAATAAACAAAAATACTTTAACTGCTTGTACCTCTTAAAGAGTATATAGAGTCGTAAGTAGTAGAGTTTTTAACTCAGTTTTCATCGTAAAATACCGTACTGGAGAGTTTACCTGTAGAATCGTTACACTCTGTATAGTGAAGACAAAACAGGTTTAATAAGTTTTAATATTAACAGTTATAAATAATTACTATCGTTCTATTACTTGTTTATTATTTGACATACATTGTAGACAATTGCTTCCTCTTTATTTTACTATATCACCAATTCTTCATTAAGGTGAACCGCAATTGAGTTATTTTGAAAAAGAGATGTTCAAAGATTTAATTAAAAAATTGCTCTTGTCGCTGCCACGCGTTTAATATTGACTCTACGAAAAAATATGTGTATTAGTATAGTTCCATTTTTAATAGAGTGGACCGAAATTAGAATATTTCGTAAAAAATGTTTTTTTCTAAATATTTTTGAGTTTTTGGTGATGGTAGATTTTTTTAATTTGTTCTTAAAATGATTCCCTATGTCCATGGAATGGAGTCCATAGAAAAAAAAAGATTTGGATTAATCGAATGTTGAATTAAACTAAATCCCAAGACATCGCACACTGGGACAGGAAACAACAAAACATGGCAAGAAGTCATTTTACTTTGGTGGCCACTGCAAAGCCTAAATCAATGGACCGACGCATTGTTTTCCGCAATTATTTCTTTATTATATCAACATACCTTTCGATTGTTTGTTGTGTGGAAAGTAAAAAGATTTTGGCTATATATCAATATGGATGCTTTTCCTGGAGGTATGTTCTTTTTATTTTAACAGGTCTATGTTTTTCAAAATAATTTTTTAAGTAGATTTCTTTATTATACAGCATGTATTTATGTAAAAACCAGTTTCTCAAGTTCATTTCATTATTTCAATTAAACTTCAAGTTTGCTTCCGGGCACTTCCGGGATAAAAATTTTACATCAATGTAATCGTAAAATATTCGAATTTATGACACTGTAAAAATATCTTTCCCAAGTGTACACAGTTAGAAAAAAGTATATAAATCCAATAGCCGTACTGTAAATACAAAGTACCTACTATGCACTGGGAATTAACATCTTTCACACACTATTAAGCCCGTTTGACATGATCTACGTAGGTACTAAATTTATGCAAAAATTTAGGAGTAAAATTTTCATCGATTTTTTTCAGGTTGCAAACACGAAATTATGGATAGAAATTTATTAGAAAATTTTTTTAGTTAATTATTTAGATTTTGTTTTAAATATGTGAGTAAAAACGCGCGTAAATGTGCGTACAGCACCATGGCTAACTTCAGATCGCATACATTTTTGGTTTATTTTGTTTTTTCTTTTTTACTAATAGTATGTCCAAAACGTACACGCAGCTGCCGCTGCATACATTTATACTTCACTAATATCAGACATTTTCCAAATTTCCAAAAACAGAACTAAATCCAAAGATAATTAACCTCAAAATGTAATATTAAAAATATAAACAACCACGAAGTCAACTCTTGGTTATATCAAGACTACAAACACTGCAACCACAAATAACACTAAAAGAATACGTTAATACGCATGCGCGATTGACAGATTTTGCATTAAAAAATGAGATTCGTTGCAAACAAAAAATGTCAAATTTTATCAAAAAATTTATTACAAAATTCACTTCTAAATTTTTGTGTAAATTTAGTATCATGTCAAGCAGGCTTTATATTGTCATGTCACGTATGAGTACAAAAGTACTTCATTTTGATTTGCTAGCCCTACAGTTAGATTGTATTGTAGAGTGTCTAGGGTGGCTCAGGTAAAATGATCCTGTACCTTATCTTGGAAATTATAAGAGTTACGAAAAAAAGTTAATTACCAATGTTGATTAGTATAAAAAAAAATTTTTATTTTATAACATTTTTGTTTATGCAGGGTGAGTCGTTTTGCTATGACTACTGTGACACTGTTTATTATTATTCAACAATACATTTATAAAAAACGTTGACTTAGGTATTTATAAGTATCGTGTATTATAATAGTTACATATTACATTACAAGTTGCAGTAGGTAAATAATTTTTTTTAAATGTTGCATTTTTAGAAACAGATTAAAGAAATTAGATTTTTTCAAAAACTTGGGTACTTCCGGTGTGTATGTTTACCAAAAATACTTACAATAAAGTGCAGGATTAAAAATTGTAGAAATATACAGAATGTTCCAATTAAAATAAAAAAAGTTGATAGTAGCCATAACAAAACAATTCACCCTATATATACAAAATATTATAAAATTTAAATTTGTTTTTTCCAACCAACTTAACATTATTAACATTATATACAATGTTTTGTATCGTCTATATAATCCTTAAAAAACTTTGCATACAATAACTATTAATCTAGGCACTCCAAATATTTTTTGCCTGATTTTTATGCTTCTTGCCCCAATGTGCATCTTGACCAGTGATGCCAGACCTCCTGTTTTAGCAGGAGATCTACTGTTTTTACTCTCAATCTACTGTTTTTACTCCGAAATCTTCTGTTAAAATAATTGAGTACAAAATTAATAAATTGTTCTTAACAAATTACACATGACAATTAAAAGTTGTATGAATTTTTTTGTTTTGTAACTTTTAAACGGTAGAAAATATCGAATCATAGTAAGACACCAAAAGATTAGAGAACAGAATGAGGAGTCTGATTCTCTAAGTGAAAACAGACAGTGACTTCGCAGTAAAAAATTTGAGGGGGAGGGTACGGAGTCAGGAAAATGTATTATACCCGTTTCGAAGATATTGGTCACCGTATACCGTGTGCCAAATTTAAATAATTTATCTCTAGAAATGTAACCTATCTTTCTCATTTATTTATTTTTTGTTATATTTTGAGTGTTTTATTAGCAGAGTTTTATTTTATTTTTATAGGTATGTGTTTTGTGACCAATACATTTCTACTTTTTAATTTTTCTTTTATATTTTGCATGTTTTATGTAAAAAATA
This sequence comes from Agrypnus murinus, assembly GCA_929113105.1. Lineage (NCBI taxonomy): Eukaryota > Metazoa > Arthropoda > Insecta > Coleoptera > Elateridae > Agrypnus > Agrypnus murinus. Next base: position 90,873,482 of record OV816023.1, on the reverse strand, counting down.
CATTTATTAAAAATCTGCTGTTCAGATGGGCAAATCTACTGTTCGGTTGTATCCTATCCTACTGTTGACAGAAATATCCATCTGGCATCACTGATCGTGACAGCAACAGTATATATTTCGATGAGGTAGGTTATTTTGAATGAATTTTGAAGCGCATATTAACAGAAAATAAATTTGTAGGTTTGGGTGTTCCTCACTATAATTAGTTGATGTAAATATATTCTTTTATCCATGAGACGTCGTCACGTTTTTCATGTTTATATCTTATATTCTACGTCCTTGACTAATAGTTACAAGTTACTCGATTATCATAAAACTATTGATGTCAGTTTTATTGCTAGAAAAAAAATGTTTTTTAAAGATGATGCTATATCTGAAAAGTTGTATGAATTTGGAGAATGGATATCGCTATATTGTTTATGATATTGCTATTATTATTATTAGGGGGATTTTTTTCTTTACACTCATAAGTCGAGATATCGAGAATGTCTTTGATTAGGGACTGATAGAAACATCCTATCATCTTATGAGATATTGGAATGCAGTATGTTTAGAGGATATACCGCACTAATTTGTGTTTAGGAGATAATTGTTTATTTGTAAATCTCACCTTGAGTAACCGCCAGTCGAACGTGTCCGACCAGTCCGCAACAGGCGTATAATAATCGTCGTCTTTGATTCCATTTAAATTATTATCATTTACTGGCGAAGACGGTGTTTTTTTAGTACTGTCGGAAGGGACTGATGTTGTGGCAAAATGTCCAATTTTGATTACACATAGTGTTACTGAAAAAGTAATATTGCAGTTAATGTAACCAAGTTAAATAAAATACAGTGAGTGCTTGTTGTTTATAATTGGAGGTTATCAAAAGATTTTGAAAAGTCTTTGATTTGATGAGAATACTATTAAAAATAGTACCTATTCTCGTCACTTTGTTCTATTTTTAAAAAATAATAATAATAATAATAATAATAGTAACATTGAATTGTTATAAATGAAAAATATCTCTTAAGTAAATCAGGTTATCTGTGGTCTGAGGTCAAAAGTTTTATTTTCTATCCGTTTCTGTACATGAATCTATGTACATAAAAGAATGATTGGAATAAATATAAAAAAATTTAATGTCAAAATTCAGCATTTGTTGTCTTTTCGATATAAAAGAAAGTAAAATAGTATGTATAGACTACAGTACAAAATTATCAAAAATAATATTACTGGCTAGTTAAACGGTTCAAGAAAAAGGAATCTATTAAATATCTAAATGAATATTTAAGAGATCTAATTTGGTGTTTAGTTTAAACAAAAAGCAAGTTATTACTTTTGGATATACTTAAGATTATTAGTTTATAATAGCATACAACTAAGTCATAGCAATTACTTACCAAATATTCTGTACAACCACATATTTGTGCGAGCACTTACTGAATAAAGTTGTTTGGATCGTGTTGGTGATGGTCCGGCTGCGTTATTTGAACTTTTATTCCGAATAGGAATGGGAAATTCCCTCTACTCATTAATGAAGTTTACGATAGCTATCATACAAATAAAATTAACACAATATTATCGGCTTTTGATATTTGTGAAAATTTTATTTCGTAGAATCTACACGAAAAATATTTGTTGCTATAAAAAAAAATGAAATTCACTATTTGAAAAGTGATTTCGTAGTAATTTAAAAAATCTCTCTCTGGATAGATTTAAAATATCTTACAAATCAGGCACATCATATACAATTTATTAAAAACGATTTAAGGATTACGGCTTCCATCAGTTTGTATATATGCGTACAGGTTATATTTGCTTCTCCAAGGAGATAACCAATAAATACAGGAAAATCCTGAACCTGTATGACGGCTATCACTGACTAGTTTTACCACTTTACACATACATAACAATGCTTTAGGAGTTGCATAATCGACTATAAGCAAAGATTTGCAAAAATGAAAAATAAAACCACAAATTCTGATTTTGGTTTCCTAACTGTATTGGTGTGCTACCAAAACTTGCTATCTCAAACAAAAACATTGGTATCAACATTCCAAACAACCAACTAGCGTGTCTGGTTATTAATATGACATTTGTTTGCGTTGTTAATGTAATGAATGTAATGACATCATTATTTCCTCCTGTTTTAAATTTGAGATTCTTCATTTATTTATCATTTTGTATCAAAAAATCCTTTCTTATTACAATTAGTTTGGTTCTTATTTACTAGAGTAACCAAACAACGTTACCTACCGAAACTATAGACCAATTTCAAGTAAACATATCCATAGTAGGAGTTGCAAAGCCCAAACTGTTTTATGTAGTCTTAGCGAGTAGAATTAACCGAATAACTTCTTTGAGAAACGCATACCTAGGAGGAGTAAAATTCTTTATAAAGTTCTCCTGGCTATAAGCAGGAAAACCCAATCTACTTGAAGATGCATAGTTTTTTGGCAACAGGCATTTCCACCAATTTTCTGTTGCAATCTAACTTGGACTTTTTTATTTTCTGTGTTTCAATTAAATTGTTTTAATTTATATAAAACTGTATTTCGACCCTTTTAGTATCTTCATTAGCGATCCAAAACAAAGCTGCCAAGTAATCAAATTAAATCAATTGCATAAGTAAGTTCAGTTTGCCACCCTCTTGTACACCTGATTACCCAAAAGCCAAACCATCTTTTTTATCATTTATTTTATAAACTAATCATTTGTAATTTTTATTATAATAATAAAATTATAGTAAACAATCTGAAACAACAAATAAATATAGTAAACTTCGATCGTTGATGTCGTGGGGTTTAAGGGCCCGTTATCGCCGCCAGTGTTAATAATAGGAAGCTTCATTAACTATAAACACCTAAAGATGGCGCTACGGTCGCCAAAAGGGAATTAATTTGTTTAAAACTAAAATTTGAAAATGTAAATAGAAACATTATTTGATTACATAGCAGTTCTCTGCTCACAGTGTTGCCAGACATGCGTGAACTTTCAAAATATTTTAAGTTTAACCGAAAGTTTTAATTTTTAAATGCCAAGGAATAATTTAAGGTAGTTGAAATTAAAAATGGGAATATAAAACTGCTAAATATCTTTAAAAATATCATTTGTTCTTGCTGGTTTTAAGATAAAGAAAAGTATTACTATATTAAAATATTGAAAATATATATTCGTTTTAAGAAATTACTCAGGACTAATTAAGAGTGAAATAATTTATTCAAAAATTAACCGTCACATGCTCTTAAGTGAAGAAAAACAACATTTACTTCGGGAATTTATTAAATAATAGTTAAAAGATTAGGAAAGTTAAAGTATGGGAAGGGATATGAACAATAATCTGTTACTTTACATCGACAATCACAAAAATATATGTAACAATAACGAAAATGCGTTAAATGTACATATTAACAGTCAAATCAAACTCGTTGAAACTTCCCGCTTTTTAACTCGATCCGCCTACAGCGCGTTACGTGAGCAAAAGCCTGAACTAAGAATGATAGTTATCATTTACCAAAATGTTTGAATAAATGGGATATGACCTTTTTTTAGTTCATAAAGTTCTTTTATACTGTTGTATATTCGGGCATTTTTATCTCAAATAACACTTGAACGATAATTTAGGAAGTACAGCTTACTATTTTTAAAAGCTCACTAGGTATAGTTTTGTTTTTATAAATTTACACTCTTTATTCGTTAAGGAAATAGTTTTTGTATTTTTGTATTTGCTATAAAGCATAATATAAACTAGATAACACTCTTAAGAAAAGATCTTATGCACAATAAATGTAAACTAAGTGCAATTTTTAAAAATTGTAATGAAATTCTTCAGAGCTGTTTAAGCGGTACTTAACCTACGCGATAACGGAGCCTTAAGCAAAATACGTAAAAGCCCCCAAAGAATTATAAACATACAAGATAATTTGAGTTTTTTTTTAAATTAGATTGTAAGCAAATTCCTGGGACGTTGGAAGTATTTTCAATTGGTGGGGGGGCGAACTGGGGTGCTTTTTCTGATATTTTGCCAAAATATGGTATAGATATGTAATTTGTGTCTTTTGTTTGACTATCAATGGGATATATTCTTTTGATAGCTAACCTATAATCGTTTTGTTTAACTATTTAAAGTGTCAATCATATTTGGACTTTAATGATTTACATGTGCTAGATGTTAAATAGTTTGTTTAATAATTTATTTATTAAAATCTGGCTGTGTGAGTAGAGTACTTAAAACTCTGTGTACCAAGGCTCTTTAAGCTGCTAGTTTATGTGATTTGTGGTGTTAGGATTCATTTGGTATGGTTATGTGTACGTATGTGTTGGTTTTGTGTATATGTCTGTATATATATTCTGTTAATCTTGATAGTTAAGTCAAAGAGTAGATATTATAAGAGGCGAAAGTTGGTAGAGAAACCTCAATTCCGAGAGAGATAGAATACAAAAACCGCTTTAAAGGGCCCATCGCCGATTTTCGGTTACTTTCGGCTCGCTCTTAGTTTGTTGCTATGCCATTGGACTGGAGCACAGAAATGCCAAAGATGGATGCTTATTTTCATTCTTTTATACCTGTCAAGTCAATTCGTTATTTCGTATGTGTTCCATGAAAGTGTACCCATATTGCGACAAACAGTTAATGTGTAGTGTGTGTTTTGGTGATTATGAGAGTTAAATAAACAAACAATTGAACATTTATAGTGAAGCAAAACATCAATGGAGAAAAACGTAAACACCGCGGGTATTTTCAAGAACTGTAGGAATACATTTTATTTCGATGACAACGACATTCACTTCTTTCGATTTCCGAAAGACGAAGTACTGTGTTATTTACGTACCGTATTAGTTTAAGATTATTTTTTTAAATTCTTTAACCTCAAAAGTAGATGTCATCTAATCTTAAAACACACCTGTTAACTCATAGTGGCGAGAAACCATTTGAATGTAATTTGTGTGACTACAAATGTTTTCAAAAGTTACTCAAAGTGTTAGTCTTAAAACATACATGTTTTGGTGAGAACCATTTGAGTGAAATCTATGTGATTATAAATGTTTACTGTTTAAAGGGCATGTTAACTCACACTGGTGAAAAACCATTCAATAAGTAATTTATAGTTTGTATACTAAATACATACTAAATATCATTCTATAATGAACTGCAATTCATGCGAAATGTTATCATTAGTGGATTATTAAATATTTTATATTGTTGAGAGAGAATACCATATATGTATCTAGTATCTACCAATCACTTGTAATAAGCTTTTTATGTTTTAAAACTTTATATACAATAAAGATTTGTATTAAATTGAATAAAGACAACAATTGGTGTATAGTTTTATTTAAATGATCCCTTATATACTGCCCAACTAGTATACATACGAAATTAACAACCCTGGACGCTAGCTGGTTGAGTTGAGACGTGGTGGATATTTAAATTTCGCGCGCTTCTGTTCAACCGAGTTAAAGGGCCAAGCGTTCCAAGGTCATTGAAACTGATGACGTGAGATTAAAGACGCCGTGCGAAGTTTCGCCTCTTACAATATACTACTCTTTGGTTAAGTCTAAAAAGTTAATAGCCCTGTTTTGTTCTGTTTCTAATGTAATATTTATGGTGTTTGGTGGAGACTATTAATAAGAATTAAAAATTCATTGATAAGCTCAAAAGAACTGTCAAAACAAGCTAAAATGTCATCAACATAACGAAACCAAAATAGAATATATTTAGAAGGGTTAATTCAAATATATGATCTTCTAAAGTATCCATGTCAGATAACAGAGTGAATTTCGCATAGGCAAACCATCTTTTTGTAGATGTTTTATTATTGATGGTAAAATAATTTTGACATATACAGAGATCAAATAATTTAATTAACTCTAACTTTTTAACTAATTCTATGTTACTACACTCGAGGGAAAAAACGCACCATTTAAAAACGCACCAAAAATACCAAAATTTCAAATCGTCATAACTCGGCGGATTTTGGATGCAAATGGATAAACCTTTGCGTGCTAAAAAGTTTGAAGTGTCTAGTTTAAGGTCGTGTAAGCCTATGTTACGTTTAAGCCTTTCCACTCCTCGCCACCCCCGGAAGAATAAAAAATGTTTTTGATTCAAAAAATGTCAAGGTTTAACAGCTTGTACGGAGTACCAAAAAAAAATCGTGCACCCAATCCACCGCGCCTGGACAATAACGTTTAATCCTTTTTCTGTAAAATTTTCAAAATTTCTAGTGCCTACGCTGATTTGGCGCAAAGTTACGAATTTTTGAAGTTTACCCTGCATTTTATCGTGTGTTTTTCGTCTTCTGCCAGCGACATTATTACCAGTTGAGTTTAAACCTTTTCTTTTCAAATTGAAAAAAATTGAGAAATGTTACAAATGTGTTTAATTATTAAAAACATTTTTTTATTAACGTTCATTATTTTAACTTGTAACCGCCGATAGCGTTACCCGAATTGGTAGCGCCAACGCGCCAAATTATCGTAGGTACTCGAAGTTTTGAGAACTTGAGAACAGAAAAAGGATTGAAAATCTTCATTGCCTTGGCGGTCGATTGGGTACACGATTTTTTTGGTACACCGTACAAGCTGTGAAAGTTTGACATTTACTTAATCAAAAACATTTTTTATTCTTCGGGGAGGGCAGCAGGTGCGGAAAAGTTTAAAGGTAACATTCGCTTACACGATCCTAAACTAGGCACTTCAAACTTTTTATCACGTAAAGGTTCATCCATTTTCGTTGAAAATCCGCCGAGATATGACGGTTTGAAAGTTTAGTATTTTTGGTGCGTTTTTTCCTCGAGTGTATTAGTCAGGAAACTATCTAATAAAGGAATACATTCTTGTGGATATATTCTGGAGAACATGCTAGCCTTGACAGCCTTGGTAGTGTAATGTCTGGCGTGCCGGACTTTCACCCAAGCGGCCCGCGATCGACTCCCGGCGCCGTCAGATCTGGTTAAGGCTTTCTGCAGTTTTCCTTAGCTGTGACACAAATGTGGGATTTGCGCTGTTCGCCCCCTCCCTCCCGCACAAGCTTATAGCTTCTGGGGCCTTGGTTTAGAGGTTATGGGTTGTAGTAGTTATTATTATTATTATTATTATCAAAGCTAACGAGTTTTGAATGTGGTGGAAGATGTATGTTTTGTAGCTTATCTACTAATTCTAATGAATTTCTAACAGAGTATTTCGATTTGTAATCTATCGTAATAATAATCTGGTTGCGTTTCTTCGATAAAATGTGATTAGGTGCATTGATATATGATGCAACTTGTCTAATAGGCATATTCTGTTTATGTGTTGTTACAGAAATAAACATCTCGAAAAATCTAATTACACCAAACATCTTTTAGAACAGAATCACATAACGACTCCCCAAAATGATATCAAATTCCTACATTTTTGTACAGATTGATCTGAGTAATTCTTCGTTACTGGAAGTGTTATTAGATATTTAATTTTTATTATTTTTATCTAGTTATCTATTTTTCGTATTTACCTTAGCGACATGTTTGTTTATATTCATATTACCTTTGATAATGACAACTTAGCTATCGAAAAACTTCAAGTTATAATTGAATAAATATTGTGAAATTTTGTATTAATCTTTATTTATTTTATGATTCTGGAGTTTCACAAAGTAATGCTCGGGACATATAAGTAAACAATATTATTTTATGTTACTTTTATATAAATATCATGTGCCTTTACTAACTTTAGCTTGATGTTGCCTTGAATAATTAACGTTTATAAGAAAATACATGTAATTTCACGCTAGAACTCAAATAGCATATCTACTGACCGTACTCATAAACTTACGTAAAAAACTGTGTTAAGTACAGAGACACCCCAATTAATTGTTTATACTGTAGTAAGTCAGAAATTTGCTATTTGGAAATTTCCGATTAGATACGGTGAACGTGCATCTTGCATACGTGCGATAAAATTAAATAATTGAAAACGAGACACTATACTATTCATTTTTTTTCTATATTCCTCTGACTTTAAAAGCGTATTTCTCGTAAAGTACTGAACCAAAATAAATATTTTAAAAACGAGCAAATAGTAAATTTATTTCTACATACAACAGTAAAATATTATATCTCTAAATATACTATACGTATACTTTTGTTTTTATCGTGCGATACGTAATAAAACCCATTTTTAGGGATAATTTCATTAAAAGTAAGTTAAATATTTTTTTTCTCGGAAAGTATATGCTATATATTTATGAGTTCTTTGTAGAGGTTAGAAAGAAGCCTTGTGGTTCTTATGCTATTAATTTTCAGACAAAAAGGTGTTTTATTTAAGATTATATTAAAAAATAGTGAACTATGTTTTCTTCTTAATTAATAGAGATAGCGTCAATATTTTTCCGCTAAATTAACACTTTTCATATGTAGGTATTATTTTCCAAAAAAAGTTTCTAAGTTTAACAATAAAAATGCAGTAACAAAAAAAACGGTTTTTAGTGACAAGCGGTTTGAACAAAAAGTGTTTTTTTTTGTTATTGCACTTTTATTGTTGAAATTAAAAACTTTTCTGAAAAAAAATAATGCCTACATATAAAAAGATACCAAGATACTACATATAATTTTCAGACAAAAAACTGTTTTATTTAAGATTTAATGAAAAAATTACGCACTATGTTTTCTTGTTTATTAATAGAGATGGAGTCAAAATTTCTTCATTATTTTAACACTTTTCATGTGTAGACATTATTTTCTTTAAAAGATTGTTTCTAATAGTAATATAGAAATTTTAACAATAAGAATGCTGTAACAAAAAAACGATTTTAGTGACGAGCGGTTTGGACAAAAAATTGTTTTTTGTTATTGCACTTTTATTGTTAAAATTAGGATTTTTTTTTGAAGAAAATAATATCTACATATGAAAAGTGTTAATTTAACGAAAAGAAATTGACGCTATCAGTAGTGGGAGATGGCCGGTTCTGGGACAGCACCTCACCTCGGGCAGGCAACCAGGTATACACGCTAACATATGGGCTAATATACAGCTATCGTTCTCATACAGGAGCGTACAAGAGAAAAATATGAAAGAGGGTTTGAATTAAATGATATAAATCAGGTCAGGGGCAAATATCTCTTAATACTCACCCTGCTTCTACGTTTATGAATCATTTTCATTCCTTTTCTTTATTATTAACATATTACTTTTGATTCGCGGATCAGCATGTGATACACCTCCACACCTCTAGCATGCAACCATGTATACATGCGAGCATATGCGTTAATGTATAGTTATTACCATAGAGGGGATGCGATTATTTACGATATAATGCATAACATTTTATATTAATTACATAAATTTAATTACCCTAATTAAATTTATTTGTTCGAATTAAAAACGCTTAACATTATTATCAAAGATCGAAATTAAAAATAACAAAAACAAAGAATTTCGAGTAGGCAACCATATATACATATGAGCTTAATATATAGCTATCATTGAAAATATGAAAGAGGGATTGAATTATACGCTATAAATCAGGTCAGGGTAATATACCTTAACGGACCACAGGTAACAGAGTCCGCGTTTTTCCCACGTATTACTATTTAACTGCAACATTTTATTTTAATTAGATAAATCTAATTAATTATATAATACCTATAAATAACATATTATTAATAAAGAATTAAGAATATACACAATTCAAATTTAAAATACCTTTCACGACTGACCAATGATACGATATATGAATACAACGTTTGGCAATCAAGCATCGACACGATCGGAGAGCGACCTTCAAAATTTTTATCTATACAATAATCTAGACGATATTTAATTAAAATACTTCAGGATAGTTAGCTTCTCTCTTCTATCCCCAGGAGTTTAATAATAATAATATAAACAGATATCTCTCATCATAACACCTCCTCGGTATATACATCGTACATAAACTCGATCTTGCATCTTATCAAAAACTAACAAGATATACTAAAGTTTCTCGGTCGATATGTATCAGGTAGAAAAAAAGGGTCACATTTGTAGGCAGGTAATAACTACGGTAATCTTAAAACACATCAGTCTATCAAATACTATTAAATAATTGCAATATTACATATGTCATTTCCACATATCTTTCGTAAAATTCAGTTTATCCACAAAGAAAATTAATTAGTTTGACAACTCTTCACGTTAATAAAGGATAATTTATTATATACTATTATACATTCAACACCAGGTGATCAGTTTGTATCAACGATTTAAAAAGATTTATTAATTTATAGTTCGAATACGAAAACAAAACGTATTATTGTATGTGTTAGGAGGACCTACAACGGGTCTATTAACGAGATAAATAATAATGATAATTAATTTGTAACGCCTAATAAATATGATCGTTTTTAAAGGATAAACTATTTAATAAAGGTATAAACGATAAAAATTATCGAAACAATTCTCAGATAGATTAGCATTTTTGGCTGTCTGAACAAGATATTAGATAGGTCATTAACGCAGATGTTTATCCCGCAGGTAGGCGGATATCATAATATTAAAACAACCTTTCTACCTCAATACAACGAAGGATGCATACAGATAACCTCTGGACATCGCGGGGAAAAGGGACTGAGAGCGGTGTATTTTTTATGTAAGTTATTTCTAAGAAAGCAATTCATTTATCCAAATCACACTTTAAGGGTCGTTAATACTCTCGTCTCTATAATACTAGATCTTAAAAATGTTATTTATGCCGGTATTGGTTATTTGCATCTTCCTATTATTACAGAGCTTGAAAATAGCTTCTTCTTCTTAAAAATAGATTACTAATTAATATCCCATTTATATTTACGTAGAAACCGCACGTAATATCCATTAAATTACGTTGCTCCATTCCATCGTTGTAACAGCTTAAGTTAATTATAAAAGTTCGATTTACACCTCTTTTCAACCTGAATTATTAGTATAGTATTATGTTTTTCTATTTCATAAAGCTCTAATGAAGCTAATATAAAACATTTCGAATTTTGATTCTTGAGTCTCTATAATATACTTATATAATAAGTTGTACATGTAAACTTAACTAGCTTCTAAATTATCATAGTTAAAAATACAAGAAAGGGTTCTAGGGGGAAGAAATTCTAATCAATAGTTAGAAATCCTATAATTTCCCCAAGCTAAGGTATCTCCGTTCCCGCCAGCAATAATGTATCGTTTCGGAATTCCGAATTGATTATTCTCATTAAACTTCACCGTATCATACTTATCCAAATATTTCTTCATAGCCTCATGAAAAGCATCTGGTTGTGTCAGCAGAATTAACGAATCGGTATCTGTGTACAGCAGCTGGACCTTGTTCCCATATATTTTTTTAATGGTGTTATAATAAAAGTCATACATTATATGCTTAGCTAGATCTAGCACACAGAAACCAATATATATCGGCTTATCGTAGTGAACTTGTAGTTTCTTCATATAAATGGCTACCAGATCCTCTGTGAAGATAGCACACTCTTTAAATTGCGGTTTTGGAATCATACTCTCGACATTTGATTATTTATCAATGAAAACAATAAAAAGTATATCATTTATTATTATTACAGCTCTTGAAAATAGCTTCTTCTTCTTAAAAATGTGTTACTAATTAATATCCCTATTATATGTAGGTAGAAACCGCACGTAATATCCATTAAATTTTAACAATAGATAGTCGCAGTTTTAATAAAACAAAAAAAGAATTATATATAATTTTACCAGCTTTATTAAATCGAGGCGTTGAAAGGTTCAAAAATTTCTATTTACGTAACATTAGATCGATATGAACATTTGAAGGTATATACGTGTATTTTGAAATATACTAATAACAGATTCTAAACTATTAATATTTACAACAGTAAAATCTCAAATGCAGGAATTTTTCCAAGAAAAGCAAGTAGAGATCTTAATATTTGCAACAGTAAAACTCAGATGCTGGAAATGTCTACAAGAAAAGCAAAAATAGAAGTTATTTTACACTTTTCAGACAAGTTAACGTATTATTTATTCTAATAATAATATACATCCTCTGCAATCTAAAATGATATTACCTATATTGTAATCAACAATAATTGGAGATTTAATTCTATAGAGCGAGATAAGTGAACATTTCTTAACATTAAGGAGCAATTTATTCATATCAAGCCTTGATACGGCGTTCTGCAAACAGCTTAACCGCTGAGTCTATAAAAGTGCATCCCAGAATTCCTTGTAAACGACCCAAATTTAAGATCAATTCGTTCAATAATTCCTGACTTACCTGTGTGTTTTAAATGTCTACGTTCTAGATAATTATCATTTGTTTTGAATAACAATTAAATTTATCAAGTGTTCATATAAAAAGAAGGTCAGGCAGGCAGGCAGGCAGGTAATAATTACTAGCTTAGAAGACTTGTATTTTAGAGATCGGATACAGCCACATATATGCCTGTATATTACCTCTAAATTTTACTTAATCTACATACTTTAACAATACATGCAGTCAGGTTTAGCGTAAATAACAATTAGGGATATTAAGGCCATACTTACTGAACGTTAACATATGTTCTAAAGGTCACCCTTAATTAATTAACCCCCGGGACTATACATCCTTAGGCTAAAAACAGTCTTGAAACAGAAAATGGCAGAATCCGCCCTGTTAGATGGTCAGACAAGAAAGCAGAGTTATGTTATTAGCTGACAAACATCTTTGAAGAACGCCCTGATTCCACCACCTGTTATCCCGATGACGTTATAGGGTGACATTATGAAGTACTCTATACAAAACGCCTCTATACAAAATTAGAGATAAAAATTAATCCTATATGGTGAAAACGCAAGTATTCATGGAAATATGGGGTACATGATCCTAATCAGCATGGATTATAATTTATATTATACAAACGGAGAGACAGGAGTAGGTACAATCGGTTTATGTCATGCTCCCTCGTCGTCTTAACAGAGTAATTATACTATGCAGGGGTAAGCACTATCTTTTTCCTTGAGGTTATGTATTAGTTCGAGTTTAAGCTTAAATAACTTTACTATTGATGGCATAGACCCTTTATTTTCATATAGTAGCGACAACGGTTGATCTCGCCGCTAGCTCAAAAGCACCAGAACGATGTTGGCAACATTGACGATGACTATCTCTGTAGCCGGCATAGAAGCTTCTGCTGGTCTCGGAAAACTCCTGCTGCTGCTGCCTCTGGTAATGCTATGAAATGGAAACGTATCAAGATGACGCAGGAACTCAAAAGGATCATCTACCAGAACGTTTACTGTGAGAGGTAAATAAATAAGAAACATATATAGAATGTATATCGTTTATTTTATCATCAGTGTTAAAATACCATATTACATATAATTAGCAGTACAACAAGATCATCTTACATCTGTACAAATTAAATATTTACTTATTATATGATTTTTCTCATTTTAAGCTCTGTGATGACTGAAATTATTTCGTTTTCGTTTTCGAGACTGCTGCTATGAGCTTTCTTTGCGGCGTACAACAATTGGAGTCGATCCACTAGTTGATCAGGCGTACTCTGACGTATCCAATCCGGTTTCATCTTGTTTAACTTTTTGGGAAGACTAATCCCAAAGTCTGTTATTCTATATAAATTTGGCCTGATTACATTTTCGTATTTCCAATGTTTAACGCTTATTAGTCGACCGTTGCGCCTATAGTCTTTCTTATGAGCATTAGTAAGTGAGATTATTTTCATATAGGTGTCGATATCTTCCTCTGTTGGACTAGGAGAGCTTATTCGTTTAAGCGTTAGTAAATTAAACAGGCCGGATGTTCCATTGAAAAGTTTGTTTTTAATTAAAATATCTTTTCCCTGAAACTGTACTCGCGAACAACCAAATCGCCACTCATCGATGTCGTTATATAGACCATACCTAGTTTTGTCTACGTTTCTGTTTTCTCCGCTAGCTAATAATGCTCTATAATAGTTAGAGAATTCGTGATAATCTTTTAAGCTAGAATCGCATTCTTCTTCTTCATCATCAGCAGATGTAGCGGGAGATGATTGTTCAAGCTCTGGTGAGAGATTGATAGCAACGGTCTCCAATCGCGGTATAACACGATTATCATGAGGTTCTGCTTTATCACAGTGAAGGTAGGCTAATTTCTTACGTATAGCATTACGAGCGTTTATTATTCCATCATCATTATCATCGTCGTCGTATCTTATAGCACAGGATTCATTGGTATGCATACGTTTCAGATTCACGTCTTTAAATATTTCATTATTTCTAGGTGATGACTTATTATCAACAACTATGGTATTATGAACTGTTTTCAAATGACTTCTATAGTTATCGAGGCGTGTAAAATACTTTAAACAAATAGAACACTGAACTTTATACCCCTGGTGTATCTTTAAATGGCGAGCAAACCCTGAGCGTAAAACGCTCATACAACATACGTCACACTTGCGTCGCTGGTTCATATCGACTAATAATTGATCATGAACTCCTATTTATATAACATGTTCTTCAGGTTACTCTTAATTAACCCTAGCACTACGTCTATCATCACCCTGTCGATCATCCTTCATCATTAATTAACCCTGAACTAGACGTCCTTAAGCATGAATTCACCCTTGGCACGGTTCAATGCTTCGATAAATAGCTGAGAAACCCTGGTTATGAGTAATAATAATAATAATGTTTATGCGTCTGTTTCTCTAATCTACTAACTTTATCAATAGATCTCTTCGGTAGAGCTATGGAGAGCACGACGTCATCAGATGACAGTTACAATCAGGGATACTTAGCTTAGAACCAACACTTGATTCTCGTACATACGAGAATTTGCAGACATTCAGGATAGATATAATAGCGCCACATACAAAGTTCTTTTTATACCCCAAATACTATCAGTATGAGATTCCCGTAATCAAAGATGGCTGCCAACAAATCACAGCGTAGTAGGCGTAGTCCAATATAGGTTAGGTTAGAACACGTGATGTTTCATTTACTAACATGATTAAGGATGAAGGGTGAAGGATGAAGGGCGAAGAGAGAAGGGAGAAGAACAGGGCGGATTCTGCCATTTTCTGTTTCAAGACTGTTTTTAGCCTAAGGATGTACAGCCCCGGGGGTTAATTAATTAAGGTTGACCTTTAGAACATATGTTAACGTTCAGTTAGTATGGCCTTGATATCCCTAATTGTTATTTACGCTAAACCTGACTGCATGTGTTGTTAAAGTATGTAGATTAAGTAAAATTTAGAGGTAATGCTATATGTGGCTGTATCCGGTCTCTAAAATACAAGTCTTCTAAGCTAGTAATTATTACCTCCCTGCCTGCCTGCCTGACCTTCTTTTTATATGAACACTTGATAAATTTAATTGTTATACAAAACAAATGATAATTATCTAGAACGTAGACATTTAAAACACACAGGTAAGTCAGGAATTATTGAACTAATTGATCTTAAATTTGGGTCGTTTACAAGGAATTCTGGGATGCACTTTTATAAACTCAGCGGTTAAGCTGTTTGCAGAACGCCGTATCAAGGCTTGATATGAATAAATTGCTCCTTAATGTTAA
Organism: Agrypnus murinus; assembly: GCA_929113105.1. NCBI lineage: Eukaryota > Metazoa > Arthropoda > Insecta > Coleoptera > Elateridae > Agrypnus > Agrypnus murinus. Next base: position 90,857,958 of record OV816023.1, on the reverse strand, counting down.
GAAATGTTCAATTATCTCGCTCTATAGAATTAAATCTCCAATTATTGTTGATTACAATATAGGTAATATCATTTTAGATTGCAGAGGATGTATATTATTATTAGAATAAATAATACGTTAACTTGTCTGAAAAGTGTAAAATAACTTCTATTTTTGCTTTTCTTGTAGACATTTCCAGCATCTGAGTTTTACTGTCGCAAATATTAAGATCTCTACTTGCTTTTCTTGGAGAAATTCCTGCATTTGAGATTTTACTGTTGTAAATATTAATAGTTTAGAATCTGTTATTAGTATATTTCAAAATACACGTATATACCTTCAAATGTTCATATCGATCTAATGTTACGTAAATAGAAATTTTTGAACCTTTCAACGCCTCGATTTAATAAAGCTGGTAAAATTATATATAATTCTTTTTTTGTTTTATTAAAACTGCGACTATCTATTGTAAAAATTTAATGGATATTACGTGCGGTTTCTACCTACATATAATAGGGATATTAATTAGTAACACACTTTTAAGAAGAAGAAGCTATTTTCAAGAGCTGTAATAATAATAAATGATATACTTTTTATTGTTTTCATTGATAAATAATCAAATGTCGAGAGTATGATTCCAAAACCGCAATTTAAAGAGTGTGCTATCTTCACAGAGGATCTGGTAGCCATTTATATGGAGAAACTACAAGTTCACTACGATAAGCCGATATATATTGGTTTCTGTGTGCTAGATCTAGCTAAGCATATAATGTATGACTTTTATTATAACACCATTAAAAAAATATATGGGAACAAGGTCCAGCTGCTGTACACAGATACCGATTCGTTAATTCTGCTGACACAACCAGATGCTTTTCATGAGGCTATGAAGAAATATTTGGATAAGTATGATACGGTGAAGTTTAATGAGAATAATCAATTCGGAATTCCGAAACGATACATTATTGCTGGCGGGAACGGAGATACCTTAGCTTGGGGAAATTATAGGATTTCTAACTATTGATTAGAATTTCTTCCCCCTAGAACCCTTTCTTGTATTTTTAACTATGATAATTTAGAAGCTAGTTAAGTTTACATGTACAACTTATTATATAAGTATATTATAGAGACTCAAGAATCAAAATTCGAAATGTTTTATATTAGCTTCATTAGAGCTTTATGAAATAGAAAAACATAATACTATACTAATAATTCAGGTTGAAAAGAGGTGTAAATCGAACTTTTATAATTAACTTAAGCTGTTACAACGATGGAATGGAGCAACGTAATTTAATGGATATTACGTGCGGTTTCTACGTAAATATAAATGGGATATTAATTAGTAATCTATTTTTAAGAAGAAGAAGCTATTTTCAAGCTCTGTAATAATAGGAAGATGCAAATAACCAATACCGGCATAAATAACATTTTTAAGATCTAGTATTATAGAGACGAGAGTATTAACGACCCTTAAAGTGTGATTTGGATAAATGAATTGCTTTCTTAGAAATAACTTACATAAAAAATACACCGCTCTCAGTCCCTTTTCCCCGCGATGTCCAGAGGTTATCTGTATGCATCCTTCGTTGTATTGAGGTAGAAAGGTTGTTTTAATATTATGATATCCGCCTACCTGCGGGATAAACATCTGCGTTAATGACCTATCTAATATCTTGTTCAGACAGCCAAAAATGCTAATCTATCTGAGAATTGTTTCGATAATTTTTATCGTTTATACCTTTATTAAATAGTTTATCCTTTAAAAACGATCATATTTATTAGGCGTTACAAATTAATTATCATTATTATTTATCTCGTTAATAAAATCTCGTTAATAGACCCGTTGTAGGTCCTCCTAACACATACAATAATACGTTTTGTTTTCGTATTCGAACTATAAATTAATAAATCTTTTTAAATCGTTGATACAAACTGATCACCTGGTGTTGAATGTATAATAGTATATAATAAATTATCCTTTATTAACGTGAAGAGTTGTCAAACTAATTAATTTTCTTTGTGGATAAACTGAATTTTACTAAAGATATGTGGAAATGATATATGTAATATTGCAATTATTTAATAGTATTTGATAGACTGATGTGTTTTAAGATTACCGTAGTTATTACCTGCCTACAAATGTGACCCTTTTTTTCTACCTGATACATATCGACCGAGAAACTTTAGTATATCTTGTTAGTTTTTGATAAGATACAAGATCGAGTTTATGTACGATGTATATACCGAGGAGGTGTTATGATGAGAGATATCTGTTAATATTATTATTATTAAACTCCTGGGGATAGAAGAGAGTAGCTAACTATTCTGAAGTATTTTAATTAAATATCGTCTAGATTATTGTGTAGATAAAAAGTTAGAAGGTCGCTCTCCGATCGTGTCGATGCTTGATTGCCAAACGTAGTATTCATATATCGTATCATTGGTCAGTCGTGAAAGGTATTTTAAATTTGAATTGTGTATATTCTTAATTCTTTATTAATAATATGTTATTTATAGGTATTATATAATTAATTAGATTTATGTAATTAAAATAAAATGTTGCAGTTAAACGGTAATACGTGGGAAAAACGCGGACTCTGTTACCTGTGGTCCGTTAAGGTATATTATCCTGACCTGATTTATAGCGTATAATTCAATCCCTCTTTTATATTTTCAATGATAGCTATATATTAAGCTCATATGTATATATGGTTGCCTACTCGAAATTCTTTGTTTTTGTTATTTTTAATTTCGATCTTTGATAATAATGTTAAGCGTTTTTAATTCGAACAAATAAATTTAATTAGGGTAATTAAATTTATGTAATTAATATAAAATGTTATGCATTATATCGTAAATAATCGCATACCCTCTATGGTAATAACTATACATTAACGCATATGCTCGCATGTATACATGGTTGCCTGCTAGAGGTGTGGAGGTGTATCACATGCTGATCCGCGAATCAAAAGTAATATGTTAATAATAAAGAAAAGGAATGAAAATGATTCATAAACGTAGAAGCAGGGTGAGTATTAAGAGATATTTGCCCCTGACCTGATTTATATCATTTAATTCAAACCCTCTTTCACATTTTTCTCTTGTACGCTCCTGTATGAGAACGATAGCTGTATATTAGCCCATATGTTAGCGTGTATACATGGTTACCTGCCCGAGGTGAGGAGGTGCGGTCCCAGAACCGGCCATCTCCCACTACTGCTATCTCTATTAACCAACAAGAAAACATAGTTCGCCATTTTCTCATACTATACATCTTAAATAAAACACTTTTTGTCTGAAAATAATAGCATATGAATCACAAGGTTTCTCTCTAACCCCTACAAAAATCTCATAGATATATGGCATATACTTTCTAAGAAAAAAAATATTTAACTTACTTTTAATGAAATTATCCCTAAAAATGGGTACCTTTATTACGTATCGTCCGATAAAAACAAAAGTATACGATTTAGAAATATAATATTTTACTGTTGTATGCAGAAATAAATTTACTATTTGCTCGTTAAAATATTTAATTTGGTTCAGTACTTTACGAGCAATAAATTCGCTGAAATTTCTGTTCTACCTCCCAAGCAGCATTTCAATAGCAGTAACTGAAATCGGAACTTTGATTGACTAGTTCTTACGTAACTACAACTAAATTTATGACTTTATAGGTTTAATTACTTCAGTTTGAAATATTTTAGTAATTATGTAGTTGTTTCTACTATTTATTGGAACTATGCAGTTCCATTACTTCTGAGTAACTTTTAAATATGGAACGCTATTGCCACTTAGAATAATTACTTTAAAGTTGTTGCAACTTCAAAGTGGTATTATGATTGTAGCAGTAACTTGCCCGAAGCTACTTTAAAGTTTTTAAAACTTTAAAGAAGTACTGCAAGTTCCTGCCACCTGTCGGAAACCATTGCTTAACCTTTAAAGTAACTTAACAGTAATATTGAAAGTAAAACTTACGTTTTTTGCGACCCAAGAGAATCACTTTAAAGTGGTTTTTTGCATCAGAATTACTACAAAGTTCCAGTAACTATTAAAAATTACAACGAAAAGTGACAGTAACTTCTGTTAGGCAATCCAAATCAACATGGTTGCTGTGATCAAACATTCCCGTCGGCGTCATAAAACCACCAGGTACAGACTATTGGATTACCTACTAAATTGGCCTAATCGACCCACATAATGATTCATTTGAGTAGCAGTTGAATTGCCTAATAGAGGCATATCTGCTGTAGGTTAGTTTGGAATTTGGAGGTTAATTGTGTTTTTGCATTGGTAGTAGTAGTTTGCATTGGTAATACTTAACTGCACATAAAATAATAGTAATAATTTGGTTCTCAAAGTTATATTAGAAGCCTAAAAGTTAATAAGTTTTTTGTCTTTCACTCTTCCGTCGCTCCTTGCGTCAAATATCCATAAATCTGTTGTCGCTGTTTTTTTGTTAAAATCATGAAATGCTTAAATGAACGTAAAGAACAGTAATAAGAAACTGTAAACTATTAGTGCTACTCTAAAGCTTGTGCGCGCCAAAATCTGGATAAAATCAAAACAGTATTGCTCTAAAATTAAATAATAATTTTATTATATAAGATACAACCATACAACATCTTAAAAACTGTAATATTCTTATTTCAATTGGCGTTTGCTCCATACGGTATATTAGGCACTTTACGAACCTGACATCAATTTTTGTACAAGGTTGTTACCAACCTCCTAAGCTGCCCAAATCCACTTAGAGAAAAAAAATCTTGAACTGTAAATACTTCAACAGCTTTTTTCTTCAATTTCCCCTTTATTATCGACCAGTATTGCGCTATCGGCCTTAATTTCAGACAATGCTGTATTCTTGAGTCCTCAACAACATATCGCTTGCCAAACCAGAAATTCTTTTGGCGTTTTGAGTCCATTTTTCACTTTACTGCTCTCTGGTACCTGTTTTCGGTTGGGCGCTGTATAAAACCCACAGCCATCAATATGTGCAAATTCAGCTTTACAATAGGTTTCATCGTTCATTACTTCATATGCTGTTCGTGCAAAATTAATTTAAGACATTTCTGTTCGTTTGATGACATTATTTCAACTAATTACGCGATCTGTCAATAACGTTCAGATATTATTCCTAGGTTGTCTTACAACACCCTCTTGAAGCAAAGATTAGATAGAGTTAAGATTGGAAGCTAAGCGACGATGTTGTAACCGCCATGGCCAACTGAATTCTCTGGCTTGTAGGTATTGCCATCTATAGTCTCCGGGGAAGTTGGAAGTGGTCGGTAAAAAAGTAATTGATGATCACGATCAAAATATTGATGTATTTGTTTGTCATTTTGTTTATAATTGCGATTGGTAACATAACCCAAATAAACCTGTTTACTAACTGTATCTTCCAAACGCGGTTTTGAGTATTTTTGTTGATAGTCCACGTTACAAGAAAAATGTTCTTGTACTGTACAGTAAAAAATTGCGGTAATAATAAAAATAATCGTCCATCATACGCTTATTTATCATTTCCAACGGATTTAACTATGTAAGTATTTTTTGTATTCTTCTCACAATTGCTGTTTTGGGTTACTTTTCCTTAATGTTTCAGTGTGAAAATAGTGATAGGTGTCGATTTATTAAAAGATGTAAGCAACCTAGAGAATGACAGATCCAAATTTGAGATTTGTTGTGCTTTGCAAGATTTAGTCTTCAAAAACAGCAACAACAGCAATCATCCTGCCAACAATAAGTATAACACGGGTTCCAGTATCAATGACGTTAATTATTATTATTATCATACCGAACGTAAACTACTACTTACTAACCTTTAATTTGAGAATTATTTATATGCTTAACTTATACAAAGTTATTATAACATCAATAAACAAATCAATAGATTTATTTCATTAGATAATCTTGGAGATTAAATAACTATTTTTTTATATTTGCGTGAAAGCCAATTAGGACACGCATTTTGCGTGTCCTAATGAGATTTTTTAGAATACTGGAAACTAACATTTTATTTTTTCAAGTTGATATCACTGTTAGACAGCTGTTCTTAGAATGTCAAACTTATCTTATTTACGCAGTGAACTTTTGTAACTGGAATGCAACGTCGACCGTAGCCGCGTTACGGGCATAACAGTGTTTACTTTATTATTAACAAAATTGTAAATTTACCGTAATAAACTTACCGTAGTAAAATTCGCCCTCCCACCCCCAACCCCTCTTGGGGGTGGAAAAAGGGAAAATTGCACATGTCAGCAGAAAAACCATTTTTTTACCAAAATTTTTTTGTGATTTACAAATAACTTAATTTTTACAAGACATTTGTATATGTAGATAAATGCACAACATGATAAAGACACTTGATCGAGTCAATAACAGACTGGATAAACTAGAAGCCAAAAACGTTGTACTGCCTAAAAGAAGAAATAATTACATGGATCGACACGACCTACGGATTGCAACATGGAATGCCAATGGCATCCTGTATAAACAAAATGAGTTAGAGGTTTTCCTCAACTCTCAGAATATAGACATTTGTCTCATATCAGAGACCCATATGATAACCCATTCTTATCTTAAGATAACAGGCTACAAAAGCTACCACACTATCCATCCTGACAATCAAGCACATGGAGGAAGTGCGATCATCATAAAGGAATCCATTAACCACTACAAAGAATGCCACTTACAATGCATACACATGCAACTTGCCATGGTGGGCATCAAGTCCACTAAACAAAAACTGATATTTGAAGTAGTATACTGTCCATCCAGACACAATATTAAAAAAGATAACTATAAAAATCTCCTACAACATCCGCGTGAAAAATGTATTATAGGAGAAGATTTTAATGCCAAATTGACTGGGGAGCAAGACTAACTACAATTAAAGGCAGAGAATTAAGAAAAGCTGTCCAAGAAACAGGATGCAACTATCATTCCACGGGTAAGCCTACCTACTGGCCCACTGACATTAACAAAATCCCTGACCTGCTAGATTTCTTCATCTCAAGAAAAGTATCTCCCAATTTTACTGAGCTTGAAGAAAACTTTAACCTCGATTCTGATCACTCAGCAATCATCAGGACGTTTAGTGAAACGATAAATAATTAAAAAGGATGCCCGACCTTCACTGGTTAACAAAACCACTGATTGGGAAAGTTTTAGACTTGATCTACAAAGAAGCATTGTCCTAAATGTTAGTTTGAAAACAACTGAAGAATTTTAACTAGACACATTCAGGCAGCGGGGCACAATAACACAACAAAAATCAACTATATAACAAAAGGAGCAAATTATCCAGTAGAAATCAGAAAATTAGTCAAAGAGAAAAAAAGAGCTAGGAGAAGATGGCAACAGTCGAGAGATCCTTCAGACAAAGCCCTGCTAAATAACAAAAGACAACTGCTCAAAAGAGAAATACAGAGGATTAAGGAAGAGTAAATTAATTCCTAGTTGGAAAATTTAACCGCAAATGATGAAACAAATTACTCTCTTTGGAAAACAACTAAAAAAATCAAGACACTTATAGCTTCGAGCCCTCCAATCAGAAGAAATAATGGACCATGGGCCCGAGAAAGCAAGCAAAAGGCTGATCTGTTTGCGGAACGTCTGGCAGTGGTTTTTACCCCTAGCAGTCTATATGGACAATATTCTGGCCAATATAAGCAATAAAACATCAGAAAACATCACCCTAGTTACCCCAAATGAAGTAGCGAAGGAAATAAAAACAAGTCTAAACCTGAGAAAAGCAGGTGCTTTTGATCTGATCACTGGGGAAATCTTAAAACAGTTGCTTAGAAAAGGTATAGTTATGCCCACAAACCTCTTCAATGCAGCCTTTAGACTAAAATATGTTCCAGACAGCTGAAAAGTGCTAAAACCAAGTAAGCCGCCTAATGAGGTCAAGTCATACAGGCCCATATCGTTGCTGCCAATTATCTCAAAATTATTGAGAAGCTACTACTCAAAAGAATGAGACTACTAATTGAAAATGATAAACTAATTCCGGATTTTCAATTTGGCTTCAGACAAAAACACTCGACTGTAGATCAGGTGCATCGCATTACTGACGTAATAGAGCGCGCTCTTGAGGAAAATCAAATCTGTTCAGCTGTTTTTCTAGATGTAGCTCAGGCCTTCGACAAAGTATGGCACGAAGGCTTGATATACAAACTAAATAAAATGCTACCAAAGCAATATGTAGAGATAATAACATGGTATATCTCAGAGAGACTATTCAGAATTAAACAGTAAGATGATTATTCCGATCTGAAAGATTTCTTTCAGTGGGTGTGCCACTGGGTAGTGTCCTTGGTCCTATCCTATTTCTGTTGTACACGAGTGATATACCAAAACTACATTCGCAGACGACACTGCATTCCTTGCAGTAGGGAAGGAGCAAGATATATCCATTGAGAAATTACAAGCAGCTATAGCATCACAATACTTGATTGAACCAAACAATGGAAAATTAAGCTAAATGGAGTCAAATCCACGTATGTTAGCTTCACAAACAAAATGTTAGTAAACCCTCTGCCATTAGAGATTAATGATACCATTGTGCCCTATGAGAACAACGCCAAATATGTACCTAGGCATGACTCTAGACACCAAACTTCGATGAAAAGAGCATGTAAAAAAAGAAAAGAACTGGGACTCAAATACAAACAGCTTTATTGGCTTCTTGGAAGAAACTCCAAAGTGTCAGTACATAATAAGATCTTACTCTACAATTAGATCCTAAAACCGATATGATTATACGGCATCCAGCTTTGGGGCTGTATCAAAGATAGCAACATAAAAATCATACAAACGTTCTAGAACAAGGTGTAACATGGTAGACGCTCCATACGTAACTCCGGTTTTCACCGAGACCTCAACATCCCAATGGTCAAGGAAGAGATCAAATGGTTTGCTGGCAAACTCGAAGCCAGGCTTCACGAACACGAAAACGCAGAAGCTATTCGACAATCAACATATTGTTCGAAGACTGAAGAGAACCAAACCATTCGACTGTGTTGTAATGTATTTAGATACAAGTATCTAGATACTTTCATAGTACCTAGATACATATCTAGATACTGTGTATCTGTATTTTGCAGATACTATTTTCATATCTTTATAATTTTATAATACAAAAACTATCATAAATTAATGAAGTTGATGGAATTTTAAATTTGAAATAAACTAATTTTTTCTTATGGAATTGCATTGAAAACTATTAGATGGTAGTCACCTCGCTATACAATTAGAGTTATTACATCTACTCAGCCAGGGCAAATTGGTGTATCAGAGTACCATAATCGACGAACAAATATGGGACAAAAGAAGTGTAAAATATAGTAATTCGTAAATTAAAATCGCATCTTACGTATTTGGCGTATTACAACTTGGGGCTGTCAGAATTAAAACTATGTAGAAAAACCTTTTAAACTAAACGTGGATTTAATTAAATTCAATGGGGATAATAATAATTGACAATTTCGTGTTTCTCTCGACCTGAAATGGGATTGTTTACAGTACTCTGATCGACCAGCATGGCCTGGCCGACTAGTTGTAGTGACTATAAACAATGGATATTATTACAGTATGTGATTGTGTGGGAAGGCGCATTCTTGTCCGTCCAGGGCAGTGTTGCCAAATGTACCATAGTTATTGTACTTGTACCATAATTTACAGCTTGTACCAACGTATCACAATAGGGAAGACGCACGTATTTTTTTTAATTTTTGTATTCGTTCATTTTGGTTAGAAAAATATTTCCAGATAAGCGGAATTTCTAAAAACCCTCAATTTATTTGAAAAAATTAAATTTAAAAATTCTCCTCATTTAAAACCGAATTTGGCCTTGAGCAACTTCCCTCAAAGCTATTTGATGTAAAAAAGTAGGTACCGCTGTGAATGTGAAGAAGCAATATTGACGATCTACTCAACGTTAGATGGCGCTGATGAAAACCAATAAACTGAATTTTGAATTAATATTACCAGAAATATTTAACACCAGTTTAATTATGGCAGTTAATTACACAACAGCATACTTAACGTACGTTATTATATTAATTACTCGTTAATCAGTAGACGATATTTGAACTTGAAAATAAAAAAATTTTCAAACTGACGGGTAATACAGGACTCTTAACTGTTTCATTAGCACCAACAGTGGGTCGTCTTTGGAACTGTAAGAGGTAACTAAGTTTCATCCATTAGAGGACACCAGTATTGCATTTTAAATTTATTTAAATTTTCAAGGTTTTCAAAAATTAATTACTTAAAACTGGTAATTGTTTAATGCATTTATAACTGATATTCTAACTAATTTAGTAATGACGTTTATGAAAATGCAAGAATCTGCTCAATTGACGACATATGCGTCTTCCCTATTAGACAAAAATGTATCACAATTTCAGGTATGGAGAGAATTCATGTCATAAACAGAAATCATTCTTTATTACATGTTATAGTTATTTAATATTTACGTAATAAGTCTGGAATGTATATTTTACTGGACTGGTAGATAAGTACCACGATCAGCCATAGGTGAATCCTCTAAGTATTTCTTTTGTTTACAAACAGCACAGCAAATCTAACCAGTTTTAAAGGTTGCTACCCTACCTAGAGTGGCTTTGTATAACAACAATAGAGTAATAAAAACTGCTATTTTCAAGTGAGTTTCTTATTTTACTGGAATACAAAACAACCGTTTCACTTCTGCTATCGTTTCTTCTATTTTAAGAAATAAATATCGTATACTTTTTTCTACTTTATTATAAACTCTATTAATTTATTTACGAGTTTGATTTGTTTATTTACAAAGTTTAATTATTTTGTAAACACTAAAAAAAACTGTAATCAGTTTTTATTACAGAAATTAGTGAAAATAATAAATAATCAAAACTAATAATCATTCCCCGAGTTTCCAAAGTAGAATCAGATTGGGCATACAAACGAGGCATATTTAAACATTAAGGGCCGGTTTATTCACCTTCAGGTAAAATTCCCAGTAGTTGCCGGTCAAAAAATAATACAAGCAAGAGAGAGATGGGTAATTGACAGAATAATGTGTTAGAGAGAAAAATTAAACCCATTGACTAATCTACTTAAAAGGAGGCGGGATTTAAAAAAATCTGTAATCTTACGCTTTCACAAATATTTTCTAAAAATTTTAGGTAAACAAATATTAATGATATATATGATCTAAGGTTCTATGCTTTGCCAAAGGTGTATCTTAATTTTTGGTTTGTGACTGTTTTGTTTATAGTAGATACTATATCTATGTTTCTAGTTTTTTCTTAGTTTGTAGTATGTTTATTAAAACAACTGAATATTTACTAACTTTTTAAGATTTTAACGTATTTACATAAATAAATTCTTATATTATTACTTTATTTTTATTTATCGCTTACATTAATTTTTGCGATTATTTAATTATCTAAAATACTCCTAAGCCTCTATTTTTTGATGATTGTTTTCATTATTATTTTCGTTTAGTTATTTTTTATTAAAGGTAAAGAATGAAACATAAACACGCTATATAACTTTGTTTAACTAGTAGATGCTTCTATTTACAAGGACTATTTTATAAAGTGTGTCAAAGAAATTTTGAATAGAATGAGTAACAAGAGTTTTTACAAGCATTTTTCAAAACAAGCTTTAAAGAATTTAAATATCTTGCCCAGGTAGTTGTCCATCTCTGTTTAATTCGGTCTCTTTCGTACACAGTATAAGGGGTATTTCGATTCTTACAGCAGCAACGTCCTTCCTCGGGACAAGACATTTACTAATGACTGTACGTAGACGTCTTCAAAACGACGTCTTTTAGACGTACAATAAGGTCGTTTTTAGACTTCTCATATTATTCATTATGATCTATCTTGGTAACCAAAAAGTGATATATTCCATAAAATATTTTTTATTTTTACATTTGCAGAATGAAAATAGAATACATTATTTTACTGTTTTCAATATTCAATTACACTATTTTTGTATTGTCAGGTCCACTGATGTACTAGAGACAAATCTAGCAACACTGTTTTATTTTTTTCTTACTGAACTGCACGTGACCACATGCCGCAATAACAACAGCAACAACATTAACGACGCTTAGTTAAACGACTATTTTCTATACGAAAGATCGACTAGGAAGTTCTTATTTTCGGGGTGATTACAGTAAAACAAGTATCTACAAATGTATCTGGACACATTATGTTAGACTTTGTATTTGGATCTAGATACTTCACATCAAAAGCATCTGTATCTGTATCTAGGTACCTTTTTCTGATAGCATCTGTATCTGTATCTAGATACACAAAATAATGTATCTGTTACAACACTGCCATTCGAGCTTGTGTAGTGCAGTGGAAAGCAGAGCATAGTGCGAGTTTAATAGTGGCTAAAAATACTAAAGAACATCGTCGGATGAACTCTAGTTTAAGCATTTAATTAGTTTAGTATTAAGAGTATCAAAAAAAAAACTAATCGTTGGTCTTATAGATCAGTTTTAATAGATAGACACCGTAAGTGTACGAGGAAAAAAATCTGCGTTTGCGGAATTATCATTTAAGTTACTGATCCTATAAAATTTTAGTATTGTAAAAGTGATGATGTTACAGAATCAGCAATGTAAGCATAACAAACCATAAAACATCTTGTTTGAAGAACATAACAAACATTACTGTATGTGCTAAAAACATTATACCCGTCTTTATTTGCATTTTTTCTAAAAACTTCTAAGAAAAAAATGTTATAGGAAATTTTTGTTTGTCTTATGGATGTTTAACTACCTGCCGCGTTTGATGTCCTGGTAATGAGACACCCTGTATATGGCTAATGGTCCAACTAAAACGGCCACTCCGTATATTATTCTGTCATGAACTGAGTATGTGTTATATCGCGTACCACATCTCGCAAATCAATTGCGGAATGGTGCAGTATGTTCTGTGGGTGCAGTAATCGAGTTATATTATTACATCTCACGGTCAATTTCCGTATGAAAAATTCTGTACCTGCCGACATATAATACTAAGGTTCAAACATTATAATGGCTTATAAAATAAAATAGTTATTACTCGTCGCACAATCGGTACAATTTAAAAATAATGTTTGTAGTTTGAGGTTATGTTACAATATGATACGCTTAATCCCAAGTATTTATTTTATATATCAGAATTTTCCTTTTATACATTTGAAATTTTGATGTTTGAAGATAACTAGTATGAAATTCCATTTTTTATGACCTTAGAGTAGTTAAGAAAAATGGTTATCGTCCATTGGAAGATACACAGATTACCAAAGTCTCTATAGTAAGTATTTTACTAAAAGTCTTATTAATCCGCTCTGATTAATTTTTTATTTCAGTTGTTTTGGAAAAACTTTTTGTCAAAAATGTTGTTTTACCATACGGTCATTAACATACAATCATTTTATGGAACAGAGTTATGCTGCCGATGTTTGTATGGAACCTATGTTTTGGTTTGTTGACAACTTTACACACGCAATTGGTCCGGTATATACATATCTTTTTATAAGCAGAAGAATATGTTATATAAAGGTTGTTTTTTAGTTGTTTGTTGTGGCCGTCATCTGTCTAACAGCTTCCGTAGTTTGTATTGCCTATTGGATTGGTCTTCCATATTGGTGGAATCGAAGCCCACTGACATGTATTATTTTGCTGGTTGTTGGTCATTGGCTGTTAATTAATATTTCATTCCATTATTATATGGCTGTTGTCACACCCCCGGGTTATCCTCCACAGGTAAAATTAATTCTATTTAACATGATGACCAACATGATAGTTGCTAGGGAATGTATTTACCGTGGGACCCTGGTGGCCTATATGACTGCTACGATGCCATCAGGATATTATAAACTATTGTAGGTATCAAAGCACCCTTGTGCCACACGATTTAGTGGGCCATTACGATCCCTGAGAGAACATTTTACAGTTTTTGGATTCTGATAAATGATGTAAATTGTTCGTATAGATAATTTTTTTTTATTGAGAGTAGATCCATCTCAATCCGGAATCGATTTTCGACAAAGATTATCGATCCCGATGAATATGTGCTTATAGGATAATTATCATTCCTATAAGCTTACCAAAAAAATTTCGAAAAAAAGACGTTTCCCGGCGACGCTAGCGACATTAAAAGTCGCCATTTTGGGTATTTTGGTACACAGCCCATCCAGTAAATTGTTGATGAATTTGACTGGGATTTTTTGTATTCTACTCTTTATACCCATCTCCAGATGGATAATAATAAATTTCACATCTTTTTTTTACACCTTTTTGTTTTTTTTTTCAAAATGTTGACCGTTGACAAATAAATTTTAAAAAAACTTTTTTTTAAATTGACCTCTGGTGACCTCAGTTTCATAGGTAGGGTCACGGGACTTATTATCCATCTGGGGATGGGTATAAAGAGTAGAATACAAAAAATCCCAGTCAAATTCATACCCAAAATGGCGACTTTCAATGTCGCTAGCGTCGCCGGGGGAACGTTTTTTTTTTCGAATTTTTTTTGGTAAGCTTATAGGAATGATACTTATCCTATAAGCACACATTCATTGGGATCGGTAATTTTCGTCGAAAATCTCGAAATACTCTTGAAGCTAATATACGAGGTGTCTGAAATATACCAACAAAGATTGACAGTGGATGCTGGGGACAAAATTAGAACACTTTAACCCAAGTACTAGCTAATATATAAAAACCAAACATTAAAAAATTATAAGTAGGCTTAAAAACCTGGGCACTCACTATACGAAACGGAAGTTAACCGCCTTGAAATGAAATTTTTTCATTACAGAATAATTATTAAAGGCTTATTTAAATGCTCAAAAAGTTAATTTTTAGGCTCTATTATTTTCTTGAAATTATAGGTTTTGCCTGCTTTAAAAAAGTTAGCAGCACCCACTAAACAAAATTAAACCTAATAGCCTTGAAATGAAATGTTTATTACAGAATAATTAAAGGTCTTGTTAATTTTTTGAAATTACAAATTCTGCTAGTTTTAAGAAAAGTAAGGAGCACCCAGCAAAGAAAATAGAACTTAACAGCCTTGAAATCGAATATTTATTACTAGTAGAGTGCAATTTGCTTCAAATTCTTGAAGGTAAAAAATGTATAAATTACATAGAATTGTAGCTGTGCTTCTGTAGATTCTAAAACTGCAACTTGCCAAAAAATTCAATGGTGCAAAAGGGCACTATTTAAAAATTTCGAGTTAAGTACGTAGTTGGATAATAGAAGATATAAGCTACCTCGGTAATAAAAAATCATGTATATTTTTGTACAGATTTTATTGATTTTAAAATATTAATAAGAGCTTCTGGTTGAAATGTACGTAAATTCCATAAGCGAAAATTGAGAAGGTTTCGCATTTATGCAAATTTCTCGTTTCAAGCACTGCACAAATCTATAAATTTGACTAGTTTTTGCTTTACAACGTTTTATCTCAGGAATGGTAGTATTTAACAAAGAAATTTATTTTTGTGAAATTGTAACCATGTTTTTTGCAATTACGATGGTCCTTGATTTATGAATTTTAAACAAATATTATAATAATAATACTTTATTACGGAAAACAAACAAATTTCATTTAACTTAGTGTTAGTACAATAAATTATACTTTATATTATTATACTATAATAACAGGTAAATTCATTAAATTATTATATGAGTAAGCATGTTAATTTCATATCAAATGTTTAGGCAGATTCTTAACTGTTTTAAAAAAATAGTGTAGGGTATACCATAGAAATTCACATCCTCCAAGTTATTCACCACATGACACATTCTACTTAATGGAGAAAACATACCGTAATTAGTGCAATGAAAAGGTCTTACTAAGAGGAGTGAATTCCTTGTTCCATATACTGGAAATCACAAAGAAAATTTTTCAAGACACACAGGTAAATCTACAATTGACGATAAAACCTTAAACACAAAATAAGCATCAAAAAATGCTCTCCGGAGAGATAAAGGAGGCAGGTTAAAATATTTTAATATGCTTTCATAATTATCCCTATCAAAGAGTATGTTAAATTTGAAACATAAATATTTAATGAACTTTCTTTGCACTTTTTCAATACGACATTCATGTGTTACATAAAAAGGTGACCAGATTATTGTACAATATTCGAAAAGAGATCTTACAAAAGCCGTGTATAATATTATAATTGTTCTTAATTCAGTAAAGACATTAGTATGACGTGTTACAAAACCCAACATTCTGTTAGCCTTTAAAACACTTTCATTTAAGTGTAATGAAAAATTTAACTCGCAATCAAGGTGAACGCCTAAATCTCTTATAGACACTACATTCTCTAGAGCAACATTATTTATGTAATAGCTACTATTAGTAGTAATAATTCGCTTCCTAGAGAAATTCATTACTTTGCATTTGCTTACGTTTAATTCTAACCCATTATTTTTACACCATTTAATCACAGACGATAAGTACCTTTTTGTAACAGAGTACTATCAGCTACAGAAGTAATACACTTATAAATTTTTAAATCGTAGGCAAACAATAAAAACGAACTGTGATTTCTGTAATTTTTAATGTCATTAATGTAGATTGAAAACAGAACTGGTCCTAAGTGGGATCCTTGTGGCACACCTGATAACACATTAATTAATTCTGATCTTGCATTATTTATTTTAACAAACTGTCTACGATTTTTGAAATAGGATTGCAGCCATCCTAGTAAAGGGTTTCCTATTCCAATCATCTCCAATTTATGTAATAAATTATCAATATCATCTCTGTCGAAAGCCTTGCTTATGTCAGTATATATGCAATCAACTTCAAAACCTCTTTCAATGTTCCCAAGTAGCAAAATGTGTCTATACCAGGAAAAGATTGCGCACACATGCTAATCAAAATATATGTGATCTTATTGATGAAATGTAAGCACGTGCACGCAGTCTGCTTTTGGTATAGACAGATTTTGTTACTTGGGTTATCTATCACAAAATTGGTAAAAATAAATAAATTAGTAGCTGTAGAACGACCTTTATGAAAGCCATGCTGTTGTTGTATAATATGGTTTCTAACTGATTCCATAAGTACATCACAGATACAGATTCAAAGACTTTTGGAATCAAAGATAAAATGATTATTGCTCTGTAATTAGTTACTTGAGATCGGATACCATTCTTATATGGGTGAATATCTACAAAGTGACTCTTTCAGAGGTAATTTTGGACAAAAGTTTTTGTTTTATTTCGAAAATTAAAATTATGGTATTTGATACCTTTTGAGGTCTTTTTCGACATAACACCAAAAAACGAACTGGAATACTGAATTATTTACCATTTTTCAAAACAAAGGCACGCAGGAATGAACTATGAAGTACGGTACTGAAAAAGAGACAGCTTATCAAATTTACTTATTGAAAAATATAAAATATAAAAATAGAAAATCTCCTAATAAACTGTTAAAATAAAACTAAAAAAATATTCTTAGGTAAAAGATACATATTATCACTATTTTTCAAATCTTTTTTTGTCTCTCTTTTTTCCTTTCTTTTTTTGTCTGAAGTTGTTCCTCTCCTGCTGCTTTAAACTTTTTTGAAAAAATAATACTATTTAATTGGCTGTAGGTTACATATGATCATTCCCCTGCATCATCGTTCATTCCCGAACATAAATGACACGTGAATGAAACATTATATACAATTTCACAAAAACATGCAGCTTATAATCAAATGCAGAATTTTTTAAACATCGAATAAGAGAACAATTTATTTGAAGTGGTAATTAATTAAAATTTTTAATGAAAAATATGTTTTTCTTGAAAAAAACCTACCACGGGAATGAAAGTCTGTTCCATTACACACGTGTTTGATGCAAGTTGATAGCTGTTCTAAGTTTTCCCCATCAAATCCACAAGTACAATTGATGGTCTAACTGATTTAAAAACATACTAACGACATTTTCGACACGTACACAGCAAAAATGATAAAACACCTGCGACGTTAATAGGCTTTCATACAATGCGCACGGGAATGAAGCAACCTACCAAAGACAATGTTTGAACTTAAATCTTAATCACTGGAAAATATATAAATTGAATTTACTTTACACTATGGAAAAACCAGACATTTGTGAATATAACTGATACACAAAATGAATTTAAAATGCACAACTTTAAAAAATATAAACTGTACTTTATGATTAACTAGGCAAAAGACATGACACGGGAATGAAAAAATATACATTCAAATGTCATAAAATCCTATTACAAAAATATTGAGATTAATGAATTTTAACGACTTATTAGTACAGTAGATTATCTTCCTCGAAATCATGTTTACAAACACAAAAACTTATTTGGTCTTTGAATAGTGAGCTGAGACAAACCGGGGGTCACTTTCCAGACATTCACCCATATATAGGAACCACATCAGAAGTTTTCCATATATCAGGAAAGTATGAAGAGCATAATGATTCAGAAAAAATAATTGAGAGTGGTAATGCCAACAAATTGCAGCAATGTTTAATAAAAATTGGCGGTATCCCATCTGGACCAGCATTCGTATTTACATCCAAAGCTTCTAATTTTTTTAGAACATGATCGGAACTTATAAGTATATTACTTAATTCAACATCATAAGTATGATTTTTTAATAACAGATTTGATGATGTACTCACCTTTGAATCTGAATAGACCGATTCAAAATAGGTAGCAAATAAATTAACTATATCTGATGGTGTTTCTGCTTTAGTGTCATTTAAATGCATGGTTTTTGGTACACTATCTTCTTCTTGGACTTCAAAGAATTTACATAATTCCAAAATGCTTTAGGATTTTCTACAATATTCGTTTCAATATTTCTAATAGAATTTATTTTACATTTATTAACAGAACCTTTACTTTGTTTTCTTAAATTACTAAAATAAGAAAAATCATTTAAAGAACCTGAATTTTTGTACTTTTTGTGGGCAATATTTTTTGTTTTATTAGTAGCTTTGTTTCATTGTCCAACCACTGGAAAATTGTTTGAATTTTTAAACAAACGTAATTCAATAAATATGTGAATAGCTGACCATATTATTTCATAAAATTTATTAATGCAGTCATCTACAGTTTCATACTCATTTAGAATTTCCCAATTAATTTGCATGAGAAAATTATTAATTTTATTATAAGGAGCAGATTTAAAATTAAAATTATATATATCACAGGAAGAACTTGAACAATCAATGTTTTTCTGATTGTGATTCACAATATCACAGAAGGATTGACTTATCACAGATTTTAAATCACAAGCTGTAAATCCCACTATGTCTTCAGAACCGATCCATTGTATATCAGGAAAATTATAATCACCGATTACGCAGAACGTATGAGAGGGATACGATAATAATAGCTCTTCTAATAACACTGTATGATTATGGTAAGCAATAATTTCATAAGCTGGAGGAAAATATACTGCTCTTAATGTAATAAAATTACCATTTATATTTAGAGAAACCCATACTTCTTCTCTATCTAATACGTTTACTTGTTTAACGTGGCAGAAATCATCTTATGAATTGCAATTAACACACCCCCACTTCTGGATTTCCCTGATATTTTCACACTCCTATCTTTAAAGCACTCACTAGAGTAAATATCTTCAGTCAACCAGGTTTCTGATAATATAATTACTGGGTAATTTTCGCACAAAACATTATTATAAAGATCATTTAGCTTTATTCTCAAACCACGTACGTTTTGATAATATATCGCTAGGGTTTTACAGGTGTTGTCTGAGTCACTTGAAAATTTCGCTTTTTTAATTTTTTCTCATAATATTTTTTTGTAATACCTACACCACTGGGCCAGAAAGATGAATCCAATAATTTAGATACATATTGGGAATTAACTGTGATTTTGGAGGAGCTGTAGTTATCTGGAAACTTTGATCTTAATTGGTCAATTTTAACATCAGTGATATTTTCCTTAGTATCATTACTTAGTTTTTTCATGATGCATTCAGTAATTTTAGTTTTATCTACAGATGGATTAACTCTGGTTAAATGTAAATATGAAGATCTTTTCTTGTAGAAAACAGCAGCAAATTCATTTGATTCAGAAATGTTAGCAGCATTATTGGAAACAGTTGCAGCAGCTGCGCTACCGATAATCAGTGAATTTTTCCGTCGATTGTGATGAAACGAATCTTGTTTAGATTTATTTGCATTTTTATTATTTGCCTTAAGAATTTCAGCCAATGATGTTTGCTTTGGAAAAGACAAAGAGTTGTCTGTAATTTCAATTGGTTTATTAAAGGTTGTCGACTGCTGCTTATTATTTTTTGAAATAGATGATTTAAGTAAGTAATTTAACTAAATCGACAGTACTTTCTCTCAAATTAGTGATCTCATTCTGAAGATCAGTAATTTGATCTTGTAAATGTTTTGTTTCTTGTCGTACAATAGATTTTAACATATCAGCAAATACACAGCTTTTAAGAAATATTATCACTTCATTGTTAATACTTACATTTTGTGAAAATGGAATCTCTGCATTTTGAATAGTAGAATTATTTTGCACATTTTTATCAACATAATTGCAACATTCAACTTGATCATTATTGATAACTTTTATACTTAAACGTTCAACACACTTTGGATGAAAAACAGTTCCACAATTAATACAGTTAGGTCCATTAACTATTAACCAAGATGTGTAATAAAATGTAAGACACCATTCCCACCATGATGTGCCACCGTCCGTAGGTGCATCTTGCTGAATCACCCGTGCCTGCTCCGCATAAGATATGTTGGAAGATTATCTGATAGCTGTTAATGTGATCTTTAGTAGTTTCAATCTATGTATTTAGGGTAAATTTGGTTGTTTTTTTTACTTTCCTTGTTCTGTATTTTCCCTGCTTGTTTTTGTTAAATTTATGAGTAAATTTGAGTGACAAAAACATTTTGGGAGAACAGTTTTATGACAGTCTTGTACTAATCTGAATGTATATTTGTAGCTTTACCTCTAATTATGTAGACAAATTATTTTGTTGGTTATACAATATACTTACAATATACAATAATTGCAAGCAGAAAACAAAAATGAAAATTTATTAGTAAATGATAAGAGACAAATAAATATGTACATTTGTAGATTTGTACATGCGGAGCAGGCAAGGTATGATTCAGCAAGATGCACCTATGGCCGCTGGCACATCATGGTGGGAAAGGTGTCGTACATTTTATTACACATCTTGGTTAATATTTCTTTAAAATCCATAAATTAAGGACCATCGTAATTGCGAAAAACGTGGTTACAATTTCACACGAATACAATTTTTTGTTAAATGCTACCTTTCCCGAGATAAAACGTCACAATTATGTCATTTGTAATTGTATATTTATTATGTAACTTACTAGCCTAGTGCTAAATAAACTCATTATTATTATATTATTAATTAGATTTGTGCAGTGCTTGAAACTAGAAATTTGCATAAATGTGAAACCTTCTCAATTTTCGCTTATGGAATTTACGTGCATTTCCAACCTCTTATTAAGACTTTAAAATGAATAAAAATCTGTACAAAAATATACATAATTTTTTATTACAGAGGTAGCTTATATCTTCTAGTTTTTATCTACATACTTAACTCGAAATTTTTAAATAGTACCCTTTTGCACCATAGAATTTTTTAGCAAGTTGCAGTTTTAGAATCTACAGAACCAAAGCTACAATTCTATGTAATTTATACATTTTACCTTGAAGTCCCACAAAACGTGTTTTTTGCAAGTTTCGGGGTTCCAAGCACTCTACTATACAGAATAATTAAAGGCTAGTAAATGCTCAAAAGTTAATTTTTAGGCTCTATTATTTTTTTGCTATTATGAGTTTTGCTAGCTTTAAAAAAAGTTGGCAACACCTGCGAAAGAAAATAGAACTTAACCACCTTGAAATCTAATGTTTATTATAGAATGATTAAAGGTAATTTAAGTGCCCAGAAGTTAATTTTTAGACTCGATTATCTTTTGAAATTACAGGTTCGGTTAGCTTTAAAAAAGTTAGCGGGACCCACTAAAGAAAATGGAACTTAACAGCCTTGAAATGAAGAGAATAATGAAAGGCTCTTTAAATGCTAAAAAAAGTTAATTTTTAGACTCTTATTATCTTTTTTTGAAGTTATGAGTTTTGCTAGCTTTCCTACTGCAAATTTTCATAATGACTTTCAATTAAACAAGGCCTACTGTTTTCTCAATTATTTGCATTTATTTTTGATCATAGTAGGCTGGTGGATTATTAAGCTTCTGGGACCTGGTTCCAGGCTATGGGTTGTAGCAATCATTATATTATTATTATTATATATAATAATAAATCTAAAAGTTTAAGAAATTTTTGAAAATACCTAAAAATTGGGTTTTTATTGTGATCTTGTTTTAAATACCCTGCCGCACACTAATAACTTTTTCTGTCGAAAGTATCTGTTATTAAAATGCAAAGGAAAGATGGTGGATAGCAATTAGTTTGAGAAAGATAGATACATAGTTATCGCCTACTTGAAAAAGCTATACAAAAAATTTTTGGTGCTAGGTATTTTTTTTTTAATAATTAACATTTGTCAAAAACATTTTAGGTTAAAGGGAAAAGTACATATAGTTATATACATAATATTAAATGAAGGGTCGGCCGTAGCAACATTGTATGTATCAAAAGAATTGAACAACAACACTAACTGACAACAGACGTAGAACATTGTTACACAGCACACTCACGTTTTAAAAACTAGCATTATGGACATTTGCTTAAGAATATTTTATATCTCTATGACGCCAACACCTAATAAGGATATACTAACGTTGTTTTTAAGGAAGTAACGCTTTTCAGCAAAATGTTACATACAATGTTGTTATGGTCGACCCTTAAAATTTTCAGTTATGTCAAAATGACAAACGTCTATTATTTTTAAGTTTTTACCTAGCACCAACCTTACAAAAAAATGTTACTATATTGTAAGGATTTGCAAGTATGCAAATAGATATCTCTTTCTCAGATCATTTGCTATTTTTCCTTTTCCTTGAAAGAGAACCTTGAAACTAAATGTTTATTATGCAACAATCAAATGCTACTTCAAGGTTGCAAATCTTTTTATTAATATAAAATAATTTCCTATTGTTTAAAGATCTTTTGTTCTTAAATCACCTTTTGAAATTATTTACAATGCACAATTCCTGGTCGCCTATTTTTTTATTAAGGTATACAGAGTGGTTAATGTTTTGTTGCTAAAGCCATAAGAGGTACGAAGTTGGTTTACTGTAACAAAAGTTGCACTATGGCAAGGCCATTTCAAAACCAATTCCAATATTTAAAAAAAAATCATAGGTCACTAGTTATAAGCAAAAAATGAAAACTTGTCATTAATATGTCGGAGACTATTTAGTTAAAGAGTATGAAATTTTGTACATAGCCATAACTTTACATTCTGGTTGTCATGGCCACCTTAAAAAATTTTAAACCCACTATCTTTTGGGCAGTTAGTAGTCACTTGTTTTTATTGACACCATATTGAATTTTTACTTCATCAGAGTAAGAAAAATTACAAATGCAATGATGTATCACAAGCTGTATCATTTTCAGGTCAAATAAGTAATTTGCATATAAAATACGTTTTAAATAATATAATATATAAAATATAAAATAGTCATCTATGAAAGTTTAACATTAGGTTGACAGAAATAGTATATTGTGTTACAAGTGCAGAAAAGTGCATTTTTGCACGCGTTACACACTGTACTTTATCTGCGACCACAAAAAAAGTAATAAACCACCAAAAGCTAAAAAAATATTTAACCTAGAATTTATATTAATAATGAATAATATTATATTGACAATTATATAATAATGTAGAAAATTAATCAATTTTACGTTAATTCAGTAACTATTTCATAATAACTTTATATAGTAATAGTAACTAAATGACTTTAAGACACCAAGATAGGTGAACGGTATTAGGTCTGTCATAGCAAGCAGACGGTCTAGGGTTCGATTCCCCGACGAAGTGATAATTTTTCTAGATGGATTTGCATTCAAAATATAATTTATAAAAATTCTGGTGCATTGCACACCGATGATGCTGTGCAATTCTTATAGTAATCGAGTTAAGACTAAAGAATCCACCATTTTATATTTTTTATTAATATTAAATAATTTAACTTTTGATTTCACTTTTTGTAAAATTGAAATAATTAAAATTAAAATAGTTGTAATAATAGTCAAAAACTATTTAAAGGCTCCACTATTTTGCATTTATTATTAATCCATTAACGCCCAACATCCTATTTATAGGACAGTTTACGTTAGGCCTTCTGAGAACTCATCGAAGAGGTAACAATGAGAAATCGCCACTTAAATGTTATGCGTCATTACTTCTGCAGCCCTTTTCAAAGTATTTGTTTATCAGCCTTCATTTTAGTGTCTCTTGTTCCAAGTAGAGATTGTTGCTTTTGTACATCCCTGTAGTATTTACTTACCTGGTTTTTGTTCTAAATCCAAAATAATTTTTGTATTCGCTTATAGATTGAATATGTAATGTATCATAGTTAAAATAAAATACTTTTTTTTTTTGAAATTTTTCAAAACGCAATAGAAAAGTTCTTCTCGTTACAGCGAATGATTAGAATAAAGATAGGAAGTTCGTATTGGCCTTAAAATTTTTGTTTTTTTTTTAATCAAATGGCCATCCACTAAAACCGAAATTCCAACATGACCCAAATAAGAACCACCCTAGCTTGTACATATCATTGATGTAGGGATGTAGGCCAGACTAGCCAAGTTTGAGATGATGAAAGCGATGGTAGTCACGGGCTTGGGTTTCCCACTTACATGTAACAAATGGACATATTTACATTACATGGGACATAGTTCCAGACCAGGCTAGCCTGGGTTGGAATTATTCACTGATGTTATTTCTCCCACATTTACATTCTTATGTCATCTTATTTTTTTACAAATTTATCCTTTTGTAATCTTATATTTTTATAACACAATTATTGTAAACTAAGAGTACTTCAAATAAAAATATTTTACAATCATTCAAAGTATCTGGTTATAATTAGCTTTTTATAGTTTTCAATTTAATGTGTTGAGAAAAATATTAAATATAAGTTCCTAATAAAATAACCTATTTAGAAATTTTTCATGATCTTTAAAATACATATGTTATTAAAAACTAGTAAATAATTAAATTATTTTATTATTGAAGTTGTATTGCATTGGTAATTTGCACAGACCCAGCATGCCTGGGTTGAAGATAGGCCCCATGCAAGATTTAATTCTAGATACTGTTGCCATTATGTCTGCTGGAGTGCTCCATTAAAACATACAGATGAACTATTAACATATTTAAAAGTTCGTTACTGAAATACAAGTCCATGTGTGTTTGTCTGTCAGTACGTCCGAGTGATATTTTGAAATTTTAAAATTTTTATTTCATATTCAGATAGAGCATCAAGATGTAGAAAAAGATCTATGCCACCAGTCTCCTATCTCGTAGTGAAAAAGTAAAAAATTAACAGCTTGTTTAAAAAACTTAAAATTTGTTTTCTAGTGCTCATGTTTTTGAGTTTGGTTCTGACATTGCAGCTTGTTCACTTTTGACACAGTATATATAACAATCAGTAGATTCACTTGCATGCGACACCATTCATTTTATTAATCCACCTTCGAATATCACGCCCATAAACGAAGTAGTTGACCGACGTTTATCGGTCGGGATCGCCGGTAAATAAAACGCAGAGCCGCATTCAATAAAATGTCTCGAACAAATATGTAGACAAAATCTCTTGTTATATAATACAGTCAAGTCTCGTTGATCCAAATCTACGTTAATCCGAATACCACTATAATCCGGACCAGCAATTTATTTACATTGGTTCTATTGTAATCCGGATTTAAAGGTTTTGATAATCCGAACTTTAAAATAAATTGTTTTTAGTTCTCAAGTTTTGTTTATAGTAACGAATGCAATGGGTATTCAGATGTGTAATTTTATACAAAACTACCGTTGTAGATAAAATAAATTATTTTATTTATGTTTATGTTATATTTGTCTGGCAAATTCTTATTATAAAAAGTCACGTATTTTTTAGAAGTGGTTACATTGCAACTTCACAATTCGTAAAAATTGTTAAATGTTTAAACCGCATTCTAACTTTAAATATTATACATTTCCAGATTTGTTACAAAATCTGAAGGATCATATAACAACGTTAAAAAAAACTTTAAATCCTGCAGAATATCCGGAGATGGAAGAAAAGTTGTTTGGATGGTTTTTGATATGTCACCGATATCCTCCGAAATTTTGGACGAAATTACCAACTAAAGTTACATTATTCTTTCGAGCCATTAACCATATTCTTGCGCTGCAATAGTCATTTCATTTTATTTAGAAATAATTACGAACAAATGCATAGCTGTATACAATTTGAATACCTGTTCAACAAACAAATGGAGCATGTAGGTCACCTAAATCAAATATGTACAAAATAGGGGAGATGAAATCAATTTACACTATAATAATAATTAATAATAATAAAATTTATTTTCATTCATATTAAATTAAAGACACAATGACAAACGAAATGTTAAAAAGTACAATCCTAACGCACGCTTTGACTTTTTTTAACAGTTGAGAGTAACAAAAGACTCTGTAGTTCACACCTGTTGATAAGGCGTTGACCTAGATTGTTGAAATCTTTTAATAAATCAGCATAAAAAATTTTATTATGAAGGATTTCGTAATCGCTTATTTGTTCTATTACGTGTTAGTAATTCAATTTTAAGGAATTGGTAAATATATACAAAAGTGAATTCTTAAATACGGCATTGTTTTTACGAGCATATTTATTAAAAAATAATAGTATGTAGGAAAAATAACCTGAAACAACTAATTGTAGTTCTTTCCGAGGTATTTGTACAGCCTTTGGCAGCACAACGACTAACACTATGCATTGTTTACTGGCACTAATACTGCACGATTGTGGGTTTATCCGGCTCTGGTAAGTTCGATACGTTCTGTTGCGTGTTTCAAACAGAACTGCTGTCTGCATACTGCCGACTCGCGCCAGCATGTAGTGTGGTGGATGGAAATTATTTGCGACAGTCAAATTACTGTATGTTATATATACTGTGCTTTTGATTTATTTTTCATAAATATTTTTTTTATTTTTATTTTTAAAACATATTTCATTTTTTTCCAAAAACTTTTTAGTTCATGATGCATATGATATATAATCAATTTTTGGAAAAGATTGTGTTTAGTTTGCTGTTAGTAGTAGTTTTTTTAACAGCATAATGGTATTTAATTTTTTGCACATTATTTTTGATGATTATATCATAAATTATGCATTTGTCATTCTGCCTACCCAGGGAAAATGATCACGAGCCGCTCCTGTAAATAATTACGTTTTGACAATTACTGAAACATCAAATTATTGTGAATATTTTTATTCTTTTATTTCCTAAAATAATGGATGTGTTTTGTACCTCTTCTTTGCCTTAGTAATTTTTTTAAATATTTTTCTCACATTTTTTTGAATAATTTCTTTTAAGAATATTATATCGTTTAATTCCAAAAAATCCAGTTTCTAGTGATGCCAAATTTAACTGTAGTTGCCATTAAAAAAAAATAAGTTGACTTTAAATCTCACAGATAATTTTGCTTTTGCTCTTTGAAACCATTTTCTAGAGATTTAACTGTTCACAAATGTACATGACTGTATGGATTCTTACTGTTAGCAATACTTTTTTCTTATGTGAGAATACGTAAGAATAATTATTAAAAAGCAACTTGCTACTTTATTGCTAAAACATGTAACTTTTAATTTTAGGGAGAATTAATAACAGAAGCTGTGAGTATTTGTAAGAAATGTATAGCTCCAAAGCCTCCAAGAACTCATCATTGTTCAGTATGCAATCGATGTATTTTAAAAATGGATCACCATTGCCGTATCCTTACTATAAACATTATATAGTTTTTAATGTTATTTATTGGAATGTAAGACAAAACATTAAAAATAAATACATATCAAAATCAAATTTATGAATAAAATAATAAAATATTCAATTATTTCCTTAATTAATATACAGCGTGGTTAAATAATTGTGTTGGATATCGGAATCACAGGTATTTTTTCCTGTACACTGTTTACATGGTTGTGGGAGTTTTATTCATTATAATTTTTGGATTTGATCTTGCGTACACAGCTATTTGGTTGACTTCTGAAGATTCTGACGACCCTGAGTTAGAAGGACATCCTGTAAAATATAATAAGACTGGAGCTCTTATACCTGTTGTATGCATCATACTTTAATATATAATTATATATATTTTTAAAATTTTAATATGTAATTTCATAGACTGATATTCTGTACTTGGATGTAAGTGTGCTTGAAGAAGACGATATGGATAGTCAAGAATATGAACCAGTTAGTCCATGGAGAAGACGTGCTGTTATATATATGGCACTTATTAATTGCGGTAAGACTTGTACAATTTAGATCAAACATAATTTTATTATTTACATATTTCATATTTAGGAGTATTGGTAGCATTAGGAGGTTTGGCATCATGGCACAGCAGGTTAATTAGTAAAGGAGAAACAAGTATAGAAGCAAATATAAATAAAGCAGAAACAACAAGATTACAAAATTTAGGAAAGGTCTATGTAAATCCTTATAATTTTGGATCTAGAAAAAACTGGAAAATCTTTCTTGGATTAGTTCAAGGAAGGTATGTGTGTATTTTATGGTTTTTATTAGAAATGAAGATTATATATTTTCAGATCATGGTTTATGCATGTTTTACTACCTTCTTGGCACGAACCTATTGGTGATGGACTAACGTGGCACACTGTTCATGATGAAGGAGTTGATGAATGGCCATAATGCTTTATCGTAAATATTCAGTCTAGTCAGTAATTTATACTTGAAACTATTAAGTCTAAGATAAAATATTCTATTGGTAGCCATTTTCCAAGCATAAAAACTTGTAGAAACTAAAATTATTATAGGTTGTTAAAAAAGAATACTTGAAGACCTGGTGACTTTGTACAAAACTTTTATAATTCCTTTTTTATATTAAAATATCAAAATTTATCAACATATTTACTTTGTTTTTGGAAAATTTTGTCAATGTGCAATTTTTTATAATATATTTGAAATATACGTACATTTTAAAAAATAAACTACCATATCGTTCTTTCAATCCAGGGTACATACTCTGAGACCCTTGTGTAGACAGCTGGTAACTTTGCTCCTCCACATCCCTTACCAAATGATGTAATACCTATTATGTGGAATATACAACGATTTTTTTCTCTGGTTACTATTAGTGGAGCTCCTGAATCACCCTGTAAACACAACATTTATTATATCTGTATGCCCCAAACAATTAAATAACAGAAATCTATGGGACAGGACAGGATTGGGTAATCCCTTAATTTTTGACTAGGATTAGGTATTGGAAATTAAGTTGTTAAGGGATTGAATTTTTTGAAAATATTTTTGGGATTAGATCTTTTCAAAGTAAGTAGTTTTTAGGATTTGTGTTGTGGGATTGGTTTAATCCTTAGTACTAATCACAAATTGGTGATGACTAATCCAGGGATTACCCAACTCTAATGAGTCATCTCATAAGCCGCATATGAGCACAAAATGGTATGAAAGTGTTTGTGAGAAATGGCTAAAACAGAAAAACAGCTAAAACAAGAACATAATGAAGATGTAGATGGGCCACAATTTTTCTTTTCTGATGATTTCTAATTTCGAATTAGAAATCAATGAATAAGAAATAGAAATTTTATAGAGGTTATCATTCCAGTAGAAACTTTTTAATTCGAACCTATAAATGCAAGGCAGATTCGTATTATAATATTATAATTTTTTTTGCTTTAAGGTTTCTTTCTCCTCCATAACTATGGAGAGGCTATGAATGCAAATTGTGAATAATAATAACATTTAAAAAAAAGGTTTTAAGGTAGATGATTCTTTCTTCAGTGTTCGTTATGGTGTCGGTTACTATATATTTATAGCTTATTTTTTACATCTGTAGCCTTCAGAGTTTTTATTACTCTTTATATTAATCAATAATAATAAAAATATTTGTAGATCCTTGTAGAATTTGTCTACACCCGTTGGATTGTAACGGTATCAGCCAACAAATCGCATCAGCAACCTGCTATAATCTCATTTATAATATGAGGATAGATCGGAATGTTTCTAGAATGAACCACAAAATGGCGTTATGCGCGCGTGCTGATCACTTGTTTTGAAAGCGCCATTGTTCGTACAACAGTTGTCAAATTTGCAAACGGATTGTATATAAATACACGCCGTTACTATCGATTCAAGTAAACAATTTTGTGCATTTTCTTACTCATGAATAAAAACGAGTTCCGTGCAGTGATAAAACATTTCTTTTTTAAAGGCTTAAATGATAAAACAAATAAAAACGAGTGAGATGAAGTTCATGGTGAGTTTTCGCCTTCGTATGCAACAGTTGCAAACTGGGTTGCTGAATTTAAACGCAATAGAACAAGAATAGAGGATGCACCATGTTCTGGCAGACCAAAAACAGCTACCAATAAAGAAACAATTGAAAAAGTCCATGAAATCGTGATGAAGAATCGCCGAATAAAGTTGAGAGAGATAGCAGAGAAAGAAGCATTTCATATGACCGTGTACATTGCATCTTACATCAACATTTGGACATGAGAAAGCTTAGTGCTAGATGGGTGAATAATCATTTCTCAGCATTGTCTAGACATGTTCGAACGTAAAGAAAAAGATTTTTTGCAACGTTTTATAACTTGACGAAACGTGGATTCACTACTACACTCCGGAGACCAAGGAGCAGTCAAAGCGATTGACAAAAAGTGGTGAGCCAACTCCAAAGAAGGCAAAGACGATTCCGTCTGCTGGGATAGTCATGGCTACTATTTTGGGATTTTCAAGGAATAATTTTTATTGATTACTTGCAACATGGGAGGACAATAACGGGAGAGTATTATACTCCGTTATTAGACAGACTGAACAAAGAAATCAAAGCTAAAAGGTCTCATTTGGCAAAGAAAAGGTCTTTACCACCAGGATAACACCCCATCCCACAAGTCGGTAATTACGATGGCGAAACTGCACAAACTATGATTCCAGTTAATTGAACATGCACCTTATTTGCCAGACTTGGCTCCGTCGGATTTCTTCTTGTTCCCAAATCTCAAGAAATGGTTGGCTCGAAAGAAATTTTCATCGAAGCTATAAATGGATATTTTGAAGGTTTGGATAGTTCTTATTTTTGTGAAAGGTTGAAAGGTCTTGAAAAGCGTTGGACTAAATGTGTAGAGCTGAAAGGAGATTATAGAAAATAAATACGATTTTCCCCAAAAAGTTGTTTTTTTTCCGTCTTGTTCTAGAAATTTTTTGATCTATCCTCGTATATCAGTATATAGACACTATGTATAATAAAAATGTATGTTAATTCACAGTTGGTCAAACTTGGTACACACAGAATAGATAACAAAAATGAACTTTCAACAATAAATATTATGTTATTACGGATGATGAAAATCTTTTTTTCCTAAATTGTGGTCTACTTGTATCAGCATATTGTGAAGTTTTTGTGTTTATATATGTAATTTCTTCAAAATTTACAGTCTTAGAGGTGCTTCTTTTATCTTACTGAAGAGAATACTGTAGTGTGTGTGAAGTATTTATAAGTATTAGTATTTATAATTATTACCTGACATGTATCTTTACCACCTTGAAGTTCACCTGCACATAACATACTTTGCACGATACCATTTGGTAGATATCTGGAGTTCGTTCCATAAGTTTTGCCACACAGTGAATTATTGAAGACATTCAGTTCAACTTTTAGTAAATGAGTACTTGGATCTTCAGCTAAAATTTATTTGTTTTTTACATACTGATCGTTATTATATATAAAAATATAATTCTCACCAACACCAGTTTTACCCCAACCAGTTGCAATAGTTTTGGTGGTATCTAACTGCGACTTAGACCAAAGGCATGCTGGTCTAATAAATTGAGTAAAATCAACTTTTCTTGCCAATCTTAGTAAAGCAATATCATTATATCGAAGTGGTGGCCTGTAACTTTCATGTACTACAGTACGTGCTATATCGTAATCAGCATGTTCAGAATTATCAGCATCACTTTTGAGA
The DNA here is from genome assembly GCA_929113105.1 of Agrypnus murinus. Lineage (NCBI taxonomy): Eukaryota > Metazoa > Arthropoda > Insecta > Coleoptera > Elateridae > Agrypnus > Agrypnus murinus. The sequence goes on along the minus strand of OV816023.1, from coordinate 90,825,776 downwards.
TCTAGATCTCCCAAACGAACTATCACAGGTGGTCCACTAGAATTTCATAAAACACTATTAGTAAAAGCATTCAGGTTAATATCTTTGTAACATACATACTTAGCTGTGCTTATACAATGTCCAGCAGTTACAACAAAGTAATCACTAACCAACGTTCCTCCACAATTCCATTTTATTTCATTTTCATCCTTATATCCAAGAGCTGCCTATAAGTTCAATATATTAATACATATACTACCAACTGAAAGTTTGAAAACAGTCACATGTTCACAATGTAAATGGTGATATATTAATATATTATAATTAAAATGAACAGTAATTCAATCATCGGTTCAATTTTCATAATCAGGCCCGTAGCCACAATTCTCTTTCGAGAGGAGCTAATTTTAAAATATTGTTCATCTCAAAAAAAGCGGTAAAAAATTATAATATGCATGGGGGAGGGGTATTATATCAATATTTTGTGACGAAAATATGAAGTGGCTCAATACTAAATATAATAAAATTATTTATAAATTTTAGTTGAATAATGATTTTACATTAAATAATATTTAGAATGCAAATTCATATAGAAAAATTTATCGACTCTGCTGGTACTCGAACCCAGGACCCTCCACTGTCTAGGTGGTATCTCTACCAACTGAGCTACAGAGAACGACTATCAGCATAGCTCAGTTGGTAGAGATACCACCTAGACAGTGGAGGGTCCTGGGTTCGAGTCCCAGCAGAGTTGATAAATTTTTCTATATGAATTTGCATTCTAAATATTATTTAATGTAAAATCATTACTCAATGTAACAAAAATTAATTTCAACTAAAATTTATATATAATTAGTTTCCTTTCGGAATGATTCAAAATAATCTAGATACTTTGAATATTGATGTTGTTGTCATGCAACTTGCTGATCTTCATTAATAATATTCAAAAAAATATCTAGTTACTTTGTATGTCTGCTAAAACATCTAATTAGATTAGCGAAATGCCGATTAATGTTTCCAGTTTGATTTCCTTTCAATTTCTTCTCATACTCTAAACAAGTGGAAGTATTTGATTCATTATCATAATTAATATATTTGGTTAAATTAAATTGTTTGTGTCGGCCCATATCGTATGAAGTTGGTCAATGATTTTATATAAATAAAACTGCAGAGTAGTAAGAACTGTAAGTATAGTAAGAATAATAAGAACTGAAAATGAATGATTCATTTCCGTTTGTATACATTCACGAATGGAATTTTTTAAACAGTTAATTTTGCGTTCGTTCCCGAGCGAATAAAACTGCTGACGTTAAAATTTAATTCTTGAAAGAATGAATCATAAATGTTTAAATATAAATTTCATTCCCGAGTGGTAAAATAAGAAAAGAATCGAAATTTTTTTAATTCGCGAGTGTTAATTTCCTTACCCTGGTCCTGGGTTCGAGTCCCAGCAGAGTCGATAAGTTTTTCTATTTGAATTTGCATTCTAAATATTATTTAATGTAATAAAATTATTTATATACTATTTCATATGACTTAAAGTAAAACTTTCATCTATATTTTGAAAACAAAAATTACATTGTTTATTAAAAGATGTTAATAGTAGGAGAGATTAGGGATAAATGATTCCTACGAGCGCATGTGAGGAAATGATTTTAATTCGTTCCATATTTAAGTAGCATATATGCTTTGGGGTGGGGGCTTCATCCCCACGATCCCCTCCCCTAACTACGTGCTTGCTCATAACGATTTGAAATCTTTAACTTTAGAGTTTCTAGAAGTTAGAAAACCACCAAAAAGTCACAAGCTATGATTTGATCAAAACATGAAATGAATCAGATTTAAAAATAAAGCATTTTTCCGAAAATATGAAGCAGTTGGATAGAATACTAAAAAAAATCCTGTCAGAAAATTGATATTGATTGAATTATTAAATAGGTAGTTTCAATCACTTACATCAAGGTCAATAAACCTAGAAACAACTTCCCAAAAATCTATTCAATAAGAAAGCTTGACCACATTCCCCAAGACTAAAAATCAATATAGCAGGAACATGCAAGTCACTCAAATGGGCAAGGTCATAGATCTCGCCAAGATAGAAGGTGGACAAAAGAAACAACCATATGATATCCAACCAAAACAAATGCAAAAAAGTCACAAAGGTCCATCCATGAAAATGGCGGTGCGATGACACTGTAAATTTTACAGTTTATGACTGGATTCAAACAGCCCAAAGTAGACAAATTGGTAGTCTTGTGGAGGCCTATGCTCGATCATGGGACAACAGTTAATATGCATCTCAAAATATTTGCAATAGTTTCATGTAAATTACTGTTATTTAATACTATGTAATTTTATTTTGATATGTAGATGCAATTTTTTTTTAATATTGGCTGTAAGCTGTAATGAGGTCAAAATAATCCAATCGTGGTTCCCTATGGATTCACAAATGTATCTTTCTGACAAAATGTTCAGAAACTGTTAATACTTTTGCATTTATAGGCAACTATTGATGTAAAGTTACTGTAAATATAGTACTGTTTCTAAACTTTCCTTCAGTAATGTACATTAAAATTAATGAGATTTACTTGCCATAAAAGGAAATTCTCCAGCTGAAGCGGGTTCACCCCCCACTATTAGTGAAAGTCCAGCATTTTCGCATTTTTCTATACTAACTGAAACAATCTGATCAGGATCTGTTGTTAAGGGAGCAGCACTTACTGTTCCTGTAACCGATTTTGTGTACTCGGCACATTCTGAAAAAGAACTGTTTTTATTTAAGTAGGGAAGTTTAATATTTTACTTACTTTCTTCACTTATACTTTTAAATGAGGTTTGTTTTGTTGGAGGATCATCATCAGTTGGAAATACAAATCTGTCATCGACATTTAAAAATGAGTTTTCATTTGGTTCTGCAAAACCATATACTGAAACAACATGTAGCTGATAAATTTGTTGTCATAACCATTACCTAATTTTCAATTAGGTCTGGACAGTACCAATTCTATTGAATGATACTAGGTATATAAAGATAAAGAATCTCAACTTTGTCAAATTGATTACTAACTTAATCATTTTTATAATGATACATTTAAAATAGCTGAAATTATAAGAATAATAATATTAATATTATGTTTATAAAGTTAGCATTCTACTATTACACTATTGTTATAAGTTTGATCAAATCTTCCCCAACAGCAGGTGTCAAATGCAACCATATTTTACTTGTTATGTTAGCATATTCTATTGTAAGGATTCTACAAGATACTCTGCCTTTAAAAGGACCTATTTGATAACTTCCAAAATTTAAAACATTTGACAAGCGAGGAGTGCTACAACTACACAAGAACTGGAAAAGGTAGGTTATCACAGTATGCTTGCTTATTAATCCACAAAGAATGAATTACTATTACTACTTGGTAATTGATTCTTCCAAATATAATACTCTTTACATTGTGTTATTATACAAGACAAAGTCAGTGAGAGACAGAATTAGTTATCCTAATATCAGATACCTTAATGCTTTATCTGCCAGTGCTGACAACACTAGATATGCCTGGATTGTCAGACTGCCTGAAATGAGATAATAATAGAGACATTACAACAAGAACCATTTCAGTTATTTTTATGAAGTAAACTGGTGAATCTCACTAATGGTTCTAGTTTTATAAAGAATCTATAGAACAGATAGGGCTTGGTAAATAGGCAAATGTAAGTAGAAGCTTTGTTGACATAGAACAGAAGCCTAATCAAAAACCCAATAGAATTAGTAGTTCTTCAATCCCAAAAACATTACTGATTGTAGGCACTCTTGCAAGATGATCAGCTATTGTAAGAACACAAAATGAAAATCGAAACAAACAAATTGTGGAACTACAAGCAAACCACATTGTTGTAGGCAAAAAAATTCTGAGATTTACATTTTGTAGTTGCATGTTTCATTTGTAGTAATACCTCTTTTCAAATGTAGCACATGAAATGGTTATCTTATAATACAGCTGTATGTTGTTTTTTGGGTATAATACTGCATTGATCATCGCTCTGTGAATTGTCAGTATTAAAACATGAAAAGGGAGGGTTCAGATTGTAACTGATTAGTGCTTGATATTATAAGTTATAAGTAAACACACAATTTTATGAGAGCTTTTAAATATGCAAATAAATACATTTTAGCATAACAGTAATAAACCATAGTGTAACAAAAATAGTGGTACATTTTAATTAATTGCAGGTTTCTCACCGAAAAGCAATTTGTTAGGTGCACACCCATCTGCAAAGATGGCGCTTCAAAAATATCCCTTCAACCCTTCACAAAAATAAGAACTGCCCAAACCTTCAAAATATCCATTTACAGCTTCGATGATTTCAGTATTCGATGAAAATTTCTTTCCAGCTAACCATTTCTTGAGATTTGGGAACAAAAAGAAATCTGACGGAACCAAGTCTGGCGAATAGGGTTCATGTTCAATTAACTGGAATCGTAGTTCGTGCAGTTTCGCCATCGTAATTGCCGACTTGTGGGATGGGGTGTTATCCTGGTGGTACAAGACGTTTTTCTTTGTCAAATGAGGCCTTTTAGCTTTGATTACTTTGTTCAGTCTGTCTAATAACGACGCATAATACTCGTCCGTTATTGTCCACCCGTGTTGCAAGTAATCAATACAAATTATTCCTCTGGAATCCGAAAATACGGTATGACTTTCCCAGCAGACGGAACCGTATTTGCCTTCTTTGGAGTTGGCTCACCATGTTTTGTCCATTGCTTTGACTGCTCCTTGGTCTCCGGAGTGTAGTGGTGAATCCACGTTTCGCCAACAGTTATAAAACGCCGCAAAAAATCTTTTTCATTACGTTTGAACCATGTCTAGACATTGCTGAGAAATGGTCATTCGAACTCAGTTTTGGTCAATTGTCAGCGGACGCGGCACCCATCTAGCATTAAAACCTTCTCATGTCCAAATGTTAATGTAAGATGCAATGTACACGGTCGTATGAAATCCTTACTTTCTTTGCTATCTCTCACGATTTTATGGACTTTTTCAATTGTTTCTTCATCGGTAGCTGTCTTTGGTCTGCCAGAACATGATGCATCCCCTATGCTAAATTCAGCAACCCAGTTTGCACCTGTTGCACACGAAGGCGAAGACTCACTATGAACTTCATCTAACCCCGTTTTTATTTGTTTAGTACCGTAGATATACAGAACGAATTTTTCAGTTTTTCGCCGATAAAATCGAAGTGACTTATGGCATTTTTGTTTTTTTTGTGCAGGTCGATGCGGGATTGTTACCGCTACAATTTGAGCAGCTACACATGCATTTATGTGAAAAATAAGCTATTTTTAAAAAAATAACCGTCGGTCCGTAAAACCCGAACTTTTGGATAATACGGAACGATATTAATTTTGTACAGAAATCTCCCACAAAAATCTTATTATACCATATGAGACAACACAGGAGGATATACGGAACATTCTTGATGAAAAAAAAATCAGTACAGGTAGGTACATACCTACCAATGTTTGGATGGGATAAAATTGATAAAAATGTGGCAAATATAGAAAAACGAAGGTTTTTATTTTACAAATAAGACAATCAAACAGAACAATGTTTAAACTTTATATAAAATATTTAAAAAAATAAAAAAAAAGACTCTTTATCTTAGAAACTAAAAAATGTCATCATCAAAGCAAATAACTCCACGATTATTCTTTGGATTTCTTAGGCGGAAGGAAACTTGGTTCAAGTTCACGATATTGCGATCTGGGACGGTGGGAAATATAAATTTATTTTTATATCCCTTGAAGTTTCTCAGGCATTCGACCACAATCATTGTGGCATCATTAACCTCAACAACTTTCGATACGAAAGCTTTCTTTGTTTCTTTTTTCGTTTTTGCGTTATAAGCAAATTCGCAAATAACGAAATCAGTCTCATTAATATCACAAATAGAATTTATTCTTTCTCTGACATTCGGGACCGGATTGGACTCGATATCGGAATCAGAATCAGACGGCAACTCATTATTATTATTTTCATCATTGTTCGATTCCATGTCATCTTCTCGTTGGAAGGAAGTGGACGGACCTGGAACTTGTGCGTCAAAATCTGAACAGGAGACCGATTTTCCTGCTGGAACATCTATTATCTTTCTCTTCTTCTTCGGTGGTGCCTCTGGAGTTTCAGTCTGCCGCTTCATGACTTCTTCGTAAGAGTTTACAAGTGCCTCATTATCAACCGAGCCTCTTCCCTTAGGAATCAGTTGATTTAGGACTTTATTTCGGTTTAATGGACAGATCCCACAAGCAGAAAATCCACTTTTGATGTTGTCTGATAAAGTTTGATTAATATTCCCAAGCAATTGTATGAGAAGTCCTGGAAAAACCATTTTGGAAATAACACCTTTGTAACGCTTCTTATGATCGGTTATAACTTTACGCCAAGCCAACTTCACTGAACGGAACACGGCCACGTCCAGTGGCTGGGTCATATGAGTGCTTTGTGCCGGTAAGAAAACAAACGCGATATTGTTTTCTTCGCATTTACTTATAATCGAGAGAGAGAGATAACTTGTGAGATTGTCTCCAATTAGAATTTTTTTACCGGATTTCTTTCGAAGGTATGGAAGTGCGATTTGCTCGAACCAGTCTTCAAATATCTCGGCGTCGAACCAACCACTGGCAGATCTATTATAACGTGCACCTCTAGGACCACCTTGGCACCATTCAGGGTATAAGTTCTTGGCCTTATAGACTATGTACAAGGGAAGAAGTTCCCCAGCAGCAGAGACTGCGAACATTATTGATGTGGACGAATTAGAAGTATCCATAATTCTTCTGGCGTGCTTACTCCCCTTTCTGACAAAAATTCGTTGCTTTCCTGGGTCATCCGTCAAGTTCGTTTCATCATAATTGACCACGTTCTCAGGAGGCACCCCTTCCAATGTTACTTCAAGATGATCGAAATAACTATTAATCGTTTCTGCCGAAATATCCGCTTTTACACGTTTCAAATTTTCGCTGTTTCGTTGGGTGAGTTCTGGGTTTCTCTTTTCAAAACCTTCAAGCCAATCACGTCCAGGTCGATTTTCCGTGAAACATTTCACGTCAACGCCTTTCCAGTCAAGGTACAATTTAACAAATTCTTTGATGTCATTCTTCTCAAATGGATAACCATAGTTTGCAGCAGTGAGCATTGCCTGAACAATTTGCTTCTCTTTATTTTTACCAAGGACAGGAGGTTTTCCCAAGTCCGGGCCATATTTACCCCAATACTTGCTATGAAGTGTGGTTTTGGGCACACCGAACCTCTGAGCTGCCTGTTCAAACGAGAATCGGTCGTCAACAACAGCTTCCAGGGCTCGTTCCATATTTTCTGGATCATAATTTCGACGAAAACTGCTACCCGGCCTATGTTTGTGGCGTCGCGGCATCGTTCCGTATAACCTTAAAAAAGCACTTATTTTAGTTTTTCCAAACTTATCGGTCAGGGGTAGTTCGGGGAAGTTAGGAGAAAGTCGGATGTTGAAGTTGAGGTTATGTTCTACTAAAAGTTTCATTGCAGCAATATCGTACATTGTACTGATACCCACAAGGGAGGAGACTATTTGACCTACTGAAATATATACTTTTTTATGGGTACACAAGTGAATTTTTGCAATATTTACCTTCAACGGGATGACACTTTAACCATCAGAACTCAGCTCTCGAAACATCTGTGGCCAATACACAACCGTCAAAATCACTAAATCGGTGATGGTCGTCAATTGCGGCGCCAATTTTGAGTTTAACACGTTGGCATTCCGTATAACCCCCTCGGTTCCGTAAATCCCCCCTTTACGGTAGTTAAGCCTTTACAAAAAAAGAAACGTTTTATCACTGCACGGAACTCGTTTTTATTCACGATTAAGAAAATGCACAAATTGTTTACTTGAATCGATAGAAACGGCGTGTGTTTATATCCAATCCGTTTGAAAATTTGACAACTGTTGTACGAACAATGGCGCTTTCAAAACAAGTGATCAGCACGCGCGCATAACGCCATGTTGTGGTTCATTCTAGAAACATTCCGATCTATCCTCGTATATATAGTTTTGATATGAAAGTTTATGTAGATCTTTCTACGAAAAACAATGCATCGGTTTACAAATTTATTTAATTCGAAGAAATTGTACCATGTTTACTATGGTTTTTAATGCTTGTTTACATTGGTATTACAGTGCGGTTTCAATCTAGCTACCTACTATTTACACGTAGTGTGTTACTTGGTACATCTTTGACATTGAATATGTTCATATGGTGGGGGAGATTTGAATCTTGAGAGCTTCTGCACCATTTTAAACAAACCGTAACTGATTTTCTTGTTTTCTAACGCCAATATATTATCAGTAGCAGATTACACCATTTACAAACTATAGCACAATAAGTCAGTGTGTCTTATGTAGCAGATTTGGACAAGTTCATGCCCCACGTTAATCCCACATGAATAAACAAACACATTTTTGTTTTAGTAGATTTTCGAGAAAAAATTGTATGATAGTCTGAAGTTATTTAGAACTCGCTATCTTTTAATTAATTCGATAAAGTTATCGAAATGATTTAATGTTACTTCTTAATTGCATGTTTACTTCATTTACGTAGATTGTGATACTATATATCGAAATGATCTAATATTACATCCAATTAACAGATACCCCAGAGTTTTTCATTGAGTTTATTGCCTTTTAAAACTGCTTTGTAGAAGTTTATCTGAATTTTTATTTTTTAATTACGCTTTGGAAAAAAAATGTTACCTCATTGAAGCACAGGTGATAACCTGTGAATAATCATAAGGTAGGTAGTTGATTGCTCAATAAAAAACAAACAGGTATCGTATACTCACTCTTCAAGAAACTCAAGAAAGTAGCAAAAATAAACAATTGGTACCTATATAGGTAGGTAATATTGACCATTTGGCTGAATGTCAAGGTTACTTTTTATAGTAAGTTGTCTGCATTTTTTTTTTCTCAGGGAAAATTAAAGGAATGTGTCAATAAGAACTTTGCCCTCTAGTAAGTTTCGTACCTCAAACAGAAACAAAAACATTAACTCAAATATATTAATATAATTACGTCACAGGTTTTTATAACCTATAATCATCGTTAACAGTCTTTAATATTATTACCTGAGACTTCTTAAAACTTTGAGTGCGTTGTACTCATTTATATGACTTTCAAAAAGTCCGTTTTAATAATGATTTTACAAACACTATTGGAATTAAAAGTAAACATATAGTCATCTAAAAACAAATTTCATAATTACCGAGAAGAGTCACTAAAAAAAGTTGGGTTATTACCAAATTTTACTTAAGAATGGTATACATATAAAAAATATTGCAATGACTATTATTGGAAATTTTTCTATTGTTGATGAGTTTTGCATAAACAAGTTAAATATAAACATTAAATGGAATAATTTAAATAACAAGTTTTCAAAGAGTACAGACTATCGTAAGAATTAAAGCACTGATTAAATTGATCTTCTGAAGAAACATATCTTCTGAAATGTTGAAGCCTACATGTTGAGGCATGTCCAATTTGAGACTTGTGAAGTCCTTTGTAAAAAAATGCTGAGCACAAATTGTAATTAACATCAAAACACTGAAGTAAATACATACTTGTGCATGGTATAGGGCGGTGTAATGTTTAACGACAACCACGGAAAGATGTTGATGTGGTTGTCGATACCGACTACTTGACGTGTCTATCTGACAGCACGGTCAAGTGTACTGAGGCTTTATCGACGAGAAAAATCTTCTCGGAAATTCCGGAGATCGAACCCTGAGTAAGAGTTGAACTCTTTACCGTGCGGCCACCCACGTCATTCGAAGTATAATACAGTATCTTCTTAATTTTTGCAATCTTCATGGTATGCACGTTTGGTATTGGCTTTGTAAGTGCTTCATGTAAAATGAATAATAATTAAAGAGATAGCCATTTAAGAAAAATAATACACTCACATGAATTAGTACTTCCATTAACATATTGGCTGTGCTATAGGTTCAACTACCAGTTAGACTTAAGTATGCAGTATGCAAAATTAAGTTTGAAGAACTTAGCTTGATCTAGGAAAAACACAAGCTTAGGAAACTGTGGTTGATATTTAAACAGAAAAGTGACTTAACCTTTTTATATGTTTTTAATATCAGTTGACGGAGTATAGCCTTAAAAGATTGAAGCTGTAAATTCTCAGAAACCTTCATACTTTAGGACTTTTCTCAAAGACGGAGTACGGAATCTGTTGAGCTTTTCAGTTAGAGGTACATCATTTTAGAACTATTGAGGAAAGACATATCTGTATTGTATTTATTTTTAATGTATCTACTTATTCTCACTTTTACATTACACTTTTAAAACATTTTCGATTGCTGTATCCTGACGATCTTAAAGTTTGAAAGAAGAATTTTGCAGGTTTTTTTCTAAAGCCTACTGTAGTAAGTATAAATTTTACAGAAATCGATACAAAAATGTAGGATACAATTAATTTTTTCAGTTGATGTAGTAGTTTTTGTTCTTTTTTTAGAAAATTTGACGAATAAGTCATTTTCGGAAGAATGGAAAAAAGATAACATAAATGCCAAAAAATTCTATGAATTCCATACATAATTTTCAAATAATAAGATTTTCTCATTGTACATATAGTATATGTAAATCATAACCACCTGCTGGAGCTTCAATATAATTATACCAATTCAAAAAATATAAATTTGTCTTTAGATATTTTTGTACCCATAGCAATCTAAAAATATAATTCTAGCATACCTGTATTTTGGGAACCTTCACAGCATACAACATATCTGTTGATAAAGAATGGAAGTGCACATAATGTTGGACTAATTCCTTGATTCGCTAATTCCTGTGCTTGGGGACAATCTGCAGATAACTTACAAATTCCCGGCGCACCATTTGTTCTCATTTGGCATAGATCTCCAACATCTGTTAATACATCATTTCTCTCATTAGAGATGTTATTTAAAGCTTGTCATATACTAATCATGCTTTAATTTGTTAGTTGCGTCCGCTGTATGAAACATCAGAAATATTTCAAGCAAGGATTTTAGATAAAATGCTCAATGCTGAATTATTAAGGCATTTATGTAGAGCCAAGGAATAATTTTGTTATTGCTTAAAATGTCTTTTTCAAGTATCATTTGCATACCAGTCTGTCGTTCTTTGAATGTGTCTCAAATAGTTACTTTTGCTTAAACTCCAACCAGAAGAAACCATATAACAAGTAGAAAAATTTTGAAGCAACATTACGATGATGGTCTCCTGGTAGAAGAGCTACAGTAGTCGTTTTCAATCCTAAAATAATTTTGAAGACGAAACATAATTTTTTTTCCAAATTCCAACTCTGGTGTCGGCTTGTTATGCCATTCGTATAAAATACTGAAATTTCCGTATTCGTTAATACGTTGAGTAGTTGTGCCTTTCTTCTATTTCAATTCGTATTAGTATCGGCATCAAAGATGATCAAAACAAGTGACATAAATGGTTAGTCCCAATCGAAAATGATAATCTTTCAAAATATTTGTTTCCGTACCAATTTCTAATTTCAAGAAATTTTGTAGAACAATCAAAAACAGCTGATTATTAGGCTTTTACAAAATTATACTTCAAGCATGTTAATTTTGGATTAGATATTCTTTCCCCGCCATTTTCCAAAATAAATTGATTTCCAAAACTCTATTACAGGAACAATTTGAGACTTCATGATGAGGTTTAGCAGACTTTCATTAGTAATTGATCAGATTATTGTCAGTACTCAGACAATTTTATTATTTTGTGCGTAATGTTTAGACACGTTTATCATCGTTTTCAATTTAATTTCTTAACTATTTGGCATTTCTTTGCAATGGAGAATATGTTTCTCATCTTCTCTCCTCTTTAAATTTAGTAATTAACAAAACTGATTAGTTTTGTTAATTAATTTTTGTATGTTTTTAATTTTTTTCTAGGTGTCAAATTAAAGATGTTTCTTAATTCTCGAAATTCCGTATGTTCAATTAAAATATTACTAAAAACAGACCAATGTCTAATATTGATGTTACTTGGTAAAAATGAAAGGTCAGTCGATTGTCTAGAAGAACTTTTTTCTGATATGAGGTTAAAGGTGTCAGCCAAACTTAAGTATCCTTTTCCGAGGGATCTTCGTATCTTTTGCTAGCTTATGCACGTGTTTCAAATTAAAATGACATTTTTTAATCCCAAGTTCAAAGGTTATTCTTACTACTACATGTCGTAATGAATTATTACTATGTCGTAGAGCATGCATCATATGAAACATATTTATAGTTCAAAAATCAATTGATTTTTTACCTTTGCAATGACCAATTACCTTGTGTTTAAAAAATGTCATTTTTATTGCGAAACACGTGAATGGCTTGATCAACTACGATCATCACGCAATCCTCAAATCAGGAAAACTGTCCCTCTAGACCAGGGGTTCCAAAAGTGCGACCCGCGGGCCAAATGCGGCCCCAAACCCTAGAGATGCGTCCCGCGATATCAGATCATCAGCGATTTAGAGTTCATAAAGATATTTTAAAAAATAAATAAATTTTATCTTATTATAACTAAAAATTACTCGGTTAAAAAATACTAAATTTTATATGTAATATATTTTGTTATTGTATAGAATGTATATATTTTATTGTCTTAACGTTCGCCGTCAGCTGATTAGCTGATGAATATTAATTAGTCCAAATTGAGATCATTGAGAAACGACTTAGAACCAAGACTCAATGATATTATTAAAAGAAAACAACAGCTGTACAAGTCACACACTTCTGATTGAGGAATTTATTATTTTTTTTATTTGAAATTATTTAGTTATTTTTGTTTAATTATTTTTGAAATGTGTTAATAAACATTTTATAATAAAAAGTAATTATTGTCATAAATGAAGAACGATTATGTAATAAAATTAGTATAAATCTTTCTGTTGTGTCAAACTTTTTATCAATTTGAACGTATTTTTTCATAAAACTTTTTTTGGCCCGCCAAATATTTTGGAAATTACAATTTCGCCCACCTAGGTAAAACTTTGGGAACCCCTTCTCTACACAATCAGCTGAACTTTCATCTGCACAAAGTCTCATCACGATTGTATAAATAGTTTTGAAGTTATATGAAAACCCATTTTTCAAAATCGCAATTTTTGAACTTTGTTCTCTTAAATGAAAAGGGTTTGCTGCATGCAAATTCCTACATGCAACCTAATCTACAGTAGTTCTGATAATCAAAACTGTGTAAACTTTAAATATTGTATTATGAACCTTTACTTATGCGATAATGTTATACATTATTGCTTCTAAGCTGCAGCCTTACTTGTTTATGATATTACGCATTTTTACAGTGACAATCTTGGCTCTGACAAATTTATATTCTATTATAAAGAATATATCTTATGTGCTTGAATTAAATATAACGCGTATTTCAATAAAAACTTCATCAAAGTCGACCATCGGGTAAGAGAAAGACGGCCATATTAGGCATATGGGAGCATGATTTGGAAAAGTAGGCAGTTACAACAAAATTTATTACATTCTCATTACAGTTTTCCAAGTTTAAAGCATGTTTATAAGTCAGTCATGGTTTTCACTGATGAACAAACATGATCTGTGCTAGAAGTTTATTTTATAAATGGTCGAAAAGATAATGGTGAAAAGATATTTCAGACGCCTTTGACGATTTCCAGGAATAATTTCCAAATGTAATTGTTTCTTTTGACAGCTTCTGCAAATTCATCCAAAATATTGTGGGTTTTATACAGCCACAGGGAGTATCCCTTAAAAAAGAGGCTAACAAATTAAAAATGAGCAAAATATTGAAGTTGTGAGGCAATTTGTCATTTGCAGCTACGTCTTCTTAAAAAGGCGATATAATTCCATTCCTACGGCTGTTAACATTTTAGGAACATTATAGGTTAGAAATCTTATCCCCATTGATCGAGATATTACATGACGAATCGAAGCAAATGTATTCTCAGCAGGATGATTATCCTGTCAATATCGTCTGTTTAAATAAAAATGTTAATTCCATCCCTCAGAAGTTCCATAGTTCAAAGATTAGGTAAGTAGCTCTAATGTTCCTAATTTAATTAGATACACAAGTGACCTTTTCCCCCGGCTTTTCTGATGAAGCTTTTTTGAATAATCTCATATTTGCTTTCAGCATTTTACAACAGCTTTCAATACTTATTATACAACGATCTGCCTCTTTATTACCATGAAGATTTGGAAGAAATTTAAAATCTAAAAGGAATACTTTCGAGGAGGAAATAATAAATATCTTACATAAAAGAAAATTACAATATATTACATTTAAAACACGGTGTGCAGGCCCGGATTAACACTGAAGCCTACGAAGCTCGGGTTTCAGGCGCCACATTTTTGGGGGCGCCAGCGCCAGACATAGTTTGCAGAATCGCAAATTCGTAAAAACGTGTGGGACTGACCGCCGGAAGAATAAAATTGAATTGGAAACCTGAAATTCCTGTTTTTATGATTTTCTATTGAAAAATAGAACTTGCTTGAAATGTTTCTATTTACTTTAATTACGATAGCTAATCGGAAACTGTAAACAAACTAAATGCAACGCTATTGGTGGGTGCGCATAATGACTAATGACATTTACCTAAGTGCGGAAATGCGGATAAACACCCACTTCTAATTTTCATGTTACACGGTTACACGTTTTCCCAAATTTTAAAGAAAAGACTAAAATTTAAATACGTTCGTAGATACATAGATGCCATGCTTGTTGACCGTGGCGTTACCGCTTTACTAGTGGTAAAGCGTTATTATGTGAATGCAGCTTTGAGCGCTCAACTGTTTACATTCTCTGAATAGCTATCGCGGCCAGTGTTTAGTTACTAGCCAATAAGGCCGGTTCTTCGAACCTTAAAATGGTCGGAGAAAGACCTAGCAAATTCAGTCCAACTGCGCTTAACGAATTGAAAAAAGTCCAAAGTTGCCGCACTTTGTTGTATGTCTTGCTCAAGCTTCCCTTTCCACCGCGTAGTGGTGCCTGATGTTGCTCTACACTCTAGCCCCTGTATTTCAAATAGTAGCGATAATCTGGAAATTTAGTAAAACGTTGTATAAAAATTACAATTACGGCGGTATATATTAGATTAATATGACATAATTATATGTATAATTAGACAGAACATGAATGTCCACTGTCAAATTAATGTTAAATTGTGAATATTTTTGTGCAATATTATTATTAAACCTAAGATTTATTGTAAGACAGAATGTCAAACCTGGTAATATTCAATGTTGCCAACATCGTTCTGGTGCTTTTGCTCCAGCGGCGAGATCAATCGTCGCTGCTATTTGAACATAAAGGAGCTATGCTCTACACTTCTCTAAATCAGGACAGATGGACCGGACCACGCCGTTATACTATCGCTACTGTTTAAAAATAACTGGGCTGTACTATACACTTCTCCAAAGCAGGGCAGTTCGACCGGACAACGCCGTTATAGTATACTACTGATTGATTGATTGATGATATATCATCAAAAGGCGCCAGCCGTAAAAGAGCTTCAGGGCGCCAAAGATGTTAATCCGGGCCTGGCGGTGTGTTAATGCAGATATCACTCGTTGCCAGCGATATCTACAGTAAATTTATATTTATTACTTTGAAAATCTTCTATTTGTATATAAATATATAAATCAAAGTAATCTAAATCATAAATCTAAAATCAAGTAATAGTTATTTATCGCACAAGTGGATAATAGCTCGTTATTCACGTGTACCAAACAATGTTTTATTCAACACTTCAATATTTAAGATCAAATATTAAATTTTAAATGATTATTTAATCTAAAGAGTTTGACAGTAATAAATTTTACTGTAGTCTAGTGATTGGATTTCATTAATATTATGCAATGTAGAATTGGCTACGATTTAGCTAATGTTGACGTTTACTCACTAGTGGTAGAAATTTCCTTTTTATCTGCTTGTAAATAAACGTCAACTTTAATTGCTTAGAAGCGTCAAGATACACGTAAGAACCCTTTTGCTTATTAGAGGCGTTACGCAATTTATGTATATTAAAATTCTGTATTTTCATGTTACATTATTTCACTGTTTAGTATACTTTACTGTATTATTAGAATGTATAAATTAACATTAATTTAAATACTCGTATTAAATTTTATAAATTTATGAAAATATCCGTAGTATTCGGTAAACTAATGCTTTTTACTGAATCGACTTCAAAACTGTTTTACTGTAGATTAGTGTTTCTCAACCGGGGTTTCAGGCAACTTATCCAGGAGTTCGGATAAATATCATGGTAAGTACAGATTAATATAATTCCCACAAGGAATACATTTTTACCACTACATTTAATTATGCAATTCGTAACTAGACACTTCTACATCAGCAGAACACTTCCACTGGGCTTTATTTAACTCATTATTGTGTTAGATAAGAGAACTCAAATGATTTCTTATGCCAATATCGATCAACGTTGGTAACTGGACGAACAGAATAAGAAATGTCAAGATCTATAAATACTGATCTGAAATTTCCTTTAAATGAAAATCTGTCATAGCTACCCCAACCATAACTCAATCTTGAACAACTTCTATCATAGAATTAAGACTAATTCATCGCAAATCACAGTGTTTCATGATCATGAGAGATCAATATGTAAAGAATCTACTGCAAAAGGTTTTACCTTTTCCATGCAAATATTTTGGCCGATAACCTACCTTTTTCTTGGTCTCATTTAAAAGCGCTTTGAAAGCTTTACTATGGCCTTCAAAATTGTGTCGCTTCAACAGAAAGCAATTTTGGTAGCTGGTAAAGGTTTCCCAAGAAAAAGGTGTGTCATCGGCCAAACAAATCTGCATGGATACCGTTCTGCAACAGGTTCTTTATTATAAATATCACTGGTTACTGGTTTTTATTGATAATTTATACTAACTCTTTGATTTTAACATAAATTATGCGGTATTGTTTTATTTTTAGGAATTTTGCATATAATAATTGTAAGAAACAAATTTTACAATACTTTTATTTTGATTTTACTATATTTTTTCTTACTTGGATGGCCGTTTTGTATAAATAAAAATCTATAATTGAATGTGCTTGAGAGAGATTGGTCCTAGGTTCACAATACTTTACACATTTTACTTATGAGTTCCATTAACTTCTTCACATTGTTATAGGCATCCAGGGCCATAGCTAGAGCAGGGTAAGCGGGGCTCGTGCCCACGGCGCAAATTTCACAAAGTGCAACTTTTAGATGGCACAAAGTAAAACACATTGAGGCATACTGGAGTTGCTAGGTTGCACGCAGGTACACATATTCGCCTATAGGCAAATTCGTGCTAGGTCTGATGGTGTATAGTGTACACATTCTTCCAGATATACATATACGTACCACCAACGCGGCACATGTCAAAATCGCCTAGTTATCTAACACACAGAAAATGTTGACGTTTAATGAACGTTACTATATCTATATAGTATGTACTTATTATGTGTTGTTAAAATATTATTCTTAATTTTGTAAACTACTACTTATTTTTTGTTTGAAATACAATTTAGTTTTAAACAATTGAATAATTTTATTTTACCACTACAAATAAACAAAATAAACTTATTCAAAAATTGAGGGGGGGGCGCAAAAAATGTCCCTTGCCCACGGCGCAAAACTTGCTAGCTACGGCCCTGTAGGCATCCATAGGCAAGAAAGCAATGGTGCAGATTTGCGGTATATAGTTCAGTGATGCACAGATTACAGATACAAAGATTATATTTACAAACTAGTAAATACGCATATTCCTTCAAATATTATGTATTTGAACTATGTGTATGCATTTCACTAATATAATTCAGCAAAATTACTTCAATAACAGAAAACAGTAAATACACACACAGTAAATAAATTAAGTTAATCTAAAAGATCTAACAGTAGTTACCAGTGATATTTACAGTAAATATGCATGTGATCTCACTTGAACTTTTTTTTAGTATACACTCACAAATACTGTTATATAATGGTAATGATCAGTAATATTTGCATTAAATTTGCGTAATTATATGAATTTATCTAAATTAAGCAATATTACCTTATTTCGTAAATATTTTTCAGAATGCAAAGAGATGATACGTTGTTTGATTGTAAATTTTTGTTGCAATTTTGCATGTGTTTTTCAGTGTACGCTCAGGATAGTTTCTATGTAAACTTACAGTAATTGGTTACAAAACTGGCTACCGGTTGTCAATATTATTTGTATTCAATTTTACAAGATTTACTGCAATTTTACATACATTATATGATATTACCGTATTTCTTGGGTAATTTTCAGTAAAAACAAGGAATGCAACAACGACATAGCTCTACTTTTTAATAGACAAAATATCTTGTGTTAAAAGTGAGCGAAAAATACAAATTTTCTGCAATTTTCACATTACAGATTTGGAAAATATAATATTAGTTGGAAAGAGTGAGTGGGGGTGTTTTTAAATTGTTATTATTGTTGTTATCTTTTTAACTACTTTCCTATTTTTGATTTTGCTACAAACACTAAGCTAACGCAGTCAATGCAGAGCCATGAAATAAAATTACAATAAAAATTGATATATATATATACGGTAATATTACATAATTTGTGTAAAGGGCTCCGCACATTCCTTATGGGAAATGGCTCCCGATCTAATTGCTTCAAATTTTGATATTTTATAGCTGATTTTTGCTATAAACACTGAGCCAAGCCATAAAATAAAATTACAAGAATTATACGGTAATATTATTTACATAATTTGTGTAAAGGACCATAATTTCTTATGTGGAAAATGGCTCCCGGTCAAATTGCTTCAAATTTTGATATTTTATAGCTGATATCATGCTGATCAAAAGTTCTCAGGGGCTCAAAGTCCAAAAGTTGATATTTTTCGAGTTACATAGCAAAAACTGACGAAAAGATGAATTTCGTGTTTGCCTATGAAAACTTCTGATCAGCATGATATCAGCTATAAAATATCAAAATTTCAGAACAATTTGACCAGGAGCCATTTCCCATGTGCGGGGTCCTTTACTGTAAATGTTACTGATAACCGCTAACTATTAGTAATATTTACTGTAAGCTCACATAAAGACGATTTTCATTAAATATCTTTGAATTCGAATTTTGTCAAAATACAAATATTAATTATCAATTTAAAAAAAGATGGTGATGTAAACACGTATATAAGTATAATATGTAATTCTTAAATTATGAAAATAATTTGTTAATAATACTAAAATTTGATCTTTTGAACATGTGAATTTACATTTTTTGTTAATAGTTTGGTTTTGGGAGAGTAACTCTTGGAAGAATATTATTTTCTGATTTTACTAACATAGGCGGCGCTATAGGGTGTACCATTGCACATTCTAATTAATCAAAATTAGATTTATTTTTAATACTATTTAATATTATTCATATATTAACTATTTGAAGTTAAAATGAAATTAGAATTATTGCACTCGTGTAGACCCTAATAAAAATGTCTGGTAGGGTCTGCCGCCGCCTATGTTTGGTTAACTTTTTTGTACAAACACTTAAAGAATTCATGAATTATTTTCGTCACATAACCACCTACCTATCGTTCTTATTAATGAGTCATTTGCACAATACAGTTTTTAAAAAGTGTGCCTCTTTTTCTTATTTTCAAAGTAGTAATATTCAAATTCAAAAATTCCTTTATCTTATAATTTCTATTTTGAAATCCTAGCAATCTAAAAACAATTTTTAAGTGCCATATTTGATGACCTAAAATCCTTGCTTTGGAGTGTTTCAATATTCATGAAGTCTTGAGAACTAGTTCTAATTTTTTATGTTTATAATGGAATGGTTCACAGCCGGATATAACAATATTATTATGGTACTTTTTGGGTTTTTTTAATCAAATCGTTCCAGCTAAATGACGCTCAAATAATAGACGTAAGAACTAATTGGGAATGAACCCATTACATTTTTGGCCCATGTATAAAAAAACGTTTCAAATTATTTTGTCAACAAAAAGTTTGTAAAAGTGATATTAATGAAAATGACTTTAGATAAGACACTTTACATATGCACTAATGATATTTGTTCTTAATTGTATTTATTTTTACTTTAAGTATTTCAGAAATTAATGTCCTTCGTAAATAACAGGTTTAAATGGAAACGGCAAATAATCACTATGACTTTTACTCACCAAAATAGTTATCCATTAATGAACCAAATTTCTAATATTTAGAGAACTTCAAAAATTCAAAATTTGAATAAAGTTTTTATAATATATTATTATTGTTATAAGATATTTTATTACATAATTATACGATAATAGAGTTTTTCTGCATAAATTTCTTGGAATCATCAGGCACCCATGTCTTGGCCTCTGATATCCAACAATTCATCTTTTAATATTAAATACATACCTACAATCTATTATATGTAAATTAGATAAAGGTGATTTGTAAGTCGGTGTAGATTATAATTAAGATCTCTAATAATAAATAAAATAATTAACTTTCATAGTACTATATAGTGTTCGCCAAAAAAAAGAAATTATAAACAAAATCGGTAATGATCTAGTTTTCGCAAACTTGATACACAAACCTTGAACTATTGGTCAGTAGCACTGAAATTTTTATAAATGAAAGGTAAATACACTTCGGAAGCAAATGAAAATTTAATGATTATTTAAAACAAAACTTACCTAGAGTTAATACAGTTAAAAAAATAGTAGACAACACGAAAATATCCAAGATGTATTTTCTAAACATTGTGGAGCACTCTCTACACTACATGTGACATTGTTGTTCTGAATGATAACAAACTATTCTGCGTCTTTTTCTATCATCTGAATGGTAATGAAATATGAAAACTTGGATTTACCAGATTCAGAGGCGTCTCGTTAAACACTATGGTTAAAAGTTGTTTTACAGGTTTATTAAGTATTCGACGCACAATTTGCATGAACGGTGAAAATCATTTGGGCATCGTGCGTGCGAACTCACGTTAAACAAATTTTAAGAATTAAAAAAAAAATCAACATCGACATAAATAGGTTTTCGGTTAATGCTAGGTTTCGATAGCCATCATTACGTTAAGTACTAATTTCTGTTTTTAAACAATGACCCTGATGACTATAATCACAGTACGCCACACACAGTCATTTTTGCCCGAAGCACATCAAACTTGTCCAGTGTTAGTTAGAAACTATCGGGGATTAACCAGAAAGATTTTCAAATTCAAATTTGGCCACAGAGTGTGTAGTTTCCGTGTTTAATTTATTTGTTTTCAATATTTATTACTTATTATAAACTAATTAAAAACATTTTTCAATTCGCTAAATTATAATTTCCACTCTTTTAACTTTCCCATTAGAACACGTAATTGTTATTGTTTTTGAAAATCAAATATTTAAAAAAGATGTACATCTTAATATTTAAATTATGTCCTTGTAAGTACATTTTTAGAACCAGTCAAACACAAAACCGGATCAATTTCAGCTTTTAAAAAATTGCAGGAAAAAAGTGCTTGATCAGAATCTTATTAGTGAAGCGCTATAAGCAACTGATATAACATTTATGTATGTAATAAAACCTAATTTACATCTTACGTATTATTAATCATTTATTCAGCAGTATAATTTATAAATAAGATGTTTTTGGTTATACCGGGTGATTCACATTACTTATTTATTATAAGTCTCGGAGACAGAACAAAATGTAAGTAGGCCTAGATTTAGGGAGAGGGGGTAAGATGCAAATATTTGCAAATTTCATATTGCAAAAAATTGAGTTATTCTGGTATATGTATGATGTCAAAGTTTTTGATTGTATTATTAGAAATTAGATTCAATATTAATCATTTTATGAAATAAATAAAGATTAATAAAAAGTTTCCCATTTTTTATTAAATTATAACCTGACAATATTGTTTTAATATTATTTTGAGGAGTCATTGTGAGCTTTTGTTCTAAAAGGTGTTTGGCACAGTTAGATTTTTCATTATATTTATTTCTGTAACGCACGTGTTTTTTATATCTTATATCAAAATTTCGAAGTGTTTGCCCAATATATACCGAACTACAAAAAGAACAATTTAAACGGTAATTACTTCGATTTCATGATATCATGTGTTTTGTCTTTAGCATTAAATAAAAATGAAAAAATGTTAGTCTTGGTATTAAGGTCTATTTTATAATTGTTGGTTTTTCTTAGTATATGTGCAGCTTTTTCTGATATTTTGCCAAAATATAGTATATATATGGAATATATATGGAATATGGAATAAAATATATGGAATTTGTGTCTTCTGTTTGATTGTCAATGAAATATATTCTTTTGATAGCTAACCTATTGTTTGTGCATACGCTCCCATACGTTAATTTACCCCCGCTTAACCCTCAAGGAAGCGGGATGCAGGCTAGATTTTAGTTTCTGTATATATTTTGTATGCCAGTAGAGTTCCAACCTCTGGTTGCAAACGTGTGTGTATATATTTAGTTGAATAGAGGCAGTCAGAAAAAATAGTTCTTTTTTTTCACCCCTGTTCAACCAATACATCAGGTCCTTCGAACACACCCACACATACTAGGGCATTCGAGCCACAAGCGGTAATTCGAGCCCAAGCATAAACATTTTGGTCCGATCGAGCCGGATATTCGAAAAAACCAGTGCAAGCATACATGCAGTGTAGTGCAACACATATTCATCATAATTATACACATTCTTGAGGACCAGAGGGCCCAAAGGATTGGAACTTGAACGATCTCGGTGACAAGAGACAACATATACGACGAGGTGGCCACTTCCTAACCGGTGACTAGGGCAAAGGTAAGTGAGTCTTTTCGCATGATTAGGGGTTCATTTCCTCATATTTCGAAATTTAATTAATAAAAAATCGTAACATGGCAACTACCGAAGTAGAACAAAAAGAAAAATTAAAAACGCTCATTGAAGATAGGGGAATTGTCAAGGCGTCTGTTACACGAATAAAAAATTTTGCGGTTAGTTTTCCAGACAATGGCAATGCTCATCAGTTGAAAGCTCGATTATCGCGTTTACTTGATCTATTTAAAGACTTTCATGTAATTCAAACGCAAATTTACAAACTCGATAAATTATCAAGTCACGAAGTGGCAAAACAAACGACAGAAGAAGTAGAATTTGAAAACAATTATTTCGATATTCAGGCGGAAATAACAAATAAGTTAGAAATTCTAGAATTAGAAAAAAACCAATCGCATACACGACGACAATCAAATTCTTCTTCCGAGACTCAACAGTCTTATCAAAAACGATCGCATGTTACATTACCACCCTTGAACCTTCCGAGATTTAACGGCAATTATTCAAACTGGACCGCGTTCCACGATACACTTAAGGCCTTAGTTCATGGTAGTGAGATCACAGATATCGAGAAATTTCACCATCTCAGGTCTTCCCTTCAAGGGGATGCATTAAAAACGATAGAAGCAGTTTCAGTTTCGGATGTTAATTATGCCACCGCGTGGCAAATATTGAAAAAACGGTATGAAAATAAAAGGCTAATTGCTCAGGAGCATGTTTTCGCTATTATGAATTCTCCACAATTAGTCAAAAATTCGTATGAGTCATTAAGAAAACTCCTTGATGATGTCACAATAAATATCGAAGCATTAAAAAATCTAAAACAACCTACCAACCAGTGGGATACCCTACTTGTTCCCATTATTAAGACAAAATTCGATTTTTTCACAAAGACAAGTTGGGAAGAAACTTTAAATTCAGATATTCCAAAATACGACGATCTTATTGCATTTATCGAGAAAAAATGCATGCATTTAGAATCAATGAACGCATCCAAGAAATTGCAAAGCACTAAAACCATTTTACTTAATAGTAATAAATTTACTGGGAATCAATCAAACCATCACAAGAACAATAGCCTGGTACATGTTTCGGTAAACAATAATTGTTTTATGTGTCAAAAATCCCATTTCTTGTATCAGTGTCCTGATTTCAATAAACTGTCAATTCCCGAGAGAATCGATAAGGTTAATTCGCAAAAATTATGTTTAAATTGTTTCAAAAATCATAAGGTCAAGGACTGCAGATCTTCGAACTGTAGAAAATGCGACAAAAAACATAACTCTTTATTACATGTTGATCCAATTTTAAATCAATCACCATCAAATTCAGAAGTCACACTATCCCATCATTCTAAATTTCTGCAATACAATAATTATTCTCAAATTTTATTATCAACCGCTGTCGTATTTATAAAAGACAAATTTGGAAATTATCAAAAAATTAGAGTACTGTTAGATGTTGGTAGTCAATCAAACTTTATAACGAGGGAAACGGCTTCTCGTTTAAATTTACCGATAAAAACGACCAGCATTCCCGTCTCAGGCATAAACAACGCCGAAACACATGTTAACCATATAGTTAAAATTGCATTCAAATCTTTGTATAATAACATTCAGGTCGACACACAATGTTTGGTTCTTGGAAAAATAACCGAAAGTCTTCCGTTACATCCCTTTGGCCCAAAACAGGCACACATTCCTTCAAATTTAAGTTTAGCTGACCCTAATTTTCACACTCCAGGAGCTATTCATGCGCTTTTTGGTGCTGAAATATTTTGGTCGATCTTGCGGTCAGGGGCCATAAAGCCCATTACGAGCGGCACACCTCATTTACAAGAAACAAGTCTCGGCTGGGTCATAGGGGGTAGACTTGAAAGTAAAGGGGAGGTTGACAACGCCAGCATTTGTTATCATTCTATCACCGCCCTTGAAAACCAAATGGGCAAGTTTTGGGAAATAGAAGGTTTCGACAATGACGATTGCAGAGACTCGACTCGCGAGTCCGCGTGTGAAAGGGATTACAAACAAAACTTTAAACGCGACGACGATGGGCGTTTTATAGTTGCACTTCCGTTTAAAACATACCCACCGAATTTGGGTAATTCCAGGGAAAAAACTCTTCAACAGTTTTTTTCTTTAGAACGAAAGCTTGATAAAAACCGCGAACTCAAAGGAATTTATTCGAATTTCATGACTGAGTACGAGTCGTTAGGGCATATGTCAAGAATTTCAGATGAAGTAGAAAACGCATGTTATTTACCACATCATGGCGTTATCAAGGAAAGCAGTAAGACGACAAAATTACGCGTAGTATTTAATGCAAGTGCTAAAACAACCTCCGGAGAAAGCTTAAATGACAACCTTCTTGTGGGTCCTGTAATCCAACAACCCTTATTCACGATTTTAGTACGTTTTAGGACTTACAAATACGCAATCACGGCGGATATTGTGAAGATGTATCGCCAAATTTTAGTCAAACCGGAACATCGCAACTTTCAATTAATTTTTTGACGAAACCATCCACGTGAATCCATCAAAACGTATGCTTTGAATACGGTCACGTACGGTACGAGTCCGGCAAGTTTTTTAGCAATTCGCAGTTTACAACAGTTAGCTTATGATATATCAGAAAGTTCATCACTCGTAAGTAGAACAATTATTCAGGATTTTTATGTTGATGACGTGTTGATCGGAGCAATGACTTTGTCGGAGGCATTTACACTCAAGCATCAATTAATCAATACGTTAGATAAGGGACAGTTTGAATTGCAAAAATGGGCATCAAATGAAAATCGAATAGTTCAATCCGATGATTCAAACGTTGATAACGAAATCAGCCTTGATAACGGCGAGGGAACGCGAATTTTAGGTTTATTATGGAGCACAAACGACGACGTTCTGAAATACTCAGTTAATATTAAGAACATCCCGATGTATACAAAACGCAAGGTTTTATCTGTAATAGCACAATTATTTGACCCACTCGGGCTTTTGGGTCCAATCATAATGACCGCGAAGATAATTCTCCAAGAACTCTGGGAATTAAAAATATCGTGGGATGAACCAATTCCCGAGGAATTAAGCAAAAGATGGTTAGAATTCGTTCATCATCTTTCGGCAATTAGTGAATTAAAAATTGACCGTAAAATCATTAATACTGCAGGGGATATTAATCAAAATATTTACGAACTTCACGGATTTTCCGATGCTTCCATAGCGGGTTATGGGGCTTGCATTTATTTACGCACTATTAATGAAACGGGATGTTACGTAAAATTGATTTGTGCAAAATCGAGAGTTGCACCCTTAAAAACTCTCACAATTCCTCGTCTTGAATTGTGTGGAGCTTTATTGTTAGCGGAATTAATGGATGCGGTAGGAAAATCATTAAATTTGAAAATCAGTCAATCTTACTGTTTTACGGATAGTACGATTGTTTTATCGTGGATTATTAGTGGAGAACCAAGCAGGTGGAAAATATTTGTTAGTCATCGTGTTGCTAAAATTCAAAATTTAACGCTAGTTGATCAATGGCGTCATGTTGCGTCGGTGGATAACCCCGCTGATATATTATCTAGAGGTATCATGCCTCATAAGTTATGCAGTTCAAATCTTTGGTGGACTGGTCCTGGTTTCTTGGTAAACAACGAAGAGTTGCCAGGTAAATACACAGTCGTCAGATCAACTCAATTACCTGAACAGAAAATTACCGCGCTAACATTTATTCCGCCAGAACTACCTGTTTTCAACAAATTCTCATCCGTCACCAAGCTACGACGTGTAATAGCCTATTGTTTGAGATTTTATAATAATTGTCGATCCAAATCTCGAAATCTAGGGAGCATCTCATGCGATGAATTACAAACGGCCAATACGGTTATAATTCGTTACATTCAAGGCCGCGAATTTTCAAGAGAGATTGAGAATTTACGAAAGGGAGAATCTGTTCAAAGCAGTAGTCGAATAAAATGCTTAAATCCTTTCATAGACCAAAATTGTCTAATTAGGGTAGGTGGTCGATTAGGAAACGCTCCTATTGAATACGCGCAAGAATTTCCAGTAGTTTTACCTAAGCACTACATTACGGAATTAATAGTAAAACGAGAACATCTGAAACAAATGCATGCGGGTCCATGCGCCACCATTGCATCATTAAGACTAACTTACTGGCCATTATCTGCAAGAAATCTAATTCGTAAGGTCATTCGGCAATGCATACCATGTGCCCGGGCAAAACCGTTAACTCTTAGTCCTATTATGGGTGACCTCCCAGTAAGTCGATTTGATACTGATCGGGCATTTAACAATTGTGGGATCGACTATCTAGGACCTGTTATCATAAAGGATGGTTTAAGGCGTTCTAAACGAACTATTAAAGCGTATGTTGCAGTATTCGTGTGTTTTGCCACCAAGGCAGTTCATACAGAACTTGTAACTGAGCTTTCGACTGCGAGCTTTCTGGGAGCCTTAAAACGATTTACTTCCAGGCGAGGCATTGTAAAAAACATTTATTCCGACAACGGCACTAATTTTGTAGGAGCCAACCGCGAGCTTCTGTCATTGTCTGAAATGTTTAAATCACAACATTTCCAAAGCGAAATAATAGACGTTTTGGCATCAAATCACATTCAATGGCATTTTATACCGGCCCGTGCGTCGCATTTTGGTGGAATTTGGGAAGCGAGCGTTAAGTCAGTCAAATTTCATTTAAAAAGAGTTTTGGGGAATTTTTGGCTTCATATGAGGAAATGATAACTTTTTTGTCATGCATTGAGGCTTGCTTAAACTCGTGCCCTCTCTGCCCATTATCAACCGACCCAGGTGAGGTTGATGTTCTAACACCTGGTCACTTCTTAATTGGAGGACCACTGACTTCACCCCACGAGCCATCTATTATGAGTCTTAATCAAAATCGGCTTTCGAGATGGCAACATATTGAATATATGAGACAACATTTTTGGAAGAGATGGTCAAGCGATTATCTGAATCTGCTGCAACAAAGAGCAAAATGGCAAAGGACTACTTCGTCAACCACGTTAAGGGAAGGTGACGTCGTGCTCTTAAAAGAAGACAACCTTCCACCATTAGTATGGAAAATGGGGATCATACTCGAAGTGCATCCAGGCGTCGACAACGTCATCAGAGTTGTTACGGTAAAGACTAAAAATGGACTAACGCGGCGTGCTGTGAGAAATGTTTGCCCACTTCCAGTGAATTGATATTCGGACTGTTGTGGTGAATTTCGTTTAGTTATCTTGCGTTCAAGTATTTAGTTCATTTAATGACATTTTAATTATGGACATATTTAGTGTTAGTATTAGTCTCATAATGAAGTCTACATTCGTCACTTTTTCACTTAGCATTTAATTATTCTTACATATACATATTAACATATACTTATTTGTATTGATTGTATTGCGTTAATTAAGTGTGATCATATCATTTTTATTGAAACTATTGTTTCAATGGGGGCCGGTATGTTTGTGCATACGCTCCCATACGTTAATTTACCCCCGCTTAACCCTCAAGGAAGCGGGATGCAGGCTAGATTTTAGTTTCTGTATATATTTTGTATGCCAGTAGAGTTCCAACCTCTGGTTGCAAACGTGTGTGTATATATTTAGTTGAATAGAGGCAGTCAGAAAAAAAAATTCTTTTTTTTCACCCCTGTTCAACCAATACATCAGGTCCTTCGACCTGACCTTATTCTAACAGAGTATTTCGATTTGTCGATTGGCCTACCGTATTAATAATCTGTTTGAGTTGCTTGGATAAAATGTGATTAGGTGCATTGATATATGATACAACAGGTCTTATAGGGATACTCTGTTTACATACAGTTTAGGTGGTTGTGGATTTTTATTAATGATTTGTTGCTTTTCTAATTCTAAAAACCATACAATTACCAAAGTGTTACCCTTATCTGCTTTAACAGAAATTAGATTGCTTTCTGTGATTTTGTGTTTGATAGATTGAAGAAGTGATATGTTAGATGTTTTGTTGTGCATTTTGTCCTGTTTCGAAGACATCTCGTTCAACAAATTCGAAATCTAGAATTTTGCAGTTATTATGATCTTTCTTAAGTAGGTATAGTTTCACAGTCAACGGCCAAAATTTCTTTAATTTTGTTAGTAAATTTTGGAAAAGGACAAGATTTTAAACCTTTGTTAAGAAATTGTGTTTCTCTGTCACTGAATGTTTTATTCGACGTATGAAACGAGGATAAAAGTTTGCATGTGTTCTGGTAATTAAGGTTATTTTGTAGTGTACGTTTTTGTTGAACAAGTCGATGAAGTTTATTTTTCTGTGTTGTGTATTTCTTAAATTTGAATTTAATGAATTTAAGTGAATTGAATCTGACTGACGGTTTCTCGAATGTACAAATCTAAGATGTCAAATTGTATGTTGTGTAATTTATGAGTAAGTTCTGTGTGAAGTATCTTTATATAAACGTGCATATGGTTTCTTATTCTAAACCATTTCTTCGGTTCTTTTTTGAGCCATCGTCTTTTGGCATTCCTAATTACTTTTTCGGTAATCGAATTCTTGGTTCTGGTAGTAATGTTGATGTTTGGGAATAACCTGACGTTTCAAACATTCTTGGTTAAACCAAACTTCTGGCTGGCGATTCCGTGTTTGATCATAAGCTTCTTGTATAGCTTGGCTTGAAGACGAAATAATATACAAGAATCTGAACCAGATTATTAATACGATAGGTTGCAGATCAAGATACTCTGTTAGAAATTTATTAGAATTAGTAGATAAGCTACAAAACATACATCTTCCACCACATTCAAAACGCGTTTTTTTTTCTATCTGACACCAATTTCGATGAAAAAAATGATGACTTGCAAAAATGGCAAATTGTTGTTCTCAATCTTGCTCGAAAGTGAAGCACTCTAGGAAAAATATGCAGTGGACAAAATTTATCTATTTTTTGACGAAGAATGCGATGCCATTAAAAAAATTAAAAAAGATTTCTCTTTCTAATTTTTTCAAATTAAATTTCTTTTGTAACTGGATACGTGTTTACCCTGTTTTAGGAGTCAAATATAAATTTTCTTATATAGGAGCCATGTGACATTCGAAAGTAGAGGTTTCAAGCTTTAAAATGAGTGCCCGCAAGTCTTTCTAAGTTACGCCAATTTTTGGACCTAGCCGATGGTTGAGTTCAGAAAGAATGACCCATTTATAAGTGTGTTTACAGAAAATGGTTGATATTTTTTACCTTGTTATTCAAGCATCTCTTTTGTGTATTATTTATGTGTTAAACAGATTTCCTGGAATATACTGCGATTTACCACAACACTTCTAGAAGGCGTACGACTAAAGTCTATGCGACAAATTATAAAAAGGTTACTAGCGTCTACGGCCTGCAACCGCCGACATGCGCTGTCGCTATTTATACCAATTGTAATTTTATATTTCAGTGACTATATTTTACTCAAAAAATATAAAAATCTTGAAATAATAGATGCAAAAATCAACCTAAAATAGGAAAGTTACTACAGTTTTATAAATACCCATGTTAATAAACATTTGTTAAATGTGTTTTAAATATTCATTGTTTTTTAATATAAAAAAATATTTATTAAATCTTTATTTTACATCAAATAATTTATAATTATATTATCCAAATAAGTATTAAATATATTTATATTTGATACATATTTGGACAAACATATATAAAAATCTATCATATATATTAAATGTTTCTATGATAGAAAATTAATATTTAAAAGTACATATACATTTGATAAACATATCATATTCAAATAAGACATAATTAACCATAAATGGAAATATTTATTAAATGCTTCGTTTTGAACAAACAATTTACATTTAAATATTTTACATTTAACAAAATATGTTTTCAATTTAGGATATATTATATAAATTATATAAATATTGCATAGCTCAGCAATATGTAACACGTATGTTAAAAATGAAAATATCTGACAACTTTATTTTCAAATTGTATTATATTTTTGAATTAGGCTCATAAACGGCAATCCCTGTGTAAAAAAAGTTTTAGCGATCGGCGTTATTCCGTTGGAATTACGCGTCTTAAAGTGTATGATAGTTGTTTACTAATAAATTTGGGTGGTACAAAATCAAATAAAACAGAATATTTGGTGACTTTGTGGTAGTTTTTAATTATATTGTATTAATTTTTATTGAGTTTTTGTGCAACTTTATGAATATAATTTTGTGTTCTGAGTTTTTAATATTTCATAATATTCAGTTGCCAATTTAGCACTTGAGAGACCCCAAGCGCAATTCAATTTTGAAACCCCCACTAAATATTTTCGGTACCACTACAGTATACATTCTACGTAGTGATGGACTCGAGCCAAGCTTTCCTAGAAAGCTCAACTCGACTCGAATAAAGAATTGTAGAACTCGACTCGAAACTCGAAAATGACGTATGAGGTAATTCGAAGAATTATTCTAATAATATAATATTTGGCACGTCAATGTCTAGTATTAAGAGGTAAAACAAGTCAGCTGTTTGAACACAACTATGGCAATTTTCTGAAAGCGCTTGAAATGTTGATTTAGTTATTCTAGAACATATTTCTAGTAACGAATTTTCGAAGATAACCAAAAGTTGAAAAAAGTTCCAAAATGAGAGATATATGATAGATATATTATGCGTAAAAGTCAACAATCAGATATTAAATATGCTCAAATTAGCCAATTAGTTTTCCGTAATTTTAGATTGTACTCCGGATTCCAGTCCTACAGAGCAAATATCAATAACTTTTCGATTCGTTTTTTTGAACAATGTAATAAAAAAAAAGTTTAGATATTTGAACATTTTATTGGATTTCTCCAGTTACTGTTACCACTGGAAAGGCATTGTTTACTTTCAAAATTAAATATCTATATTTAGAATATGCGCCGACAATGCTACGATAATGGGGCAAATATGCGTGGCATGCAAACCTTTCAAAGCATCCTCGTGCATTTTTCGTACCTTGTATGTATATATAGGGGCATTTTCAATCCTAGGCCCGCACCTGCTGTTACCCTTCGTTCTATGAGTCTTCTAAATTGAGCTAATGTCGCTGTTTGTTTTAATACAACAAGTAGGGCTTATTTCAATGCCATATTTAGGTTATTATTATCGGTTATTATTACAGTCTTCTCAGTCTGTCTGTTTGTTTTTGCACATTATGGTCAATTATGACACAGCATTACAGTAAACTTTTATTTAAGCATTTTAGATATACTCACTATGCAAAGTTTTGTCTGAATAGGTTCTATGTAGCCTTTCTTGTAGCCCCTCTGTATCTATTATCGGTTATTAATATTGCATTCTTGAAAAGAATTGTCAACTTTATTTCTTAAGTGAAACACATTTTTGAATTTCCTTTTATTGCAGTGTATTGACGAATATGGTCTACTGCTGTTATTGAACAGATCTTCATTCTTACTTTGGTTTATTGCCGAATAGGTATTTTATTTCAACCTGATTTTATTCTTTTTCGCTGTTGCACGCTTGCAGCTATGTATTTTTCAGGAATACATTGCACAATTTGCTGAAATAAGGTATAACAGTTGCTAGATGTAGAGCCTATGTTACTGTTAATTATTGCCATTTAGTCCTGCATTTGCGTATGTATAATCGTTAACCTTGGGCGCAGCTCTAACAGAAACTTAGCAGAAATGTTCCAAATGTTGACATTTTTGCAGCTGCAGTAGAGATTCAGTAGGTATAATGCAAGCTTTATATAAAAAGATATGTGCAAGTGCTGAAGAATCTGGCATTATTGATAAACGCTGAATAAACTGTAACGAACTTACTTTATTTTATTTAATTGTTATGGGTGTAGGAGTAAATAAGCTTATCATCCGTTGCGTTCTATACCCGCTCGGATAAGCTGCCAACTCAAGCAACAGCACTGGTCCCTTCCTAGACGCTTATTTTGCATGCACTGCTCCGTTTTACTCATATCATTTTCCCCACGCTCTGCGAGCACCAATATGAGAGTGAATAGCCGATTTATTAAGTTCCATTCCGAAACACAAAGCCACCAGGGCAACCAGCCAGCAGCCAAGTCAGCCCTGCAAACCGATTAGCATCCAGGAGTTGTAAGAGTAACCTGAATTTAGTATACCTACCCTATACCCTTTTCCGAGACCTCACTGCGTGTGTACCTGGGGGTCTCATCCGCATCTTTTCTTCCCTTTGAAGGTCCTATACCTGAGGACATCTTCCCTACCCTTACCCTTTACACTCATCCGAGATCTGACTGCGTGTATACCTGGGGGGGATCTTATCCTTAACATCTCTCTACCATTGCTTCCTGCCCGTGGCTTTGAACTGCGTGTTTACCTGGGAGCTTCCTCCAAGAATCCGAACTCCGTCACCCTGCTTTTATAACTCTCCGTCATAGAGTTATATTCTTGAAAATACATCTTTATGCAGCTGTATCTATAAAACAACGACTACATTTCGAACAGAAACAGCGCTGCATAAACAGTTTTAGTACCTGAAAGGCAATTTGATTTAGAAATTATCTATATATAAAGATAATCAAGACATCTTTCTTCGGAGGAGTGATTATTAGATTGGAATATGGATGGATGCACACATTGTAACGTTATTTCACATTTATAGGAATTTCGCATTGAGAATTGAATTCATTGTTCAACGTATTGCTAAATAATACTATGCCGTTGTCCTTAGAAGAATCTATAACTTTTCTTGTAGCGTGACGACACTTCCTTTTGTTCTCTTATAATGGACCAGTCATCAGAATTTTTATATTAATTACTCTGTGCAACATCACCTGTTTAGTAGCTCTTTACCATTTAATTATGTAACCAAATTGTTGCAGCGTTTAAATTAAGTAACTTATTAATGAATTTTAATAAATTAGTTCATTTAGTAATGCTTTTAAAATATTTTTAATACCTATTTTGTTAATAGTATTTGATTTAACGTGTGTTGTACTTTTTTTATTAAAAGCTTGTATTTTGGTTTATTTTTTATCAAAAGATTTTACCTGAATTATATTTTGTTATCATGAAGTTGCATCGTACCGCTAATGAGCCTCGATTCCTCGTTACGACCTTCACTGCAAACATGAAAAAATGTTTGCTTTACGGGCAAAAATACTAAATTATATAAAAATATCATATAAACGATAATAAGTACAAGGATAAATTTCAATACGCAAAAAATAAAAACAGATTATTTTTATAAGAACATAATAGCTTAATCGTAGGTTTGGCATGCATATGATGTGGGACTTATTAAACATATCAATAAAAGAATTTAATCCTAGAAAGAGAAACTATCCTCAGCTAGGTAAAATTC
The DNA here is from genome assembly GCA_929113105.1 of Agrypnus murinus. Lineage (NCBI taxonomy): Eukaryota > Metazoa > Arthropoda > Insecta > Coleoptera > Elateridae > Agrypnus > Agrypnus murinus. The sequence continues at coordinate 90,791,578 of OV816023.1, read as the reverse complement.
CACTATGTAAATGCTTGATGAAAGGTGATGAACTTTTCGAAACAGCGGTTTATTTGAGAACAGCAAAAACGCAAACGCGTTTTATTGACAACGTTGCACTACAATCAAATTTCTTAAAAAAGTTTGCATGTTTTCCAATGTTAGTCTAATAAAACATTATTGCATTCCTAGATAATTGAAAGGGGTTGGTGTTTTAAATTATTCCGAGTAAATGTGTAGCTTAAACCTATTTCATTGCTTATCTTCAGTTTGTCTGTGAATCTATGTGCTATGTTAGTATTTGATAACTATGTATAAAATAAATATTTAATATATTTCATAAACTTTTCTTTTAATAATTATAATATTTATAAAAGAAAATAACTTACAATTAAATACTAATATGGTAATGTATAATCAATTAGTTTTATTTTTAGTTAACATAAATATGTTATGTAGTTTAAACAATGACTATACAATTAAGGGATAATTGTATGTAATTATTTTTTTTTATATTTATTTTTAAAATAACCAATACCTTAAAAATACAAAAAGTATAATAAATTATCTTCATTAAAGAAGCAAGCAATGCCAACAGACAGTCCAGTATAGCCCTGTGGAACAGTCTCTGTATTTTCGTCTAGAAACCTCGGTTCAAATCCCATGCAGTACCTTTGATTTTTTCTTAATGTGTACATTCACTTATTAATTGGTTAATATTAATTAATCAACAATTAATATTAATTCATTTACGCATGTAAACATGTTTTTTAATCTAAAATCTTGCGCGTTGACAAAGAGGGGAAATGAGCTGCCATTTCGAGGGAGCTACCGTTCAATGATTAGTTAATTTTTGCGATTATACTTCTAACAAAAAAAAATGGCGTGTAGGATTATCCTCAGATTTTGCACAGTGCTTAGTAACTACCGTCCACAGCTAATTGAAGTTTCTTAATGAACCAGTAAGATGATGCAACTGGTATGGAAAAGATAGTTCAAATTTTAGATTTGTTTAGGCTTTTTTGAGATACAAGAGGTCAAAGTTGACCCTTAACAAAAATAAACAGCCACATATCTTTCTCCAGGTACATGGTACAAGGATAACTTACATATGAAAATTTGGAGAAAGAAAATACCTTTCAGACAAATCAAACTGGATTAAAATATTCCTATTAGTTTCCGAAATATTAAAAAAATCTGTTTTAAACAGTAAAAATATTCGCGATCGTACCCTTAACTGTAACCGTCGTCGCCCAAATTCAATTTCCAGATCATTATCGTCATCAAATCAACAAGACTCAACAGACCGGTGCAATTATCATCTCTTCCACCTACAAGTGCAACAACTCGTCATCATATTTATGGGTCTACTTCTAGATCCAAAAATGGTTAGGCAAGGACTTAGAACCTGAGTAAGGGGGGTAGGTTTTACAGAACCAGATCCTGAAGCCGACAACGACATTATTATCACCAGCACCGGACGAACTATTGAATAAAGTCGTCTGCATTTGCAAGAAAGGTTGTGCCGCGAACTGTGGATGTAGGAAAGTAACGTTGCAATGCTCCACAGTTTATGGCCAGTGTCGCGGACAAGCATAGGAAGCGAGATATTTGCAAAAAACCGATTTTAACCTTTGACTTTTGATATCTTGACTAGCTTATACGATATCATATGAGACTTTTCAGTCCGTCTTTACAACGTCAAAACAAAGGTCTATGCAAATCATCAACAATGACAACTCTGACAACTAAAAATTTAAAGATTGTTTTTCAAATATTTCTAAATCTTAATTTCGTTACTGGGTTGATCGAGCAAAAACACGTAATAAGTATTGTGGTTAGTAAGTGTCCTACCGGTATCGGATGTATCTCGACTTCGTCTCGAACTCCAAAAGCATCCTCAACCGGTAGGAAGCACTTCCTATACCCTTAATACTTGAATGACTATTTTACGCACCGACCGTTTTCTTTATTTACCACCTCTGTTTCCATGACACTTACATTAGTTAAAATTAAATTTGTGCAATTTCTCGGAGACAATCTCTTAAAAATAGACTAAAGTGTGATAGTAGCTCACGATATCTGGCACCTGTACAAGCTGGTACACTGGGGAATTCGTACACTGGAATGGGTTCGTTAAAGTTAGCTGTGTACAATAAGTCAAAACTGACTGCAGTACTGAATTAAGCCCCTAATTAAAAAACATACTATCCAAATTAGCTTAATACTAATTTGATTTGTTCTGTTGCAATTGATATTTGAGTCTATTTCGAGAACCGCTTTGACTGATAAATTGTTTTTATCGTTCTTGATACTTAATATACTATGTATTTATATCAATGTTTTTACTTATTTTAATATACGTATTTAAATTTAATTTTATTGGTCTGCTACTTTTATAGTGCATCAACAACTATTATTTATTTAAAAAATGGCATGCCATTAAAAAATGGCAACATATATTATTACATATTTAAAAAATACCACTACGGCGGATAGGGTTTAGTGGTAAATCCGGCCTTGGAAGTACCTAGTACCAGTTGGAAGGCAGTAGTATCTGTTAGGTACACGATTCCTAGATCGACAAAAATTTTAAAGAAACAGAAAGTATTCTATATTAATTTATTGGAAGAAAATGTACAGTTCGTATACCAGAAAATATGGAAAGTATATGAAAGTATGAAAGGCGTTTATCCAAGATACGCAACGCTTTGGTATACGGTAGTGGCTTGAGTATTTTCAAAGAAGAATTTTATTCGTGGTAATCTTTTCCAGTAAAATATTTAAAGCAATCTCAACTTCTGAATAATACTGCCGATGTTAAGATAGCTGTGTTAATTAAGAAAATTAATGCTACTGGACACAAAAAAGTGCAACTTTGTTTTTCTGTTATTACCAGTAGAAAAAGAACCAAAGAAGTTTATTAACCTGAATTTTCACCCAATCACTAAAAGTTTAATAAGCGTGTTTAAAAACGATGGTAAGAGCCTGTACACATCAAGGTGTTTGACGCGCGTTGCCAAAAACACTCGAGCGTACACATGCAAGCGCTTAACGCGGCGTTTTGATGTATCAATGTATCATGATTTATCATTACAGATTAATTTTGTCAGCATCACAATGGAAATCGAAGAAGTAACTTTACTTATCTTGTATCACCGTTATAAAAAAGATAGAAAATACTGGGTGCACCCTATTTTAAGGAATATTTAAATGATAAATTAATTAACGGCATGTTCATAACCCTTTATCCAAAAATTAAGGAATATGAACTGAAATTTTTCAATTATTTTAGAATGTCCATTAAATCATTTGACGATTTGCTGAAATTAATTACGGACGATACTACACCGAGCGCAAACGTTATGGGGATACTATTTCAGCAAAAGTAATAATAAATGAAACTAGTAATAGACATTACGTAGATTTTTTTTATTCAGATAATAATACGTAATACATTTATAATGATTTATAACACCACTATAACTTATACATATAAAAGGCAAAAATAAGTTACAGGTGTGATCCCGGATAAGTGATTTACATGTAGGGGAAGAGGGGGAACAGTGTTACACGTACTACAGTGTTACACTTAATGTTTTTAGGATTTCTTTATATTAAACATTGTTCATATTTTCATGTTAGAAGTACTTTGGTGTTAACCAAGTGTCTCAGATACATTTTGGTTAATATTCACTGATGACTTTTCAAGAAATTAAGGTATGTATCTTTTTTAATATCAAAAGTAATTATTTCAAATAAAATACAATTTCCTTTAGGATTAAATTAATTAAAGCTAGATTATTAAAAATGTATTTATAAGTAGTTTGTAAGCTTATTTACGCCGGAGAAGCACGAACTTAACCTCAAAACTGTTTGTGCCCTTATTAACTATTCAACTATAGATTTTGATGATTGGGATACAGTCTTACAGTGGATAGTGGGGTTCGGTGTAACATTATTTATGTAACACTTGTGCAGACAGTTATCAGTCCAAGTTGCATCTAAGTGACAAAGATACATTATTCCATTCAAATGATATCGATGTTGGAAACTGTGGTAATATAAGAAGAGCTACAATAAAACACAGAATTTTGTCAATTAGGGAAATTACACTTAAAACGAATACAGAATTAATCCAACTTATAAATTCGTACGTACAACACAAGAATATAATAATTTTAAGTTGTTTTATTAACATTAACATTGTTAACCTTTCCTTGTTACTCTGTACCCCACTATTAGGATACAGTGTTACACAGAGCACCAAATTGAATAAATTCTAATTTCTCTAAAAGTTGAAATAATCAAAGCAAGTTATGTTAAATGTAAAAGTTGAAACACACTCTAAAAAATTACCGGTGAATTATACCCTAAAAAATGGAGGCAACTATGTTACCTCCATTTTTTGGGGTAAATTTACTTCAAAGTGTAATTTTCATAGGAAGTGAAAAATTTCAACATTAGGTTAAGTTTGCATTGTAATGTTTCCTTTTTAAGTAAATTTACAGATTAAAATTACAATCTCAATGTAATTTTACATTTTAACATTAAAACACCTGTGTAAAGTTACATGACAAAGTTAATATTTCATGGCAATAGTACTTTTCAGGGTTAAAATACAAATGTGAAAATACTTCTTGAATGTAACGATGACTTGCGAAAGTACTTGCAAATTCAATCGTTCCTCTGGGAATTGTATGAAACAAAATAAAATCAAAGTAATTTTTATTGAACGTATGTACTTATATAAAATATAAGACATTAACAGAACTTCTTTTCAGGGGCTTTCGGAAATATTTGGTCTCTCAAAGACATTCAGATAAAGTTTCGATTCCACCTAGAAAATTAAAAAATTATAAATTATATAAACAATTATACACGAGTACCTTTCTCAATTACAGTTATGCTAGTTTATTTCGAATTCTTCAATTTTTGATTCATCCTAGAAAAACATTAAATTAAATATTTTTATTTTATTGGTTTAAATTTGTAATTTTAACATATAGGTACTTACCGATTATTATTTTTTAACTTCTACTATAAAATAAAATTCTTCCCATCTTCGGTCATACGTGTAAATATTTGCCTTTAATAAATCCGCACTACACTACAACGAAAAACAAAATATTAATGAGCAATGAACACTTCGTTCGGTATCGATAGAGTACGCCTCGCCGAAATCATAAAAGAATGGTACACACCATTCCGACCATTCCCCAAAAAGCCTATTTGGACTGTTCATAATGGATTCCTGAATTCTTTCACGAAACGAAGGTCACAAACAAGTGCGATCAGCGAAATAGCATCTCAACGGTTAAAAACATATTAAGGGTAAAATTACACTATTCTTGTTCAAGTTCATCTTATCTTTAATATTACACTAAAAATGAATTAAGTTATTGAGCAATTATACATTTGTAAGGAAAAAATTGTCTGAGTTATGTAAATTTATATTATGGATAGTGATTTTAACCAGTTCAATGTAGTAGAATTACTTATATTTGTATAATTTTACATAATTACAGGGCATTTTACCACAAATAGTAAAACTACTAAATGTATAGGTAAAATTAATTTTAGGGTAAAAATACCGCAAATAATAGCGAAAAGTTACCTCTTTCCCAAGGTAATTTTACCTCATTTATTACAGTGCAAGATTCGTATTTTTTTAATTTTAAAATTTTTATTTGGTTCTGAATTATATCAAAAAATATTTTTTGTGTAACACTGTTCCCCCTCTTCCCCTACTGACTTTTGTTTTATTACAATTTAAACAAATACAAACAAAATCTGCTTAAATTGACCAAAGCTCAACTAAAAATTCGTAATTGATAAACATATTTACTACTACCTAATATTAACGTCTGCATCATTTGAATTCTCAATGTTTGTCTTGTCGGACTCAATTTATTTCTTAGTTACCAATTACTTTTTGATGCTTTTTTCTTATATAAAAATCCCTGTTTTATTAATATTGTGAAAAATGTTCTTTTATCCCTTTTAACCCAGAAATTCTTTTTAAAAACAGAATTTCACTACTAATCTCACCATTGTAGAATGCAAAAGCGCGCGTTCATGTGTACGCTCTAATGCAATTCCATGCACTTTGCAACGCGCGTCAAACGTGCGTTAGTATGGGGAATCTCGAAGTGCGCGTTGCAACACGCGTCACATAAAAGCGCGCGTTAGCATGTGTACGCGTCTATTGCAGTCCTGTGTTGTCGCTAACGCGCGTTGGAAAACGCTTCATGTGTACAGGGTCTAAAAAAAGAGTGTGTTATGCATCAAATAATTCATTAAAGAATTGGTTAGGCAATCCAAAAAATAAAACGGATAAAAAATAGAAATCTGGAACATACTAAATCGAATGCAATGATTGTAACCAAAAGTATATGGGAAAGACAAAGCATGCCATTTAAGGACATACTCGTATAGCGAATTTTAAATATAAATGCATATAAAAATCTGGTGTCGCCCAACATATAGTATACCGAATTACCCACCACGCATGCAATTCAAGTCAAGAAATTGAAATTATTCAAAAGTTTTTATCCAGCTAAAACTATTAAATTTTGCTTGAATATGTTAATGAAATGATATTATAATAAAGGGTTTTCATTTTCTTTAAACTTTCATTTGAAAATCGTAATACTAAATATCAACAAACAGGGTTAACTGTGAACAATATATGATTGGCCCGCTACAATTCACCCACAAAAGAGAAGGCTATTATAACAATTTTAGGAATTTTTAATTAGACGGTTTTGCGTCGAAAAAGAGGTAACATTGTTACCGAAGTACGTATTGGCATAAGTCAAATACAATGCGTGGTTGTAAATGGTTTTTACTTTTTTCATTTATGAAACTTTATTCGTTAATATTATATGATTGATTACCCTCCAAAAATCGGTATTATTTACAGTAGTATTTACAGTGTAGTATATCTATGGTTTCCTGGAGATAAGACAGGATATTTATGCAGTGTTAGAGTGTTTATTAGAGTGGTCCTTATTTCTATGGGTAAGAAAAGAAATTATAATTTCAAAATAAGTACCCTCCAATTTTTTTACATTACATGAAATAAGTTACCCTAAAAATTTCAAGTTGATCAGATCATGTTAATCCGGCCCGCATTAAGGTCAAAGTTCAGCTATTTTAGGGTGTTTTCACATATTGCGTATTTTCAGTAAAACGGTTGTAGCTACGAAGAAAAGCTATTCTTCCTTTTTTGTAGGAAATTTAAGCTACTATAAATTTGATCAATACATAATTTTCGAGAAATAATCTGTTTTTGAGTTATGAAAGGAAAGTCAGATGTAGTAGTTTACGGGTCGACTACTAGCATACTTCTAATGCCTTTCTAATACTTCTTACTGGAAATTATTATTAATAATAATAATAATTGCTGCTACCCATTACCAGCGAACCAGGCCCTAGAAGCTTGTGCTGGAGGAAGAAGCTATTATTACTATTACTCTGGACCAACGTGCTGCTGCAGCCGACTTAACAAATTGTATAGCATAAATCCCACATTTGTGTAACAGCTAAGTAAAACTGCAGAAAACTTAACCAGATCTGCCTTTACCGGTAGTCGAACAAGGATGCTTGGGTGAGAGAAGAGCACTCTAGTCCCTACACTACTAATACTATTAGACTATTACATATGGGTCATAAGGTAATGCCATCAAATTAATAATTGTAATTCATCATTACAGATATAATACAGGGTTATGATAATGTAATGCACAAAATTCATAAAACGTACAACGATCACTTTGGAACAAAATGCAAAAACACGTCAAATGTTTTTTTTTATTCCGCATCTTTTGACATAAGTTACAAAAATAACACGTCAAATTTGTCAAAGTTATGACGTCATTAACATATTTTTTTAATGGGAAGCTAAGATTTTTATTACATTATTGGAGAAAGCTTGTTTTGTTACACTAGGGAACAATAGTTGCAGTAGGGCTCACATAAGAAAAAAAAACGAGAAAATGAATAAAAAACGAAATAAACGTAAGTTTCATAATAATCGTTGTACGTTTTATGAATTTTGTGCATTACATTATCATAACCCTGTATATTAAGCCAGTCATTGTGAAAGGGTGCTGTATTGCTTTGAAGACGCTGAATTGTCTTTAAAATACGGGTTTTCTCGAATTGCTTTTCTTTTTTCTTCTAAGTACTTATTACTTTCTCAATTCTTGCAGTTATACAAATTAAACAAAATTAAATAAAAAAAATCAAAGCAGGTAATTCTCACTCACGTTTATGAAAATTGGAATAAGACTAGTGTTTTCAGTTTTCACGTTGACCAGCAATAACTGATAAGAAATACATTCTAGTTTCTTTTTCAGTAATACTTATTTTGGATTACAAGAATATTTCTGTATCTGCCCGTTTAGTTTGTTTGAATGGAAGTGCTGCGCTTGTAGTAGTTCAGTGATTTAAAAAAAGGCACTAATTCTCCAACACGATTATTTAAACTGCGACAAAAAGTTGAAAAAATCGTTTGCACCCTGGCAGCAATTGGATAAGAACTAGAACAAAAAAATTGATTTCTGCAAGCAAAGAGAAAAAAAATTTGAAGAACTAGATGATTTATTTGACATCACACATGCCAATGCACTAGAAATGATGAAGATCTTAGAAGACAGAAAGATATGATCCTACTGCCCGTGAAACGAGGTTAGAATCCAGAAAGAAGGAAATAAAATGAAAAAGAATGAAATTAAAAGAGCAGACAGGCAGATGCATTTAGACGTACCAGAACCTTCAAGAACAGAAGAAACTGAATCCACTGATGTAGTTAAGATTAAAAAGTGATATTCGCGTAATGTTTTCAATAGGCAAGTAAATCTTTTTAGACGAGGTTTTCGATCCTTTAACTTTAGAAGCGTCACATATTGAAGAGAGTGAAAAAAATGAATTGATTTCAAGCCATACAAATTGGGACTTCAGGTGCGACAATGGACTCTACTACTAAGAGCAAAGAAAAGGACCAGGAAACAAATTTTGACTGCACGAATTTTAGCAGCACTAGATAGGTATAAAATAAAAGTGACAAGGATACCTGTCACATATTGTCAGCAAATGTAGAAGCCGTTTCAATAGACCCAAATGACTATGTCATAAACAGATCTTCCACCAGGGAATACAGACAATATTTTAGCGTACAGACAGGCTAACAAAATAAAATTGTCATTTTTAGAAATATATTTACAATTTGCAGTCATTCACTGAGACTCAAAACTACTTCCAGCTTAAAATGGAAAATCTGAAGTATAGATTGGCTTAATTAGTGTCGATTACTTAATTGCGGTTCCAGAACTGCCAACAACAGGGCAAGTATCTTCAGCAGTCTATGATACCCTCTGCCATTGGGAATTAACAAACAAAGTTGAAGTTTTTAAACACAGGAAGACTAAATGTTGCTTGTGTTCTAGAGCAAAAGATAGAAAGAAAAATTTTATTTTTAACTTATCGCCACCTTATTTTAGTTTAGCTTATCTGCAAGAATTTCTTGCGGTATCTAAGTTGCCATACCATCTGTTAAGTCGGCTGCAGCAGCACGTTGGTCCAGAGTAATAGTAATAATCACCTCTTCTCCCAGCACAAGCTTCATAGCTTCTAGGGCCTGGTTCGCCAAGTAATGGGTAGTAGAAATTATTATTATTATATATTAATAATAATTTCCAGTAAGAAGTATTAGAAAAGCATTAGAAGTATGCTAGTAGTTAGAAGTATTGAAGAAAAGCACCACAAATGAGTAACTTAAAATTTTTCAATATGTCACTGCACGACCCGTAAACTACTGCACCTGATTTATCTTTCATAACTTAAAAACAGATTATTTCTCGAAAATGATGTACTGACCAAATTTATAGTAGCTTAAATTTCCTACAAGAAAGGAAGAATAGCTTTTTTTCGTAGCTGCAACCGTTTCACTGAAAATACGCAATATGTGAAAAACACCCTAAAATAGCTGAACTTTGACCTTAATGCGGGCCCGGTTAACATGATCTGATCAACTTGGAATTTTTTGGGTAACTTCCTTTCATGTGATGTAAAAAATTTGGAGGGTACGTATTTTGAAAATTAAAAATCAAAAAATAAGGACCACCCTAGTGTTTATGCTTTATTTCTTTTATTAGATTATGCAAGAAACTAATAGGTACCTACATAAAATAATTCACCAACAGTGGCGGATTTAGGCACAAGCGCTTGAAGCGGCCGCTTCAGGCCCCGCAAGTCAGGGGGCCCCGCCGAGGCCTCCTGCCAAGGACCGCACTGGACACGCGATAAATAACAATTATTGGCGTGGAATTCACTTTCTCGCGTAAAGTGAAACAAAAACGGATTATATCATTCATATCGGTTGACACATTATAGTTTTCTACGAAAAGGCAAGCATAAGTAAAATATTGTAACGGAGTATACTGTTTCACAACAGACTTGCGAGGAATGTATTATCTCCGTCGTTCCGAACACTTGCTTACTCGCACAATCAGCATCAGCGCGGTCATCAGACTACTATGATGACTATAATTTCTTGAATTAATGGTTTCTGATAAGACGTTCGGTGAAGGGGAATTTTACAACGCTTTTCAACGGGTAAAATTCCTGAATGACTTTTGTCAATTGTTTTTGGTATAGTAAAAGTAGAAAAGTTCCATTGTAAAATAACTGATTGTAAAATAAATATATTTATGTCCGATTGCATTATAAAGTACTGTTTATTGTATTGTATTGCGCCAGTAAACTGGCTTATTATTGTACTCGTAAAATAAAGTGGTAGTAGTAAAATAAAGTGGTAGTAGTAAAATAAAGTGGTAGTTGTAAAATAAAGTGTAGTATATTCAGTTTTCCAATGGCAACTGTATATTACATGTCAAATTTTCTTCTGTCACGAATAGATGTCAAACTTATAAACTGATTTTTTTTTAATAATAAGCCAATTTTAGGAGCCAGACATAAAGCTTTGTATGCAACTCTTACATAATCGAACTTTATAGACTCGCCCTTTTTATAGGCCTCGCTCGCTTCGCTCGCTCGGCCATAAACTGAGCTCATCTATAAAGTTCTACATTATGTACTTGTGACATAAATAGCTAGTATTTAATATTTATTAGTGCGTATAATGTTAATTAACGAATAATAAATCAGTTATACCAAAAACCTAAAATTATACGATTAAGTACTACACTGTAAAAAATGAGGTAAAATTACTTTGGGAAAGAGTTAACTTTTCCCTATTATTTGCGGTATTTTTACCCTAAAATTAATTTTACCTATACATTAATAGTAGTTTTACTATTTGTGGTAAAATGCCCTGTAATTATGTAAAATTATACAAATATAAGTAATTCTACTGCATTGAACTGATTAAAATCACTATCCATAATATAAATTTACATAACTCAGACAATTTTTTCCTTACAAATGTATAATTGCTCAATAACTTAATTCATTTTTAGTGTAATATTAAAGATAAGATGAACTTGAACAAGAATAGTGTAATTTTACCCTTAATATGTTTTTAACCGTTGAGATGCTATTTTGCTTATTGCACTTGTTTGTGACCTTCGTTTCGTGAAACAATTCAGGAACCCATTATGAACAGTCCAAATAGGGTTTTTGGGGAATGGTCGGAATAGTGGGTACCCATTCTTTTATGATTTCTTGTTACAGGTTTCGCAATCGGCGAGGCGCACCCTATCGATATCGAACGAAGTGGTCATTGCTCAATTTGCAAGTACTTTCGCAAGTCATCGTTACATTCAAGAAGTATTTTCACATTTGTATTTTAACCCTGAAAAGTACTATTGCCATGAAATATTAACTTTGTCATGTAACTTTACACAGGTGTTTTAATGTTCAAATGTAAAATTACATTGAGATTGTAATTTTAATCTGTAAATTTACTTAAAAAGGAAACATTACAATGCAAACTTAACCTAATGTTGAAATTTTCCACTTCCTATGAAAATTACACTTTGAAGTAAATTTACCCCAAAAAATGGAGGTAACATAGTTGCCTCCATTTTTTAGGGTATAATTCACCGGTAATTTTTTAGAGTGTATGCCGGCAGAAAAATTTCACTCGATTTTCTTCACTTTGTAAACGGTCTTACATCCAGTGGCAAGTTTTACTTATGTCAAATTGTTATTTTTCTTTTAATGACATATGTCATAAAGTACAATTTAATAAAATACGTAGTTTCTAAATCAAAATGATGTGTCTTGATATAAATTTTTTTAGATTAATAATAAAATCAGCCAATATTATTTGATTTCTTTTGAAATAGTTATTTTTGACGCGCCTATGATATTGTGTCATGTCATGAAAAGTCTTTGTTACTCGTCTAAAATTTAAGAAAAATCAGCCTACTTGATAAAAATCGTGCGAGATTTTCCTGTCAGAACAGTACATATGTCGCAGGAAGATAGTCAAATCCGGAAAACTATCTACCTAGTCATTTACTAAGTGACGGGGCAGATAGTAAACCGACATAAATCTGTATGCCTTTTGATTTTGTTATATGCCTAGGTATTTACTAAATTAAACTAAATTTACCAAATTAGAACAGGCAGTTAGTAAATGGCTTAATGTGCTGTCGGCAAATTAGGTAATAACATGCACATTTCTTCGTAGAACATTTTTTTAGATGAACACTTGGAAAATCTTTACCCTTGCCTAAAGAATGTTCTGCAAAAAAATGTGCATGTTATTACCTTATTTGCCCACAGCACATGAAGTCATTTACTAACTGCCTGTTCTAAACAACGGCATTTAGTAACCTTCATTCAATGAACCCTCTTCATGCCTAGGCATGAAGCAAAATCGTATAGATTTATTCTCGTTTTACTGTCTGTCCCGTCACTTAGTAAATGACTAGGCAGATAATTATTTGCCGGATTTGACCACAGATTATACTTTACAGATGCTAAGCTCGCCTGGTCCCGCCAATCCAAATTTATATAAGCATGCGTGAATCCACCATTGTTTTAGTAGTATTTTAATCAACCTCACTTCTCTGCTTGTTTATATTTTGCGCGTGTGTTTTTGTTGCGTTCAGATATTTTGAATTATTTTGTTAGTACTTTATATATTTTTGCATTAATATTTGATTTGACATTGATATTATGGACATAATGTTACCTTTCTGCACTTACCAATTGATTTGTACAATACAGTATCCATATAAGTATAATTTATTATAATGTTAATAAAAAGTTTTCGATTTTGGTAAATTGTTTATTTTTTTATAGTTTATTATTTTTTGTTTTATATACCTTAATTTTTGTTGATCCTTGGGGGCCCCAAAAATTTGTAGCGCTTCAGGCCCCTCAAGTGTTAAATCCGCCACTGTTCACCAAAGTAGATTTACAAAAGTTTATAGAACTGAAACAAACAGGTTTTCTTTTTAGTAGTTTTTCAGTAATTAAGCAGCTCATTTGATTACATCTGCTTTTTCTAATAAATGTAAAATACACCAACAAAATGTACAGCAGTTAATTGAATATGAATAATATGTAAATGAATATATGAACGAGTATCTTAAGGCAAAACGATCATATGAGGCTTGCTGGTTTAAATTTTCACACGGCTATTGACGTCAATGGGTTCTGTTAATAAAATTTGAAATAACAGCTCTTAATGTTTTGCTAATGATAATTTAGGTTTACTGGTGTCAACAAAACACTAACGTCTTAAAAAGAAATAAATTTATATTCATGAGAACGGCGATGATTTATTGTGTGACAAGGCCATGAGAAAAATAAAGTAAACTCCATGAGATTCAAAAAGGGTTGATAAACTTAGAATAATAGCCGAAATAATCCATTACTGAAGAATGAATAGGCACATAAAAAACACATCAGTTTTACTACGTGACGAACAATTTATGTGGATGCAGGTCTCATACACTTTATTATAAGTAATCTCAAACGAAAAATATCTATTTGGGAACTTGAAAAGGTGCAATATTTCCAAACTTAAATCATTAAACGTTCCGGAGAAACAGCACGCGAAACGTCTGTCATATCATATGTGCTGTTACACCATCTCGCTGAACTAAATACTACTTTGCCTTTGTCTTCGCAATTTACAAAGTTTGTTTGCGTATAACATTTAGAGTTCACTGTAACTGTGATAACATTTTTTTCAAAGGAGTATAGGCTCTATAACACCAAATGTTAAAATTCCACACTACATCCAAGATTTTACAATGTGAAGTTGCATGGGGTTTTTTGGTGTCCAGTAGCAATAATTCTGTTTTACATAGCTATTTATCATTGAAAGTATTCAGAGCATCGACATTATTCTTCAGAATTTGCAATTTCTTTAACACTTTTGCTGGAAAAAATTACCACCAATTGTATAGAGTATGCATTTTATGTTGTCATACAAAATTCCCCTTACGCTTCTTTTAGAAATACCCAAGCCACTGTCGAATAACAAAAGATAAACGTTTCCGTAACACTTTCGGTTTTTTTTCTGGTATTCTGTTTTCCCTTTCCTTCCAAAAAAATCTTTATTGAATATTACCAGTTTTTTAAAATGTGTTTTCGATCTAAGAATTGTGTAGCTAATAGTAACGCCAATTCTGCCTTGGTAGTTCTTACAGCAGAACTATCATCTTTGTATCACAATAATACCGTCAGTTAAAATCAGGGACTTGGACAGAATCGGATCCAGAACCTGAAAAACCGCAAGAACCGATATTGTACCGTACCGGAATCGGAATCTGAATCCTTATCTTTTCAAAGCAAGTACCGGAATCAGAACCGAAAAATATATCGGCGTGATTCGGTTTTTTTAGGTTTTCTGACACATAAATTTCTGAGAATTTACCATTTAGATACTACGCTTTTCTAATTCTTTTTTGAAATATTTGTAAATACCCTACCTGCTTTGTTGTTTCGATCACTCACGAGTTATGAAAGACTGACGTCATATATATTTTCATTGTCATATTTTCACACATTAATATCACGATTTTTCGTTACTGTATTTCTATTAAAGTATGTGTGTAATCATCTTTATTCATGAGTGTTTTGGACGCTGCATCTAACATTACCAAAACAAATTTTAGTTTATTGCATAGCGATGACGTTGTGTGTAGATCTTATTAAACCTAAGCTTCATCCAGGGACATAATCGGAACCGGAACCTAAAAACCGCCAGAACCGATATTTGCGTCGTACCAGAACCGGAATCTGTACCCTTATTTTTTCAAAGCAAGTAGCGGAATCAGAACCTGAACCCTTAAATTTTTGTTGCTTTGTACAGGAACCAGCACCGTACTAAGATCTAACGGCTCGCGCTAATTATTAACAATTAAGTTAGCCGTAGTACAAGAAATAGCATATCCCAAACTACACTCTTTGCACAGTTTTGGTTTGTAGTATCTCTAATAATTTTTAATTTTTGACTGTTTCACTTCCGCGATGTACGTGCAACGATTCTGAGCCGGTTTGTTAACATACACCTAATATACTATGCAAAGTTTTGCATACTCTTTGAATCCAACATCAAGCCAATTTTATTTGCCAGTCGTTCCAATATACTTTTATATGTTTGAATGGTCACCCACTTGATACTCCTACGTCGACAGCCTTCTTGTGTATTCCTTTACCAATCAGTTCTAAATTTTTGAGTTCTAAAGTAATTTCAAATTCTTCAACAATTTCTTCTCTAGACAGTGAAACCGTCCGAAGATAACTTGAAATCTGTCACGGAGACGAATGTCATAGTTAATATAACATATACCATTTATCAGAACAAATTGCAACTATAATAAGAAAAACCACCAGTTACGAAATAACCTATAGAACTAACACCAACACCTTTTCAATTTTATTCAATGCTAAAGACAAAACACAAGATATCATGAAATCCGGCATTTACCGTTTGAATTGTTCTTTTTGTAACTAGGTTTATATTGGACAAACACTTAGAAATTTCGACATAAGTTACAAAGAACACGTACGCTCTTATAGACTTAAACATCCAGAAAAATCGAATTATGCCAAACACATTTTGGAATAGAACCACCCAATGACACCTCGAAACAACATTAAATTCTTACATTTTTGCAACAACACAAATTAGACATTTTAGAAGCTTTTGAAATATACAGACATAAACGCACAGTACCTTTAATGAATGAACAAACTGAGCTTAGTAATTCTCCTTTATTAGAAGTGTTAGATATTTAGTTTTTGTATGTATTGTATCTAGTTACTTATTTTCTGTATGTATTTATCCTTAGCAACGAGTTTGTTTATCAATCTTATCTACCTTTGATAATGACATAAAGTGTCGAAACAATATTGTCAGGTTCAGATATTAATAAAACTTGTGAAACTTTAACTAATCTTTGTATTTATATTGTATTTCATTATTTATAACAGTTTCCTGGTTAAGATAATACTACTTTTGGTGGTAGAGCAGATTAATGCAAAATGCTATGTGATCATTTTTAAATAGCACAATTGGGCTCTTGATGTCACACTTATGTTGTTGCAGTATAAATCTTACTATGTATCTGCTATGATTTTAGTGCATTCTTTGGGTGATTACAATTGAAGGGTATGAGAAAAAAAACGAGGAATGTCACACTAACTTTGATTGAAGATATTTTAATTTTTGTTGTCGACAACGGTACTAGTTGAAGGTACTAGTATGCATATGCATGGTATGGTATGCATACGAAACAGTGGAAGCAGTCACGGTACGTCGTATGCGCTATCACGCTCATACGCAATGCGTACGCCTTCATGATTTTTTACTACGCTTAATATATTATCTTTCGAATGAAACTGATTTGGAACGAGGGTAAGCTTGCGATCGTGGTTTTTCGGCGTATTAAACAAAAAAGTATAAGTAATAAGATATCGGATATTTAGATACATGTACGATGTAAAAATATCAAGTAATGTTTAATAAAATAACAAATACATGTTAATAAGACTTTCTTTTAAATGCTTCTTTTGTATGGTTACGATTACACTTTTTCGGTTACTGTTTTCAAAGGTTTAGAACTTCTGAAATCTTAATCCACATTTCTATAGATTCATTCAGTGATATAGGTGGCAACAACGAAGCACAAACTCCCATAAGAAATACATTGGCTATCTTTCCTTCACTGTAGTGCCAACGTGAGATGCACAATAGCTCATGTAGTTTATCCGTAAGTTAAGCAGAATTTAGTTGTTGTCGTCAAAAAAATAACTGTGTAGGGGGCGGAAAGAGGGTTTTAGTAAAAAAGAAGTGATATTGAATTTTTATGTTGTTTGTTGCAGGACATCATTCGTTATGTTGTGACAAAACTGTGAATGGTTACATCGATATTAAGTTATATTAATTAAGTTATCAAAAAAACATTTAAGATATTTATTTACATTGTTTCTTACGAGAGCTCCTACTTTTAAAATCGATTTTCTCGAAATACCACGTTTAAGGTTTAACAAAATTACATTTAACACTTAATATCTTCAAATCTAGTTCATATTTTGAAAAAATGACTGGAATAAACGATTTTCTGTGAATACAATTGCGCTTTTCTTTACTACGTCTCATTTTTGCTATTGGTAAAGGGAAAAAAATTTTAATACGCTAATAATGCATAGTTGAAGTTGTCTGAAGTTGTGAACCTACGGAAACAAAATATACAGGGTGTCTAGTAACACGGACATCGAACGGGGCAGGGAGTTAGACATCGATAAGACAAACAAAAAATCCCTATAACATTTTTTTCTCAGAAGCGTAGTTTTCGGAAAAATGTAAATAATGACGGTATAATGTTTTTAGCTCATACAGTAGTGTTTGTTATTTTCTTCAAACAAGATGTTTTATGGTTTGTTATGTTTACATTGCAGATGCTGCAACATGATCGTTTTTATAATACAATTTTATGAGGTCAGTCACTTAAATGATAATTCCGCGAACGCAGATAATTAAGAAAAGGATATTGGTGAAGGTCAAGTCATTGTAAACGATGATGATTCGCAAAATCGGGGAACATTGAATCAAGGATATTATAACGTAAATGAGAATCTGGGTCAACGTGTGATCAACACACGCGTGTAACAAGTAACAGAGATATTATCTAAATTAAATAATAAATTATTAAATTAAGCTGTTAAAAATGTCAGCGACGTACGATATGACTAAATATGGATAGGGGCAATAGATGTTCATTTTCATTTTACTTCTCTTCTTAAAATTAACTAAATTAATGTTACTGTAAATTACATTTTTAAATTTTATCCTGGTAACTTTTGTGACCCAGATTCTTCATTTCCTTGTTTAGGTTAGCATCATTAATTAACACTAATTAGTAAATTCCATGGGCAATTTTTTACTATTGCAAGTTGAGACTAGATTTAAACAATTGTACAGTAAAAAGACATGCGAGGTCACGGTTAAATAAAATTAAAATCCCGTTGTAGACAAACGTCTTAAAAATTAAAATCTTAATGCACAATTTCGTATATTTACGTTTTGTATAACAATTAGTAATCATTTGACGCGTGCATTTTAGTAAAGCAAAACCAGTAACAACGCGAAGCGATTTAATTTGCAATAGTACAATGTAACACAATTGGGGTCTTGAAAATGGTCGGTTTGGACTAGAAAAATACACAGTAATATGTGATCTCATCATGCTTGACTGGCTTTAAAGTTTTTTTAAAATTTCAAGCCTTGCACTTATATATACAGTTAACTTTATTTTTTATTAATGATACCAGTATCACCATGAGTGCGTTATAATTTTATAAGTACTTTTATAAAAACGTTGATCAAAATTATTAAAAATTTGAACTTTCTCTAATCAAAAAACCTTATTCAGAGTTTTTGTTCCAAATGCCATCAGAAATGCGCTGGTAAAGTCTGGTGCAGGGTCTACGAGACACCTTGTATTTTCTTGTGCGTTTTACACATTGCATATCATACACAGTGGCATAATTATTTTTTTTTAAATAGCAAAGATATTCATCAGTAACTAAAAGCCGTCCTAGGATATCATCTGTGGTTTTACATACAGTTACTCCCATTCGTATTCGTACACCATATTTTATTAGATACTAATGTTAAAGAAACGCGTTATTTTGAAGTAACATGTATTAATTCCTATTGCAAATTAAACAATATAACGTGCCTTACTCTAGGTAGTAATAGCAATCTTCTATTTCAAAAAAAAAACTAAAATAAAAAAATTATTGAGAATTTGCAAAACATGCAACTCACACTCGTATTCGTACAGCTGAATTTATCTATAGATATGCAAATGGAATGGAGAAATTACAAATTCCAATCGGTGACTTTCCCAATTATTAATGGATATTAATGAATTGTTTTAAAATAAAGCAGTATTACATCGGTACTTACAACAGGAAGTCATTCGGCAAAAATAGGTAGGAAAGGCAAGGAAACATCCATCAAAATTTGAAAAATAATTATAAGTTTACGCGAAATTAGTGAAATTGTAGATATAAGTCGGTCCACCGTTCAATACGTGATAAAAAAATACAGAACTGAAAATAGGATCCAAAACAAACCTAGAAATCTAAATAGAAACATTTAAGGTATTCCTGAAGAGTGTCAAGTTTTAAGAGAAATAAAGCTAAATCCCAAGATTTCTGCGCCTAAACTATCAGTAAAAGTAGCAAATAAAATAGGGAAAACAGTTAGTCCTGAAACAATTCAGAGGGTAACAAGAAAACAAGGATTGAACGGTCGTGTGGCCCAAATAAAACCCTTTATCAGTTAAGTTAATAGACAGAAACGCCCAGGAACACGTAAATAGCTCATACGACTTTTGAGAGTATCTGATCTTCACAGATGAAACCAAACTTAAATTATTTCAATCAGATGTTAGACGAATACTATGGCGTAAGTCAAATTACAAGCCTGGAGAAAAAGAAATCTACAAGCTTCTGTTAAATATGGAGGTGGATCTGTGATGTGGGGGTATTAATTGTGGCTGAAGTTAAAAATCTCCATTTTATCGATGGAATCTTGGATAAAATGATGTATATCAATATTTTAAAATAAAATTTGAAAGTAGGCGTAATGCATTTGGGATTAAAAGATAGTTTTATCTGTTATCAAGACAACTATCCCAAGCACAAGACCCATCTAACTAAAAAGTGGATGCTATACAACTGCCCCAGAGTAATGGACCCACCTCCAAATATCACCAGACATTAACCCCATAGAAAACTTATGGGCTGAATTAAAAATTAGAATGCGAAAATATAGTACAACCAACAAAGCAGACCTAAAGGACAAGATACAAAAAGAATGGAAACTTATTTCCTTAAATACAACTAAAAAGCTGATGCGGTCAATGTCCAAGAGAAGTCATTAGAAACAAAGGGCATGAGTAGGGAAGGAATGGGGTTTCTGCGACCTCCCCCCTCCACTTTCTGCTTTCTGCCAAGGTCAACCTTCAAGGTTAAGTTTTCTGGCGAGGTCATGCTTAGCGCTTCAAGGTTAGATTTACTTCTTACAAGGTAATAAAAATTAAAGAATAAACATTTATTAGAAATAAAGTTGCATAAACATTTATTAGAAATATATTATAAATACATTATTATAGATCATCCAAATCAATATCACTATAGTTACTACCGGAATCGGAATACACGCTTGTAGCAGATTCATTGTCCTTCTTAGCACATGTATTACATATTAGATTAAGATAACGAACAACATCAAACGTTTCATTACGTACATAATTGGCATAATCTACTTTACACATATGACATAATACTTTCTTAATACGCTTTCTAATCAATATATGTCGAGGTTTACATACAGCAATAGGTGTATCTTTATTACCAATAACATTAGTTAATATTTCACCATCAACCCCCTTTTTCTTGCGACAGTCATTTAACCATTCGCATGCAGGTTCAGCTAGTAGACCATGAATACCCTCTTGATCAATATTGATATATGGGCGACTCCCATTCCCAAGTCTGCCGTAGAAACTCTTGGATAATACCTTTGGCATCACAACGTATTTAATTAAAAGAAGGTATGTTATCAGAGTCACTTTCAAAAGTCGATGAAAGACTGACTACACTAGGTTCTAGACGTCTTTTATACTACGTACTTTTTTTACTGGTAGCATCATTGTGGTCAAGGCCTTTTGCAATCATTAATTAAATAAAAATTAAAGAATTTATTAGAAATAAAGCTGCATAAACATTTATTAGAAATAAAGCTGCATAAACATTTAGTTACTTGTTTTGCAACGTGCACAATTGATTTTTAAAAGTGGTGGTCCATCTAGTGCATCATCCTGCTTTGGAAAGTGAACAGTGCAGTATTGATATTCTTGCAGTTCCTTTTGTAGATATTTCGGCAGTTGATGGAAATGTCGTGCTATAGCATGTACACAATATCGTTTCAGGAAATCAATAGGTAATTGTGTAATGTCATCGAGAAATAAAAGTAGATTATTCATCGTTGATAGAACAACACCGTACAACTGCACGTTAAAAACTAACTCTAAAGGATTCACTTTATTCGTTTTATGCGAGCAGCTCACAGAGGGTTAAATAGCCAATCTGTTATACACAGATTAAGTGCTCCCAGTTCATCTCGTTTATTTGAAAACATTTTGAACATCTTTTGTATTAAAAAGTATAAAATTTTTCACAATAATTCCTGCTTCTTTATAAATCATCTTCTTATTAGGTAATAATTGCAACCCCTTTGCAAGAGCACCAAATTATTTTTTAAATTCTTTTTTTATGGTTTTAGATATGGTAGAACTTTAAGTGCACGTTAAAAACTATCTCTAAACACTTACTTTATTCGTTTTATGCGAGCAGCGCATAGAGGGTTAAATAGCGAATCTGTTATACACAAGAATTAAGATTAAGTGCTCCCAGTTCATCTTGTTTATTTGAAAACATTTTGAACATCTTTTGTATTAAAAAAAGTATAAAATTTTTCACAATAATTCCTGCTTCTTTATAAATCATCTTCTTATTAGGTAATAACTGCAACTCCTTTGCAAGAGCACCAAATTATTTTTTTAAATTCTTTTTATGGTTTTAGATATGGTAGAACTTTTTTATGGTAGAATACTAAATACAAATATTTGACTTGATTGACAATCCCTTTGCAAGAGCACATTGAAATTATTTTTTAAGTTGAAAATATTATTTTTCTTATTAGATTTTGATTAATAAATTAAATAATAAAACAAGTTTTAAATTTAATTAAATTTTTTACTTACATTATTTATAATACCTAATACACGCTAATACTAATTAATACTAATTTTTACTTATTTCTATGGAGCCATTCTCCTCTTGCAATCTAATGGTTGGTCCAGTTCCAAACCTTCTTATTTTAATTTGTCCCGCAGGGGGCACAATCACCACAGCATACGGGACCTGGTCCCTCCTGGACACTACCACGAACTGCGTAAGGGGCTGTCTCTCCATCCATAACTCTCCCATTGTAAGCTTTAAAATTTCTGTAGCAGAAGAAAAATACATTACTTACTATATACGAAATAATACAATTGATCTTACCATATCGACAATCCATTTTCTAACACAATTTCTTCCACAATCGAAATCTTAAAATTTTCTCAACTATTTGAAACTCTTCAAATCTCAGCTTGAACTATGTATTCTCAGTCAAATGTATCCTGTTTTTATACTGTACGCAGTGTGGGAATTAAATCAGTGTCATTGCTCTTCACCGTCACACCCTGATTTGGCCGATGTGGCCATAATTAACTATTTTTTTTAAATATTTGTAAATTCATTTTGAATGACTAAATGCGCATCAAAAAATTATAAAAAAATGTATTCTTTTAAAAATTATCGATATTAGTTTTGAATAAATACAAGCAGAAATATGCTCGTGTGAAAGTTAAATGCAATTAAGCAAGCGGAACAAAGAACTGGTAAATTAAAAATCGCAATTAGCATTAAACGAGGGGTAGTGTTAACACATGTGGGTATATGAAAATTCAATTTGCAGGCAGTTTAAAGAACTTCGTGAGAAAGTTAAATGAAATTAGCAATTATCATTTATAAGTAAAGTAAACTTGTGTGTTTTTACAAAAAGTTTTAACCAGTCATTTGAAAAAACAACCGTGAGAGCTTACCGTACAATTAAGTAAATTTTTATGTTTTACATAGTTTAAACTTCTGAGTGCAGTTGTTTGAACGGTCGTAAATTCCTGCATTCATCGTGGGGGTCAATAGAGGGTCGAAGTTACCAGTTAGGTAAATTTCCGTTTCTTCATCAGTTGCAATTGGATACTAGTTCAGTTACAACACCTTGTGTATTTAGAGTGGTTTACATTATTTTAGTGATGAACGTTAAAATTAAAGGTATGTAACACTATTACATCTATATTTTAGACTATTAAGTTAATTTGTTATGCTACGATCTTTAATTAAAACCAATGTTCAAATTATCAATAAGTGTAAGAAGTTCGATAATTTCCCTAGGGATTTTCTTTGTGTTTACACCAAACTACATTAATAATTTTTTTGTATCATTACTACATTGCATAAAACTGACTTAATTTTTTAGATGAGGAGTGTAGAATCTCTCGACGCGAATTTTGTGAACTATTTTCTCAATATCGAAAAAATGTTTGAAACTTGAAAATATTTAATTGTCTTAAAAACAAATTTAACTTACATTATGTTGCTGATCAATGTGTAACAGTGTAAAGATATTAAAAATAGTACTATATTCACTAAGAACTTCAGAAAAAATTAATAAGTGTGGAAGATCGCGTGCAAAATTTTTTGAAAAACTTGAATCGTGGTTGAATGCAGAAAATTTTACTTTCAACGCGCAAAGAAAAATTCGACAAAAAGATGATAAAATATGATGTAATTTAATAATGAAGCAATGTAATTAATTATCATATAACGAGTGATTCAAAACTCTTGACGTTTAGTAGGCCTTGGATTGTACAATGTATGTCATATTCTTTCAGATGAATGAATGAAACGGATGCCGACATTAATTAATTAATTAAGTTCTGTAGACGACAAGCAGCTTTTGAATACATTCACTGCCCTATTTCAAATTACTCTCCTGTTCTAAAACATGCTTCAATAAGGAATTTTTGTGCTTTTCGGAAAACATGCATATTGCTCTTTACTACAATCAAAAGTCATCGGGTTTAAATAATTATTATAATTTTAATATGTTCATATTAAATAATATAGGAAACGGAAAAAAGTTTTTCCGCCTAAGTATTACTAGACTCTGAGAGTTTTGAATCACTCTATATATATTTATATGTTATTTCATTATTCTCGATACTCATTTTAATTATCTACAATTGGCTGATACTACCACATTTATTATTTCATTATTCTTTCTATATAAATATATTGTTTTTATGTTGTTATTTAAGTTTTGTTTTACATTTTTACGATTTTTTTTGACTTCTACTAACACTTTTTCGTGTTGATGAATAATTAAATAATGGATTAGATGTTTTTTAGAATTAAAGACTCTCACAAACTATACAATAATATGGTTTTACAAGCTGCTTAAAATGAATAAACTTTAGTGTAACCAAACACAAGTTTTGATTTTAATTATAACCTTAATTAAATTACCTTAAAACGATTATAATGTTGGAAACAGAAAAAACAAAACTATAATTAAAGTATATTTAAATAGATATCAATTAATAATTTCACCTCAGTGTAAAATATTTTTGTCTGTCTAGCGTGTATGGAACGAATCAGTGTGCACCCGTTGAAATTATTGTGCGAAAAAGAAATTCGTAGGCGACTCATCGAGTCTGGTTCACGTACATGAGTTGACTTGATTTCCATTACCCTACCTCTTATAAATGTAATATGGTCTTCGCATTTGTCTTAGTTTCAAATTGCTAGTTGTCTGTGTACATCTAGTTGATAAAATGGTTCAATGTGATCGTTGTTCACGAAGCTTCAGCAGGGTGGATAATTTAAACCGCCATCGTAGAGAGGCTTGTCATGATTAAATTTCGCCACCGACCAAACGGCAGAGGAGGAATGGTAATAGTTCTTTTCTATTTATGTAATAAAATCTTTTTTAAATTTTTGGGTTTGTTTATAGATCCCATGGTGTTCTGTGACATATGCGATCTGCACATCCAACGATCGTGCTACCTTGGACATTTACGTAGCAGCAGACATCGTGATAGAGCGTGTCAGGTCAGCGATAATGATCAAGATGTATCCATTATCAGATTAGCCTTCAAATCTCGAATCGTGAGTTATCGGGTTTCACCCCAACAACACTCGGTGAATGTAAAAGAATTTCTGGAAGAACTGCAACCGAAAGTATTACCTTTGATAAGTAGAGAGGTTGATAAACACACGGCGATTAAAGTAAATATGGAGTATTTCGGTTACTATATTTTGGAAAGTAAGGGGCTGGATGATGTTAAATCATTTCAAACTCGAAATGCTGTTATCACCGAGGGGTCCAATGTAGAGGAGTTCTATGCTAATGCTGTCACCATCATCGACCAAAAAGCGGCGGAATTCGAAGAAAAAGATAGTGGTGAGTGTATTGATAGGATGGTTGATTTCATCAAAATGCTAGAAATTCGTGCTCTAATACGTTTTCCATTCTGTTTAGGTTGGACTTTAGTGAGATGTTTGTTCTTGGAGGTTAACATCTCTAAATACAATCCTTTAAGAGCCTCTTCTTTTCTACATTTACCTCTAGACGTCTAGCGAAAGAAAGCTGTCATCAACGTACAACATAGTAATGATCGGTGTTTTGCTTGGAGCATCGTGTCTGCCCTCGTTGCACCAAAAGGACCGGCACACCGATGTTCATCGTATCCAGATCCCGCAACGATTCTTAATTTAGATGGTGTACAATTTCCGGTAACGTTAAAAGATATGCCATATTTCTTATCTATTAATAACGATATCTCAATAAACGTTTATACTCTGCAAGAAGTTTTAAAAAATAATATTAAGCAGAATGAGGTTGTTGGACCTCTTTATTACAGTAAATTGAAAAAAATAAATCATGTGAATTTTTCACTAATTGTTAATGATAATGGCGAAGCCCATTATACATACATTAAAAACTTTAGTAGATTATTATCTAAGCAAGTATCTGGTCATAAAGCTGCAAAACATTTCTGTGATGGTTGCTTACAATATTTTTCTTCTTCTGATAAATTAAACAGTCATACCCAGTACGATTGTAATTATGTGACTTCTAAAATACCGACTACTGAATTGGTTAAAGACAGAATGGGTAAACAAGTACCTCAAAATGTATTGAAATTTCAAAATTATCAGAAGAAATTAAAAGTGCCTTTTGTGATTTACGCTGATTTTGAATCTGTATTGACCCCAATATCTAGTGTAGAACCGGATTCCGAAAAACCGTTTACTATTCGTGTGAAGGAGCATGAACCTCATTCGTTTGCTTACTACATTAAATGCTCATTTGATGAATCGCTTTCAAAATTGGAGATTTACCGAGAACCCGATGCAGCTCGACGATTTGTTACTAAATTAGATACTGATGTGAAAGAACTGTATCAAAATTATTTAAAAATACCTAAACCTATGAACGCTTTAACACCTAGTGAAGAAAGAGCTTTTGAGGCAGCCACCGTCTGTCATATTTGTAATAATAGGTTTGAAAAGGTGAGGTTAAAGTGAAAGATCATTGTCATTTAACCGGTTGTTTTCGTAGTGCTGCACACAATGAGTGTAATCTCAATTTTCAATTACCTAATTTTGTACCTGTATTCTTTCATAATTTGTCTGGTTATGATGCTCACTTATTTATTAAACAATTAGCTTTAGAACAAGAAAAAGTGGAAGTAATTGCTCAAAATAAAGAAAAATACGTGTCTTTCTCGAAATTGCTATTGGTTGATGATATTGTTAATGATAGGGGGCCTCGGAAAAGGTATTTGTACGTTTACGATTTTTGGATAGTTTTAGATTTATGGGTGACTCTCTTGAAAAATTGGCTAAAAATTTATCGGATGATCAGTGTAAGGAAATTAGAAAGCAGTTTGGTCTGAATGAAGAATTTAGATGCATGCGCAGGAAAGGTATTTTCCCGTATTCTTATATAGATGACTTTTCCAAATTGAATGAGCCACGATTACCGCCCCGCAACGAATTCGTTGATAAGTTACGAGGAACGACCGTGTCTGAAGACGAATACAATCGCGCTTGTGAAGTGTGGAATTTATTTCAATGCAAAACTTTAGGAGATTATTCGGACGTTTATTTAACTGCGGATGTACTGCTATTAGCTGATATTTTTGAAAACTTTAGATCCGTTTGCCTTCACCATTACGGTCTTGACCCATGCCAATATTATACTTCCCCAAGTTTGGCGTGGGATGCTATGCTTAGACGTACTCAAGTTGAATTAGAACTTTTAACAGATGTTGACATGTTACATTTCTTCAGGAAAGGAATTCGAGGAGGAGTTAGTATGTGTTGTGGTAGAAAAAGTCTTGCAAACAATCGATTTATTCCAAATTATGATCCGAAGAAACCTACATCTTTCATAATGTACTTGGATGCTACAAATTTATACGGTTGGGCTATGTGTCAATATCTGCCTCGAAGTAATTTTACTTGGTTATCGAATGATGAAATCGAGCAGTTCGATGTGTTTAACATTCCCGACGAATCTCCTCAAGGCTTCGTTCTGGAAGTGGATGTTGAATATCCGAAGCATTTGCACTCGTTGCATAATGATCTTCCCTTTATGCCTGAGGCATTAATTCCGCCGATTCCAAAAGCAAAACAAAAAAATTGATTCCAAATTTGTATGATAAGGAAAGATATGTGATTCATTATCGAAACTTAAAACAATGTCTCGGTCATGGATTGATTTTGAAAAAAATTCACAGAGTTTTAAAATTTGATCAATCACCTTGGTTAAGACCGTATATTGATTTAAACACCTCTTTACGTAATAAGGCAACCAATTCATTCGAGAAGGCTTTTTTTAAATTGATGGTTAACAGTGTATTTGGAAAGACTATGGAAAACGTTGAAATAGGATTGATATCAAACTTCTATCGCATGAAAAAATCGGGAAAAACCGGGTGCGGAAACATACATCGCTAGACCTAATTGTAAAAGTGTGACCATTTTTTCGGAAAATCTAGTAGCGATTGATATGGAAAGATTATCGATCTGTTATGATAAGCCGGTCTATGTTGGTTTTAGTATTTTGGATATGTCGAAAACGGTTATTTATAAATTTTTCTATGAATTCTTGAAACCAAAGTATGGAGATAATGTTTCTTTATTGTATACCGACACGGATTCGTTAGTGATTGAAATTCGTACTGATAATTTTTATAATGATATTAAAGCACATATTGAACTATTTGATACATAAAATTTAGCTAATGATAACCCACATGGAATTCTCGTCAACATCAAAAGCTATTTCGGAGCCAGTGCTAAAGCCTATTGTGTCAACGTCGCGGATGTGTTACATAAAAAAGCGAAAGGTGTAAGAAAAAACGTTATAAAAACAGTTTTGAAAGAAAGCGACTATGAAGCGGTTGCTACTAATCAAGTAAAAACAATATTTTGCAAAATGTACGTTTTTAAGTCGGATATGGATAATGTGTATACAGAAATGCGAAATAAAGTAGCTTTATCTGCTCACGACGATAAGCGGTTTCTTATACCGGGAACAACCAAAACATTAGCTTGGGGTCATCACGAGATTTCAGCAAAAGATGATGATTTAGATTTATTAATGGAAATCATTGAAAATGATATTCAAAAATCAAATTTAGATAAACTAATTAATGTGATGGAAGCAATAGTCGATGATTTGTAATTATAGTATATAAATTTATAAATATGTACAGCCAAACGCAAAGAAAATGTCACCCCTATAAACTCGGGTCTCTACCGCCGTAATGAGTTTATGGCATATTGTAAATTATAACCGAGCGAGTTTCACATTCAGCTACCTACATTTTTTCGGTGTTTTTGAAAGGTTTTTTTTGTAAGAAATAATAATATGCTTAAAATAGTATATTATTACCCAAGGTTTAGACATACGCTATTATAGCCCTAGCGTTGATTTTAAATCCCGAGGCGCGTAGCGCCGAGGGATTTAAGACGCGTGGGCTATAATTGCGTGTCTAAACCGCGGTTAATATACAATTTTTTCCACTACTAACATGTAAGTTATCCTGATCATTAAATTATTTTAAAAAATGTTGACCGGTTAATTCTTCAGCGAGTAAAGCTGGCAACGTCGCTTGGTGTTTGAGATGTCAAACGTGTAATTGGTTTTAGTCACATCTTCTGTTTTCAACAGTAGAATTCTTGTTTTACGGCCGTTATTAAAATACAATTTAACTATTAACAAATCAACATTCTTTTAATTAATACACAGGAAACACACACTACTTCCTCAGGAATTGTAAATAACACAAATTATAACAACTGTACAATTAACTATTATTTTGCTTCTAATTAATAAGCTTTTGTTTTTTCATTATATATACTATTTACTTTCCGATACTAAATATAATATATCTTAAGTTCAAAATAATAAGTTCAAGTAATCATTTATTAAAAATACACCCTTCATACAAAAAATTAGGTTATGTTAGAAATGTAATTTTTATGTGTTATAATATTTATTTTAATAGAAGACATAGACTTTGACAGGTGGTTTAGCATTGTTTTCATTATTAACCTAGGTCAATAATATATATAATAGAGGCTTCTGGCAAGGGGTTAAGAAAATCAATTTCTGCAGTCACAAACAATGCCAATAGTTGTCTTTTTTAAGGTTAGTAGTGGAAAAACAAATTTTTCGTTAGGTAACAAGTAATAAAACTATTAGATAATGCTCGATTAAGTATGTATAATTTTTATTAATATTTAGTGTAATATCCATTGTTTTCTATACAGTCAGTTAAGCGTCTCGGCATACTGTCAACCAGATTTTGGCAAAAGGGATATTACATGCTTACTCATAATCTAGGAAACAGCCAGTTCATTGTTGTCTTCAAGTAGGTAAAATTTTCTCAGAATACCTAATCCTTTTTAAGACGAGAACTTCAAAGGAGAATTTTAATCTCACATATTCTAAACTACGGAAAAAAATCTTTGTGTGAGTCCAAGTTACTGTTAATGTATCTACTGATCAAAAAATTTCTTTAAACAAAAATTAGTGCAAAAGTCAACGTACAAATTTTTTTGGTTGTTTTAACAATATTCTTGAAATTTAATGGTCACATGATGAAAGTTTTACTTGTCCTAAGTATTTCATCGAAAGTTCTGTCTACCTAGATAATAACTCGCTCGGTTATAATTTACAATATGCCATAAACTCATTACGGCGGTAGAGACCCGAGTTTATAGGGGTGACGTTAAATTATCTTTACATAAAAAAATGTTTGGAATTTGTGAATCCATAGTATGTTTATAAATGTGTAGTTTATCATGTATAGTTTATTTCTGTGTAATAAATGTGGGGTCATCACGAGATTTTAGCAAAAAAATGATGATTTAGATTTATTAATGGAAATCATTGAAAATGATATTCAAAAACCAAATTTAGATAAACTAATTAATTTGATGGAAGCAATAGTCGATGATTTGTAATTATAGTATATAAATTTATAAATATGTATGTAGAGCGTTATCTTTTTAGCTCTATATGTAAGTTTTTGAATTTGTGAATCCATGGTATGTTTATAAATGTATATAGTTTGTTTCTGTGTAATAAATGTGTTTACCTTTTGCTATGTGTATTGTTCTTTCTTTATGGAGAAATTAACATTTATATGTATAATATACAGTAAAAGTATTATTTTTGGTATTTGTATTGTTCTTTCCTTATGGAATAACTAACTTGAAATAATAAGTCATAAAATGTTAAAAAAAGGAATCTTTATTTGGTTATGCATTACATTTCGAGTAATAAGTAATAATATGCCTAGAAGCTATTTAGTTTTAACGTTACAAAATGCTCTAAATAATATCACGTTTGGGAATCCAAGAATTATGTGTTTTTACATTTCGAGTAATAAGTAATAATATGTCTAGAAGCTATTTAGTTTTAACGTTACAAAATGCTTTAAATAATATCACGTTTGGGAATCCAAGAATTATGTGTTTTATCGAATCCTAACCATTTGACTAGTACTCGATTTGCCTTTTTTTGTAAAATTCTCTCCACTAAATAAGGGTCTTTAAACTTCGCTTTTTGCAGTTCTTCATTGTAGAATTCTCCACGAATTTCCTCACCTTTGACATCTTCCAAAATATAAGTTGTAGGATTTGTTAGTCGAACGTTTTTAATCTTAAAAATTTCCTTACTCCAGCTTGGAGTGTAGCCTTTTGCGAAAGCTTCCCGGTGCTTACTGATTCGCACGTGATCACCAATTTTGAATTTAGGACGTTGCGGGTCAACAGTCTTTGGAAACTTGAAGGCTGTCTGTAAAATTTTTTTGGAGTTTTTCTGTCTGACGTCAATAGATTTGAATCCGGTGGTTCGATGTACTGTTGAGTTATACTTTGCAATTACCTGAGGCAACAACTGCAACCACTTATAGGATCCTTGCATGGAAGATTCCTTCCACATCTTGTTTTTGAGAGTTCGGTTTACGCGTTCCACCGGACTTGCTTTCATACTGGAAAACGTACTGTAATGATTTATGTTCAGACTTTGCATTAGCTTGCGAAAGTGTGTGTTGTAAAATTCCTTTCCCATATGTTTGTAAATTTCGTGGAGGATCCCCCGCAGACCGTAATAGCTTCTTCATTCCTTGCGTTACCTCTTCTCCGGTTTTGCGTTTAATAGGACATGCCCATACCTTTTTGCTAAACATATTTAACAATACCAAAATATATCGAAATCCTTTATTGGTCTTGGCATACGGTATCATTTCCACGAGATCCGCCATATATAAATCATATAATCCCTTTACTATTATTCGTCTTCTTCGAAATCGTTTTGCGAGCTGGTTTATGCAGCTCCTCAATTATTTGACGTTTTATGCTCATTGGGAAAATGCTGGAACACTAATAACGGCTTCAAAAATAAATATGTCCTTTGATCCGGGCTTCTTCGCCTTAAACTTATCCCCTTTCTTTAATGACACTCCGATGAGTGATTCCGCATCGTATAACTTATCGTTTAAAAAGATTTGCGCATCTGTGGGATAGTATTTGATTTGTTTAATGCTACCTTTTGTTAGAGGAACGACATACTCGAAGTTGGTGGAGTTCAAAAGTGCATAACCGTTTTCATGATTGTATATTCCCATCATATACAACATTGTTTCGTAGTGCAAATTAGACACGTCTTCTAAAAGGAATACTTTTGCACGAGCGTCGAGTTTAACTCGGACAGGAGTTTTGTGAAGATGTTTACCGAACTTATCCAGAGTCATCGTTTTGAAGTAATGATGATATATGATGATATGGATGACTAATAAGAGCTTCGAAGTAAAATGGGGTGATTGCAGACGGATCTATCGACTTAGTTTTTACCTTAATCTTATCGCCTTTTCTCAAACGTCTCCCAATTAAGTTGGCAGCAGCACCAACTAGAATACCGTTTACATACATAATGCATGGTGGTGAGCTGCAAACTGCTTGTACAATCCCTTCTGTAAACGGTATTGTGTATTCCCGTTTACTGTTGCTACCTTTCAAATTGTAATATTTCGTTAGATCGGCAATAGTAGGTTCGCTCGACCCAGGCTCGGAGTCCGCCCACATATACATCATTGTTGTGTACCTTACATTTTGTATATCTTCTAAAAGATACACTTTGGAACGAGTGTCGACTTTCACTTGGACAGGGGTTTTCTGAAGATGTTTACCGAATTTATCTAATGACATGATTCTACTAGTGACAACGATACAATAACAAGGTGTTAAACATGTTGGATGCTTTATGCTATTATTTTAGCTGCTCGCAACTCATCAATAATGTAAATGATTTCATTAGTGTGACCGGTATGGCCGGCCGATTTCGAGCTTAGAAGAAGTCTCAACCTTCCTATCAATTTATTTGGATCTTTCCATGGTACGAATTCTACCTTTTTCTTATTGTAACTTAGCACGCGCATTGGTCCAGCTCCCCGTTTTTTCACTAATGCCCCCGTTTTGGATCGCGTCACCGGTGTTGAAGTAGAAAAACTTCTTACCTTTTCACCAGGTGTAGTTAAAAGGGGTTTGATAATTGTGGAATATTTGGTTCCGGTTCCTAACAAAGGTGCATCATGTAGATAATTTCTACGGACTGCGTTGGTTCGTAAAAGAAGATCTTTGTAGCTTTTTAAATCCGCTTGCAAATATCCGAGAGGTTTCTTTTTAAATACTAATTCATATAAACCGCGTGTACCTTCATACGTAAATGTTTGACCATTAGGTTTCGTAATGAGCATATTTTCATCATCAAAACCGAATTCGGAGTCGCCAATAAAATATTCCTCTTTCTCCGGAAGGAATCGTACTCCGTATAGATGATCGAACTCGTTTTTCGTATCCGTAAACATTTTCTCCATGTATCGTTTTGCGCGCCCACTAAAGGTAGCATCTATATAAGCCTGGAATTCTCTACTAGTTCCGGCGGTAGCGAGTTCGGCTTGGAGTTGTTCTAACGTAGGTGTCCCGGAAGCTTCCCCGTCTACTGGTTCGATGCCGGATCGTTCTGTGCTTACAGCATGCAATCTGGGGGCACTATGTGGTGTTCGCATTACCTGAAGTATACGTAGAGATCGTGATACTGGAGTTGAGGGTGGAAAAAATGAGGGAACCTCTTCCTTTATGGGTTCCTCTTTTGGAGTTAGGAGTTCGGTTTTAACACCCGTTATAAATTCTCGCAAAGGTTGTGTGATGGGCTTATAGCGACGTTGAAGTTCTACATCGGAGCGTGCGATTTCGGATTTAAGACTTTGATATTTCTGTTTGACATTGTGCCGTGCCTTAACCAGGTCTTCAACCATACGCTTATCCATGGTTACTAATGCTGTTAGTTAATGCCTCCGATATTTATGGTGAAGTAGGCATCGAACCCTTTACGATAGCGTCCCTCGTTAAGTTGAGACTCTTTGTCAACAACTGCAAAACCATATTTCTCATTCCAACACTGCATGCAGAGCTGCTTGAACTTCTCGAACGTCATATCCCCGCTGACATGATGATTAAAGATATGTTTTAAATTAGTGTTATCTTGCTTAAAAATAATGATGAAGTTTGCGTTATCCCGTATGAGTTGTTTTGGAATTTCGCAATATGTCTGACATAAATAAAAACAATCGATATTTTTATGTCTTCCAAAACAGAAATAGTCTCTTATAGTACTCTGACTATCGCAGAACACATCGTCGAAGATAATTACAGAGTTTGTTCTTGCATCCGTGGGTGGTAGTATAGTTTCGCAGGAGTCGTATTCGAAATATCCCACGGGTAACGATTTAAACAGATCACGCAAATATATATATATTTGGGTTGATACAGCGATTTACTGTACACATATACGTTTGCGAAGCGTAAACCGTTGGGATGTTCCAATAAACTAACCATTAGGTTGGTTTTACCGCAGCCGGAACTACCTACGATTAGTCCTCGCTTGCATCCTGCTCCCAATAATACACTATGCTTAAAGACTGCCGGTGTTGCTGAACAAGTATCACGATTTATAACTGGTAATCGATCTCTCTGTCTCACTAACTTTAGCTGTTCCATGACGAACAACGATGTGATAGATCCTATATGAGTTTAGCATATATATTACAAACCTAGAAGCGAACTTCCAGTCACTCTTCTCCGGTCTTAGGGGTAAGTGCTATGAAACATACTCCTCGACAATCTACAACTCCTTCGTCAACTCATAAAGGCAAAGGTGTTATCAACACTCTCATCAATAAGTTACCGGTGGAATTGCATTTACCTGGATATAACTACTGCGGACCTGGCACTCGATTGCGAAAACGACTTGCTCGTGGAGATCACGGTATAAATCCATTAGACGACGCATGTAAACAACACGACATAGCCTACTCCCAGTCCAATAAAGTGAGTGAACGTCATAAAGCGGACCAAATCCTAAGACACAGAGCGTGGGAGAGGTTTCGTTCTAAAGACGCTACGTTTGGAGAAAGAGCCGCAGCCCTTACCGTGGCTGGTATTATGAAGGGAAAAATGAAGTTGGGTATGGGGATTAAAAAGAAGAAACGGTCTTCAGCGATGAAACGAGGTTTCCTTACGTTTAACAAAGCTGTTGCCATTGCCAGAAAGCATATTGGTGGTAAAGTAAAAAAATTCTCTTTAAAACGCTCTGCTCGACTTGCACTGTCAGCTTTGAAACGGAAACGTATTGTCAATCCTCCAACCCCAAAAAAGGTGGTATACTGCCCCTCATTCCCCTATTTGTTGCTTTGGGAGCTATGGGCTCGCTGGGTGGTGGGGCAGCGGCAGTTGCAAAAGCCGCTAACGAAGCCAAGGCGGCTAAGGAGACCCTAGAAGAAACACGCCGACACAATAAGGCTATGGAAGCCGCTTTATAGGGAAAGGTTTATATTTGAAATCATACAAAACTGGATTGGGACTATATTTACGTTCAAAAAACTACCGTTGAAACTACCACGCCGTGCGTTGACCAATGTCGATCTTTCCAAGTATATTCATAAATTAAATATTCCCTGTTTTAGAGGTATCTTTATGCGAAATGAACTGCCGCAAAGAATCCATAAAAACGAAACCGGTATTGTAAATTTAGATAGTGGGGAAGGAGAGGGAACGCATTGGACATCGTATATAAAACGTGGTAGACAAATTTTGTACAGTGTGTTTGACAGTATTGGTCAGATGAAACCTCCACTAGAACTTGTTCATTACTTTAAGAGTGACGATGGTGGAAACGTTATTCAATACAATTATGATTCTTTTCAAAAGCTCAACTCATTCAATTGTGGACACTTGGTGCTACACTTTTTATATGATAACGCTCGATAAAAGTTTACAGTCTGCATTGGACTTCCGACATGTCGTTGACCTTCATCTTATCCGATAAGAGTTCCGTATTAAGCTCTGATTTTAATCCGCCAATATATTTAGATACGACCAAAGAATGGGTTATGGGATTGACCAATTTCGAAACGTTCAATAGCATTCCGAACGTTACTGAGGAAAATAATGTGTTTAAAATTGGACAGAAAGCTATACATATACCCACCGGATCTTATGAAATAGCCGATATAGCAGCTTACATTAATTCTCAATTAAATTCTATAACTGTGTCCATAGAGCCAAATCACAATACTTTAAAAACAATGATACGAGCTGACGAAGTCATAGACTTTTCGGTTAAACACTCTATTGGACCCTTATTAGGATTTAAGCCGTTGAAATTGAAAAAAATGAACGTCACGAATCCGATGTTCCTATTACATTATTAAAGTCAACTCGTTACTTATAACGTGTAATATTACCACTGGTAATTACGTAAATGGAATTCCGAATTATGTCATACATCAATTTTTCCCGAGTGTTCCTGCTGGATTCAAAATAATTGAAGCGCCTGACCATGTACCCTACTTACCAATCAACGTCAATACAATTACCAACATTACCCTTAAAATAGTTGATCAAGATGGTGATTTGGTTAATTTTCGTGGAGAAACCGTGACGATAGGACTGCATTTGAAGAGCATTAGCGATGGTGTTCAAGTATACTACTGCTTGTACTGTTCGCTCGGATTATAAAAAAACTTGTTGTCACCAAAAACAGGTTAGTTCGCAATCGCTAGCCGATCAAGTGACACAGCGCAACAGCTTATTTTTACAACGTCTCGGTTTTACTGTTCTATAATGAGTATACTAAATGTGAACGAAAAAGTTTTCGTCGATAATTCGATCGTAGGTGCCGAATTCCACACCCATCAACCCTATACAACTCGTTTTGAAAACAATGACGAAATTCGAATACCGATTCAAGAAGACATGTCCACATTGCCCTCTCGCAGTTATCCGTACGTTGAAGGCACGTTACTGAAAGAATATGGTGCCCTATCTACTACGGGTAAACTTATTAACAACGGAATTTCATATCTGTTTAGTGATATTCGCTATGAAATGAATGGTGTTGTGGTGGATTCTGTAACGAAAGTGGGACTCACGTCTACCATGAAAGGCTACCTTTCCTACAACGCAAACGATAGTGTCAAGTTACAAAATGCTGGATGGTTTCCTGAAGGTAATAGCACTGTGATGGATAGCAAAGGTCATTTTAGCGCCTGTATACCTCTGTCAATGTTATTGGGAATTTTTGAAGACTATGGAAAAATTATTATGAACATTCGTCAAGAATTGGTTTTAATTCGAAGCAATTCCGATATTGATGCTATAATATCCACGGATGCTAATGAAAAACTTAAAGTTAGCTTGAAAAAAATATATTGGAAAGTTCCCCATATTCAACCAGGGCTAGCAGAAGAATTATCTTTGACAAAATACATCGGAAAAAATATTGATACTAAGGTGGCGTTTAGAAGTTGGGAAACGCATATCTATCCAGCTATACCACAAACCGATAAACATAGTTGGTCTATTAAAACATCCACCAGTCTAGAAACACCTCGTTACATTATCCTAGGTTTTCATACTAATCGCGATGGACAGTTACAAAAAGATATGAGTGCATTCGATCCTTGTGATATACAAAATGTGACCGTATTTTTAAATACTGAAAGATATCCATACGATCAGTTGAATATTAATTATGATGAGAACCGTTTTGCTACCTTGTATGAAATGTATGCCAATTTCCAACGATCTTACTATGACAAACCAAACGAGCCCATTCTAACTCCATCGAAATTTAAAGCCATTGCACCGCTAATCGTCATCGACTGTTCGCGACAGAAAGATTCCTTGCTAGGGAAAGCTGTCGTTCTTCGAGTTACTTTCGAAACTCATAAAAGCATTGTCGCTAGTACTAATGCATATTGTCTAATTTTGCATACGTATAATGCACTGACGAAGCAAGTACGACAACTGTAAACGACTACTTACGACGATTGTCGAATTATTACATATATGAAAATGAAGATTTTGAACATTTGAACCTCGTTTAGTTAGCCGCTATGCGTCTTGTAGTAGACATTCAAGGCTTTAAGATTGCTAACAACAAGTTTTTGCCTAAAGAGTTAGCTATTTACGATGGTTGTAAAATAGCTCATTATGTATTTAAACCACCTTTTCCATTTCCAACGTTACCTGCAGAACTCCGAAAACAAGCACATTGGTTAATAAAGAATCACCACTGCATTGCTTGGTCTAAAGGCGAGACTCCAGCGTTCATGTTTCTAGACATTCTTCGGTACGCGCATCAGCTGAAGTGATTTATGTAAAAGGGCGTGAAAAAAAGGAATTCTTACAAAAATATCTTTCAACGTCGATTGTTGAATTTCCAGAACATCCAGCACTACCGGAAATTAATGAAGTGTCATGTTTCTATCATAATAAAAATCTATGTGTATGTGCTTTATCTAATGTTTATTGGTAATATAATGAATTTATAATGAAGTAATGTTTAATAAAATACATATATTTTTTTTAAATATTTTATTTGTTGTTTACGTATTATAGTTTATAAGAATACAAAACTTAAGTACTAAAGCGTTCAAGGTAAATAAAATGTCTGTGCTCTTCACTTAAAATATTATTTAACACTCGACCACAATTCTCTATACGCCTTTGAAATCTATACCGATCTAAAGCGGCATTCATCCACATCGATCTTCGCGCTTGCCTGTGGGCATATTTCCACACTACCATATACCGTACGGAATTATTAGTTTCATTGAAAGTCACCTTTTTCTTTAGCTTGTCCATGATATTATAACACATAACCCTTAACATCGTTCACAATTCTATCGGACTGAACTGCTAATAGCTCTAAACCGCACTGAGAGAATTTTTTCACTATCATTGTAAAAAAATATGTAATACTAGCAGAAAACTCTAATAGAATAGGCGCCAGTATAATACTCCCCTATGATAGTAAAGTCTGCTTTGCTATTATGAGGTTATAATCATAGCAAATTTACTTTACAAAGCACTACTTTTCAGTATTTGGAAAGCAAGTTTGCTAACACTGTAAAGTAAACGTTACTGTCATCACCAAGTAACCTTGCTACGATTATAAAACAATATTTCAATCATAATAAAGTAATTTGTTGCCACCATGAAGTAACTCTGCTGGCAGTGTAAACCAACTTTTCTGTCTCTATAAAGTAACTCTAACTACCATTATAAACTAACTTTGCTGTCTCTATAAAGTAACTCTGCTACCATTATGAACCAACTTTGCTGGCTTTATAAAATAACTCTGCTACCATTATAAACAAACTTTACTATAGCTGTACAGTACTCTTTTGTTTCTGTAAAGTTATCGATTGTTATTGAAAAGTACTTTTGTTCTCTCTATAAGGTAATCATCATGTTACTACAACAGAGTAACTTTGCTGGGATTTTTTATACTGGCTAATTATTATAGACTGCAACATTACTCTTGCTATTATAATGAAACGAAGTTGAGAATTTTCTTTATTAATTACATGATCTTTTGTAATATTTAGGAACTATAATAAAGAAGTTTGGCATGCTCTAATTAATAATGAAAAAGTCAAATCATTTCATTGAATTAATTCGAGTAATGTTGTGCTCATTAGTCAGTTATACAAGATCTACAGCAAGGTTTCTTGTAGTACATATTAACAAAATTATTTTGCAGTAAGAGCAAAATTAGTTTTCAATAATGGCAATTAACAAATTGCAAATTACACACAAGTTGCTCGAAGACCATCTAAACTAACTGCAATTTCTCAAAAAAGTTGTGATATGAATTTCTTGAGTCTTTTTTCATGTGCCTTCCTTCTCCTTATTTTCCCTTCCATGACTTTTTGTATTATAGGATTCTCTCCTCTTCATGTTATATTGTATAACCATTACAATATATGTAAGTATTGTGCGAGCCGAACTGTCAGCAGAGATTCAGGCCCGTAGTATACCTTCACATAGGTTAGTTAAGAGTTTTTTATATTCTGCAACTGGAAAACAGCCTACTGTTTAACCAAAAAATGACAAGGGTGAAAGAAAACATATGCTTTATTTAAAACTCAAACATAGATATATCTTATTTCTAACAAAAGGAAATAAAATTAATATTTCTAAAAGCAAATAAAAAAAAACTTAAATATTGGTTTTAACAAACACAAATAAAACAACTGTGGTCACCCTTTATTTAAGCAATCACCCACAATGAAAGATAGTTTGTCCAGTATTCTTTTTCTAACTTTACAATGACGTCATCATAAAGGGGAAAACAATTTATTATATTTACCTACATTTAACGTGCACATAAATTTATGTAATGGAAAACTAAGATTTAAAACTTAAATATCACATGCACTCCCAGCACCCCACAAACTAAATAATCGTAAATTGGCGTCAGCCGCGGGAAGATGAACGGCAATCTGCCTTTTATGCTTCTATTATATGTATCTTGCATGCACCTGCCACTATCCGTGTAGGTGATCCGAAATTTGCCGTAAAGTCACGAACTCTTATTAAGGCAAACGCAATATTTGTAATACAATATTGTCTGTCTTATTATTACTCTTAGCAAAGCGCTTTTTTCAATTGTAGAAAGGAAGTTTCTTAATCCTTATTCAAATATCTAATATGAATCTTAGGTTTCAATCGTAGTAAAGTTTTCTGCTATTACGCTAATAAATTTATTAATGGATGAAAGTTAATTTCTTAAAAACGTACATTTGTATTTCAGTAAAGTGATAATTCTCATCATAGCTAAATATATTGTTGGCGTAGCAGAAAGTATTCAGTAAAATGATATTTGTTATGGCAACAAAATGAATATGCAATCATAAAAAGAAAATCTATTGTGACAGAAAAACAAACTGTAGCAAAGAATTCTTTGCTGGTACTTTTCTCAGTGCGCTTATGACATTTCCACTCGTTGGTAAGGAAGTTAAAACGTGTTTCAAATTCTCATACACATCCCCTTCTGCTTCGGCAAGACCTTTTACCAAAGTTCGATAAAAGTCTATGAATTTTTCTTCTTCTAACAGCTTCAATCGTGACTTGACCATTGTAAGTAGTTCCATTAACTTAACTACACTTTCGACTCCTAACCATACTTCGGTGTTGTCACGACGATCCTGAATTCTCATAGTTCTCTTATCTTGTACATTTTTAAACGTAATCGTCTTGTAGAGAAGGGGTATCGGTGCATAGTAGTCATAACTATGTAAGAAATGTTTGATAATTGCGTGATTATTTTCGAAATTCTCCCATTCTTCCAGGTTAAATTTAATGTAGTCGTTTTTCAATCCCGACAATCTCACTTCTGGTGTTAACTCTATAGGGCAGAGACCGATGACATTAGATGGATGGATGGATGTTGGATGGTGGAGTGTTCGTAACCATCTCGGGATAATTCTGGAGTCGGATCTTGGAACTCTATCGGAACGTTCTTTACAGTTTCAAATGCTTTCTTTAACAAATCCATTATAACACAACTAACCCATACCAATACCATCCAGTTTATATAGAACCTTATTGATTAGTTGGGGGAGTTTCAAGGTTAATTGAGGTATCAGGGTTATTGATGTGAGGGGGGAGGGGTATGGTTCAAGGTTACCGTTTGGAGTGGGAGATCTTTACGTTATTCTTACGTAGAGCTTATATCTCAATCGATCCTAATACAATGCCAGTGTTATCTGTTAAGTTGTTGGTGGTGCTTAGTGCGGTGTACGACGGTATTCTGTATGTTGCTCAACCATCGGAATCTGTTTCTGGGTCCATTGTGTTTACTCGAGATCCTACGAGATACGCATTGACCAGCAATATTCTTCACGGTGTTAACGTATACTTCATATCCCTACGCAACGTTTCTCAACCTTCTTCCTTCAAAATTAAATATAGTTATCCTAATTACTCTATCGAATCAAATTGGCAATCTCTCGGAACTAATCGTGATCCTACCATTTGTCACATTCCCGATCCCCCCTTGAGCTCCTGTATAATAGCAACAACAATAACAGTTCTATTCGCAGTTATTACTTTACTTTCCCTTATTGTGTACCTAACCATTTATCGGTTTAATTTCAAATTCGTCTGTTGTGAAAGTTAAGTATGAACGACAACGTGATCCAAGGTATGGAGGAGGTGCGGGAACAATTACTACGGCAGTTTCCTCGATTTTTAAAAACCGTTGAGAACGAAGATGTTCTTAATAAACATGTTGAATTACTTGCAGAAGTCACTTTCGTACTTAGTGGAACACTGATCAATGGAGCATTCGTGGACATTTCGCACACCATAACAACAGATCCGCATTATGTGAGTGAACCGTTAGAAGATTGGTTTCAACTTAATGTAATAGAACCAACTTGTCACGAGGTTGAAAAGTGTCTTAAAGATTTAGCTTCTTTGGACGTAGAATTTTCTCACATCTGCATCGTTCGCTTTTTGATAAAGTAAATTATACATTATCTAAAATGTTATTATGTATACAATATAATAAAAATTACATAATATAAGAGTTTTTTTATTAATATAAGGGTTTTTTTTATTAATATAAGAGTTTTTTTATTAATATTCCTTTAAATAAACAACATATGCTAGAAAAGTTTTGTGTTATTGCACTTATATCCCAATCTATGTAAGTTTCTATGCTGTATCGTGCCACTGACATTGTATTTGATATTACTTACAATTTATCTTTTCAATAGAAAAAAATTATGTTGGGGTGTTTGATATTGAATAACAAAAGCCACTCATAACATTCTTAGAAGAGTATAGTTCCGAGAGCCAGAGTTTGAGGTTATGTATAGGCTGAGGGTGTGGCCAATGGAACAATTGCTTTCCCCACTCTTCTCAAATTCTGGTGGGGTGTTTGAGTTTGATTTCAGTTAAGATTCTGTATTACTCAGTCAAGATTCTGTATTACTCAGTTACACATCGAAATGGGTTGGTCACATTCTTGGACACTTGAAACGACTGTTGATGATGGTGAAATCGTATTTTCTCGTTATAAAACTCACAACACTGGTTTGTTAATTGAAAGAAGAAGACTTCCGGATACTATAGTTATACTGAGTGAAGCCGATGAAGGTTATTCTTCGTGTTCTGGTTTAGAAATTCTATATTTAAAAGAAGATGGTGAAGTCCTGAATACTCAAGAAGTCATATGTATTGAACGTGCTTTGGAACATCGCCACGCTATTAACCTTTTGCCTGATAAATGCGACCTCATCTTCTTCAAAGGCATCTGCACTTCAGATTGGGATGAATTGAGTGATGAACCTGAACGGAACATTTGGTGTAATAAACCTTACAAACCGAATTGGGCAACGTTCACTGCAACAAAGTGGTTAACGGAAAAAGAATTTAACGATGCAAGAGAACTCAAATTTCGTGAAAAACGTTTTCCTTCAGGAGTCACGCCTTACCTGACGAGAGATATGGATTCAAATAATTGTTATGTATTTAATTGTTTACGAGATATTGTTGTAAGCAAATGAATTCAAATAATTGTTAATATTAAATTAAAATATGCTACTTAATGTATTTATAATAATAAATGTTTATGCACATTCTTTAATTTTTATTACCTTGTAAGAAGTAAATCTAACCTTGAAGCGCTAACCTTAGTTCAATCAAGTTCTCAAAGTCAGAGAAGCCTTGACCTTTAACCGCCAGAAAATTTAGCCTTGAAGGTTGACCTCGCCAGAAAACTTAACCTTGAAGGTTGACCTTGGCAGAAAGTGGAGGGGGGAGGTCGCAGAAACCCCATTCCTTCCCTACTGGCATGATACCAAGCATTAGAAATCGTTTCATATTAGGATTATTGCTAGGCGTTGATACTGTACGAATACCAGTGTGAGTTGCATTTTGTGCAAATTCTCAATCTATCTTTTATTGATTCAGAAGATTGCTATTACTACTTAGAATAACGCACTTCATATTGTCTAATAAATAATGCGTTTCTTTAACATTAGTATCTAATAAGAGATGGTGTACGAATACGAGTGGGAGTGACTGTACTTACAATTAGTAAGCTACAACTATATTACAGCAGTACTTTGTATGTAATCACAGAAAATTTGTATGTAATAAGTTAAATATGTTAGCTAAGTTAAGGCAAAATAAAAAAATCTTAAGATTTAAAACTATT
The DNA here is from genome assembly GCA_929113105.1 of Agrypnus murinus. NCBI lineage: Eukaryota > Metazoa > Arthropoda > Insecta > Coleoptera > Elateridae > Agrypnus > Agrypnus murinus. Next base: position 90,747,327 of record OV816023.1, on the reverse strand, counting down.
TTTTAATAAAATCATGGAAATATTTAGGTACTTGCACCTCTTTTCATGGATTTTTTATAAAATTACAGGCAACTTAAAGGTGTAACCCGTTGTCGCTTGACTCGAACGCGACCGTGTGACGTCACACGTGCATGCGACAGTAACACTTGCTATACGTATAGAGTTTAGTGCTAGTTTATTTAAGGGTTTATTGCCATTTTTATTGATACAGTGTATTAATATAGAATGGATAAAATTATACCATATGCATTTAAACACTTTGAATGATTTGGAGGCATCGGTTAACGATTTATCACAAGCGAAGACAAAAATTAGAATCGGAAACGTCGCCTGGTGTAATTAATTGCGATTTTGTGCTCCTATGAGTACAAACTATGAATCACATTGATGTGTGAAAACAAATTAAATTTCCAATTTCAAAAGCGGGTTAGTGTATAATTTTGCACTAACGTTTTCATAGTGTAGTGTTAAATCTAGACACTTTGCAAGCTTCTCGCTACCAGATGCTATTACGAGCGGATCAAACTAATAGAAAACGTCTTACCGAATTAAGCAATCGTTAGCAACAATTTATTTATTGGGAAAATTCTTAGCTGCCTTGGGGAAAAAATAAAAGGAAGGTAATACCTGCTTGTGTCGTTTCAAAAATAAGCAAATATCGCGAACATAATGATATGTATACACGGTTTCGTCCTGCAGAAGGAGAAGGTCCAGATTATTTTGATTAAGAAACAGGAATAATTTTTTAAATATTTTATGTTAACTAAATATTTACATAAGTTATAAAAAAGTAAAAATAACTTTTAAAATAACATGTACTCCTAGTTTTCACGTATAATTAAACTGTTACATTTATAAATACGTTCTATTAGTAATAATAATAAGGAGACCTAATGATTATATGAGTTTTTTTGCTTCCTCCAGCGAAGGACTGTGGCTATATTTGCAGAGATTATGGCCGCATATTTATCATTTTCAATATTCAAATACGTAGGATCAGCGAAGTTCTTTTCTATTACAAATAGTTATTATTTTCTCCTGTAATTCATTCGATTTCTTTAGAAAAATTTCTTGATACAATCGACCTTTTTCACTCTTTGCAACCACTGCCAGTAAATGTTAAGATTTTTATCTGTATTTGGAAAAGAAAAATTATATTCGCCAGGTTTTTCGGTATTCTTGCACTCGAATATACAACATCGAGGCATGTTGTTTTAATGGGTAACTACACAATAGTAATAACCAGTAAATAACCTAATAAATAAACACTTTTTATTTACCTCCAAACACGTGAAATGCACTAATTTGTGGTTGGATTTCTACTACCAAAGCAGTTTAGTATGCTTTGCATATTAGGTGCGTGCACGCCTGACGTCACACGCTTCGGATCTTTCAACTTCAAAAATTAATTACAGGCTTATTTTTAAAAATTTAGAAATTTTACTTGTGAAATGGCTATCTACATTTTTTGTTTAATTAATTAAGCTGAAGTTGTAAATCTGCTTAACAACCCCTTTAAGGGGTTAAAGGTTATGTATGTATGTACAATAGGATGGTCCTTATTAAGAAGGGAAAAAATTTTTTTCGTAATTTTTATTGGAACCGTACAAAATTTGGTGACATTTTATACAAAAAAAATTAATTAAAAACTTAAATCGATCGAATGAAATTTAGAGGAAAATTATGGATCTAAAGTTTTACAATTTACACTACATGCGCTGAACATTATTTTCATTTACATTTGATGGAACAGAACCAAGGTTTGAAGCTTGTAAAACTGTAGAAGGCACAAAAATATTTCAGTGTACTAAATGCAATAGTAGTTTATTAGAAATTTTTCTTTTTTTTCAGCAGAATGAAACAAACCTAACTGTCGTACTCATTTACTAGTGTTTTTTTATTCGAGTCGCTGAGTCACTTTCGATGATCAGTCACAATTTGGAGTAACTGCTTTTGTTTCTCTGACTTTTTTATAATGTTTATTGGTAATACTCCTGAATGAGTAAAAAATTTCCGTGTCAGCCAACTCTCTGACAATCGTCTCGTCAGCAATTCCCGTTTGATATTCTAGAGTCTGTAGTACCCCACACCTTCTGGAATCTTTTGAAAAGTAAAATACCGGGGCCGGATAAAGGTCCCTTAACTACTTTAAAAACGCCTTCCAACACAAGCTCGAAAATATGTTGTCTGCAGACAAAGTATAGAAGTTACAGGCAAAGTTAGAATGCGTTCCAATATAGTTAACACAAGTTCTGGATAACATCCGTAAAACAATACCTTTACTAAGATTACTTTACAGATAAATAAGAATCAAGTATTTTGTAACTTTACTGTGAAACGAAGCACTTACCTGTGTTTGATGCAGCGGTATCAAAACATTGCACGGACAAGATTAACAATGTGACTCGTTTTGAACTTTTTTTTAAAGTTGATCCAATCCTTGAAAATCCTTTCCAGTTTATCAATTGTACTTTACTCCTTCATAGTTGGTATCCGAGCCTTTTCCCTGGAAACTGTAGCTTTCCTCATTACGTCTCTCGAACTTTCACGTATTGTTTTTTGTAAGGTCTTGTGATGGTAAAAAAAACTAGTAGAATTTCACAATTTGACAGAAGTTTACACCCTTTTAACTCGGAACACTCGAATCCAATTAAATACAGTTCTTCGTGACTTCTTGTACTTTTAACCCCATACCTACCTGGCATTAATTTTATGTAGAGTATTTGAAATGTTACTTCGTAACAACGTAAATGTTGAATTTGTAACGTAAGAAAAATATACACAATATATTATAAACTTTAACCCTCTTGAGCGACCTCTAAAAACTGACCAATAGAAATGGGCTTTCGAATATATTGTTTTTATACGAAAAGTCACCAAATTTTGAACGGTCCCAAACAAATTTCAAAAATCTAAAAATAAGTACCACCCTAATGTACAAAGACAACTCAATTCAAATTAAAAATACATATTATGCAATTATCTATTAAGTATTTGAAAGAAATTAGCAAAGAAAAACTGAGTACACGCATTCACTTGGAATATTCGGATTCGAAATCTGCTTCGATGTATGCTTTTGATAACCATTTTTCTTATTTTTGTACCCTCTAGGACATTTGCAGGTTGGTATGCAATACAGTATATTTTTCATACAGGAACAGATTTTTGTTAAGCAATCCACAAAAAAATTACAACTAATTACATAACACCATGAAATCATTTGAATACCTTTTTTACAATGGCATGTATTCAGAGATATATCAGAAAACATTTTTATTGGTACTCAAATGATTTCATGAATTTTTATAAAACCACAAAGACAAAACATATTGTGCAATAAATTACTAATTAGTTAATTGAGAAGAAATTAAGAAAAAAAACCTTAGTAAACGTATTATCTGCTTTTGGTAGATCATTATTCATGCTTTTCAACTACCACCTCATTATTTTAAGAAGTGGCACCGAGTAAAATGTTAATACGAGCTGCTGTCTGCTGATATGACTGCACTCTGACTTCAAGCAAAATTAATAAACGGCTGTCTGGCCTGTTCAGAGATCATTATAAACTCAAGTGCAGAGGCTGTTTTAGTTGATTGTAATAATATTTACAAAGTATTGCCTTTAAAAAACGAATTCATTTAAAATGCAATGTTCTCACTGTTCAACTGCTCAAAGTAGAGCTCCTTTTCACTTCTAATAAACGGATAAAATGAAGTGGTTTTACTGAATTAAAGCAGAGTTCTAACGGATAATTTTTTATGAAATCATTTTGACCAATTTGTTTTTTGTAAATGCTAATAAGGTGGTCTAAGGTGGCCAGATTTATTCAGAATCGATAAGGCGGTACATTAGGGATGCCCTCCCTCATAAATGATTTATTAAGCAAGCTTTTCGAACAATTTTTGAATGATTTTTAGATGTGCAATCCATTGACCGAAAACTCTGATTTTTATTAATAGTATAAAATTCAAACAGTCCTTCAGCTAACGCTAACTGCTTTTCTTTTCTGAAATTACTTTTACGGAAAAACTTAGAAGAGGCAGCAACATTTAATTTTGCCCAAGTAGTGCTGGAATAGAAATTCATATGAATATTAGTGCCTCTAATCCTTTTTGTATGCCACAATTAATATTCCAAAGTGATGCTTAATGGAATGTAATAGTTACGTGTCTCTCGGTATATTTTTGTCACGTTAAGATTAATACGTAAAAAATACATCTTATTCAAGTCTTCGTCATTGCCAAGAACAGCTGTTGTAGTTGAGTGGGCTTCCCATATTTTACAAATTTTAATTTTGTTTGATAACAAATGTGATTGGCATTATATAGATGCAACTACGGTTATTTCTTGTAATTAATGTTAACTCAGCGTTTGTATTTAAACACAAATAAAGTGTGCGATATTTATGTAGATAATTGGCACGGTCAAATTAAATTAAGATAAATGATATCTAGTTTTTCAAAAGAAATATAAATCCGTTGGATACCAATATTAAATATAGTTTACTGCAGTTTAGAAGTTCGACGAAAATTAATTAAAAAGTTTACATTTACGTTTATTGTTTTAACCAATAAACGTAACGTAACTGTTTTGCTGTCTATGTTCGTCAAATCATGATTATCCATGAAAAGCGGGGCATTTTGAAGATTTTGTGGGCACCGGAACAGGTGAAACAAAAGCGAGACTGTCCCACCAAAAGCAGGACGTCTGGTCACCTTATAATAGTCGCTTATTTTGGTTATACTATAAAATATTTCCATAATATATTATTTTTGTAATAGGTACAGTATACAAAATATATTAACATATCTGAGAAAAAAAATCTGTTTTTGTTTTTTATATCAGACAGTACAATTCCTTTAAGCTTTATATAGATACTTAATACAACAAATCGGTAAAGCGGTAGGTGAAAAATTATTTAAAAAGAATTCACCTACCGATAGGTGAATTTTTAAAGAAACAAAACGCCTACCGGTAGGAACAATTTTTTCCGGAAATTTATTACATACCGGTAGGATCATAATACACTCCCTAAAATGTATGTAGTAACAATGTCAAAACAATTGAAACAGTGTATATAATTTTTTTTTAGATGGCCTGTTAATTTTACCGGCACGGGTCCCCAGCTGGCTTAATCCACCCCTGCCTACAGGGATGCCTTGGAAAGTGCAGCTTACAACCCGTCGCTCGCTGTATGTATGTATGTAATTCTAACTTCACGTAATATATAACAAAAAAATAATTAGAAAAGTATACATAAAATCAGTCATTTATTCATAATAAATTTCAACTTTAACAAAATTGGGTCCTTCATTTACATTCGGGTTTTAATGTCACAGACACAAGTATTGTTTTATATCCAATGGATATAGTACTGTTCTAATGGTAATGGTATAAATGTGATAAATGCAAAAATTAAGATTTTACAGTTATGAAAGCAATTTGCATCTTGAACTCAAAGCTACGTATGCAACAACTAAAGCAAGTCCCGCAGCAAGGAATTCACTCTTCAACCATGGACCAGTAAAAGCTCCTGGATGGTTTACTGTTACAGTAAAGAGTGGTGCTACACTAGCTAAGTCTTCACCAGCACGGATAGCTTTCCTTAATGCGGTGTAACCATCTTCATCGAACAAACGAATATCTACATCACCACGACGTGCTGTTTTTATTTCTTCTGTCCAACTGATCTATAGAGATTTAATAAAAGGTAGGGTGTCAGTCTTGCGTTAAGCATAAAATATGTTAGGAAATACTCACTTGATATTTATTTGGCGCACTTTCGGAAACAGGTACAACAACACCATCAATGTCAGCATACAAATGTGAAACAGAACCTGAACTACATTTTAAGCTAAATTCGGAAATATAAGCTATATTTGTAACTATTGTAGCATCTTGTGTTGTAAATGATTTTGATATTATTTGAGGATTTGAACAAGAGCTACAGAAAACACTTGACACAAACGCCAAAAATGCAACAATATGTAACTTAGTTACAGCCATGATCTTTTAATTTAAGTTAACTAACACACTTTACTTCCAGTTCTTAATGAATAAATAGAATGGCCACGTTTAACACACCATTACCGCATGAAAGTGATTGAAAAGTGGATCTCCCCCACCAATGCAAAAACATGCGTAGCGTGGAACTTACAGCTGCCAACAAGAACGACTTCGTGACGTCATTACTTCCAACCAACGGCAGCAAACGTGGAATATTGAAGAGTTCGTTCAGTAATTAGAGTTGAGTGTTTACAAGTACTAAGTAGTGTGTTCGTAAACCACATCCATGACAAGCCGACTATTATCCATTTTTTTCTAGAAATTCCTCGCTTTGAGAGTATTGCTACGTAAAGTAATGCACCAAATTAAATAATTTTAAAACGAACAAATAATAAATTTGTTTCTACATATAATAGTAAGCAGTGGGGTGCGGTCCCTTGAGAATTTATTAAAAATAAAAACCAATGCTAACAAAAATATTTTTATAAAATTATGGTTATCGTTTATTTATATTTGTAATATTTAATCAACTTGAAGCTCAATATCGATTCCGTACAGCAAAAAATATAATTATTTAGGCCCGGTTTCACCAACGCTAAATAAATCAATAAATAGTTATTCTATGAATATAATTTAATCTCAGGCTAACTAAATTACTGTTTCACCAACACATTTATAGACATGATTAGTTATTCGATGAATAAGGCGAGGTTCATTGTGAACGTGCCGTTACTGATTACAAAATCTAGGGTCCCTAGACTGATTTCTAGGGAATTTAAGTGGAACACCAACACAATTTAACCTGATTTTCGTTTGTTTATGTTCTGTTTGTTTATATGGTTTTTGTTTTAGGCTTACTATTTAAAGATTTGAATCAAGTAGCTATATAACAAATGACTTTAGCGTTAAAGCTACGACGGTTCTTTACAAAGATTTTTTTAAAACTTAGAACTCTGGATTGTTATTTGATTTTTGTTTTAAATAGGTTAAAGCAATTAAGTTATCTCGAAAATTTGAATTTTCGAAATTTCTTTTAGTATATTTGGTTTTAGAATTTCTTGCTCTTTCCAAATTCATCACAAAAAAGGGTTTCCAAGTTAAAAAATCTACTATTGCCATAACTCAAACAAAAGATAATCTAAAAATAACAATTATACTAAAATATATCCCATTTAAGTAAAGATTAACGTGTTCCAGGATTTTTCTTAATAAAAGATTTTTGTGGATATGTAGTTTCAGACTTTATTGGACTCTTATTGGACTGGATATAATAATAATAATAATAATTGCTACAACCCATAGCCTGGAAACCAGGCCCCAGAAGCTATAAGCTTGTGCGGGAGGGAGGGGGCGATTATTATTATTACGTAGGCCCTAAGTGCGGCTCGCAATTTGTGGCAACTGTCTGTGAATTTAATATAAACCCAAACGTTGTTTATGTTATTGGTTTCACTTTGAGGTTATGAATCTCTAAATAGCAATTTAACTGGAGATATTTCGTCAGTTAACTTATTTGTAGATTTAACCATTGAATAGTGCTATTCAGTGTTGGTGAAACGCAAAACATGGATTTTATTTAGAGAATAAAGTTATTCTTTGAATAGCCGGCTATTTGTTGTTGGTGAAACCGGGCCTTAGAGTACTATTTTAAATTAGGCTCATTAAACTTGCAAGGAAAGGTAATACCGATTCAAATGTGTTACATACACTGCATATAAGCACTGATTTCGTTGCTTATAACTGTTCTTCTCCTAGCCTTGGCGTGTATCAGCGGGCGTGGTGATACAGACGATGCCGTTAGCATTGTTTGCCCGTTATTTTTAGTGTACTTCATGCCTAAATGTTTATTTATTATAATTTGGATATTTGTTTGATTTAGTGTTTGTTAAATTTAATGTTACTTAAGTAATGTAAATCTGCGAATGAGACTGTATTTTGTCACATTTTATTATTTTAATTTATATAAGTTGGATTTTTTTTAAAGACAAATAATTCCATTTAGGTTGCTCTGTATGCAAATTTAAAATTTCATTATCGTCATGACTGCAACTTTAGCTGCTTCGGTGAAAGGTTCGAGTACTTCGGATACATCCGAATCGGGACGATTTTTTTGTTCAGTTTGTAAATTATTATTAATAAAGAATTTTCTGCATACCGTTTTGGAGAGAAATTACAAATTATTGAGAAAGGCAGAGTAAAACCAGAACTTTCAAATTCAGCAACAAAGATTAAAACCTGCACCGGTATTTTGCTAGAAAAGATCGGAAAATCGAAATAAATACATAGTAGTAGTTTTTTTTTAAATAAAGAATAATAGTCAACAAATTTCATAAGTATAAAGTGTAAAAGTTCTTCTTTGAGAAACTTTTAAGCTTAATAATTTATAACACTGTTTTTTATTGTACTGTTGTGAACGACTCACAACTCATATAATTTTGCATAGATACGAAATGGTACTAGGCAACGCGTATCAATAAACTAGTAGAGTCAAATAAATAATTCTTAGATATAAAACTGTGTTTTATTCCGTCTAAAAGAATTAATAATAAGTGTAACATTAACACCGCCCAAGTGTTAACCCGTTACAAATGGTGACCCGACGTTTCTGAAGAAGAATTTAGCAGTATTGGTCTTTACCTGCTGCATTGAATTCTCCAGGTGAACCACATCTAGTTGCTCCTGCATTATCTGTCATCAGCTGCTGCTCGACTCCTGTCATCCGAAGAACCTGCTTGCGTGACTTGTCGTGGCTGGCTGAGGGTGACCGTTGGAACCGGAACTAGTGCTCTTTCTGATCCGATAAGTTTGAAATCATTTATTTACTTATTTAATATTTCAAATGGCGACTGTCAAAGTTCCATTTCCAGTTTTTACGAGTAACGATATCGACCTGTATTTTATTTTAGTAGAGAGATACTTTGCTCGTATGCTGATCAACGATGAACTCGACAAATATATCTTATTAACACTAAACTTACCTTTCGACGTTTACAGACAAGACAAGAACCATACACTACCTTGAAACGGGCAGTAATAAAATCTATTATAGGCCCAAGAGAATCTCGCATTAATAATCTTTTGGAGACTCTTCAATTCTCTGGTAGTGTCAAAGAATTGCTTTTTAACATTCAGAAGTTATCTATCGACCTTGATCTGACTGAAGAGTTAACCAAGGACTTTTTAATAGCCAAACTACCATCAGAACTCAAAATTCAATCCTTAAATTTCAATGTCTTACCGTTAATATCCTTTGTAGAGAAATTAGATTTAATTTATTCTTTGCAGAAAACACCACAACCTTTAACTACTCATGCATTAGAAAATAAGCTAAACAGTTTGACGACCAATCTTACAACCATTTCTAATGAGCTTTCTACCATGAACAACCGGCAATCACCTGTAACTACTATATTCTCTCCAAAACCCCAAATTCCTCAGCATTTCAGTAAACGCCGTTCCATGCCTTCGGGAAATACCAATTCCCCATTTCCCAGGGTTAATTCAATCCCTCCAACTTCTAATTTAATCTTTTTACAAGACCTAACCTACAATTAATTTTGTGGTTGACAGTGGTGCAGATTTTTCCATTTTACCAACCCACATTGCAGTTTCCTGTAACAAAAAAATCACGCCTGCCAACATTTCATTTTTGGCAGTGAACGACACGTCAATTCCTGTGACAGGTATTATAACTTTGAGGTTACATTTCCCAATTCCTGGCCTACCGCCATGCACCTGGAAATTTTATGTTGCTGACATATCTACAGCCATTCTAGGCCTGGATTTTTTACAGCAGCACAACCTAACTATTGACTGTTTTTCTCGACGAGTCATTTGCACGGCAGATGTCAAGCTCGCCCGAAACCGCAGCCAAGGTTGTCAATTTCCAACCCCCCCAGTTAAGACTGACTGCTCTTCTCAACGGGTCATTTGCACAGCAGATGTCCAGCCCGCTCGAACTCGCAGTCAAGGTTCCTCAACCCAACAAGTTAAGACTGGCACTAAACGAAAAATATTTTCCGCACAGGCTAATGTTTTGAATCCTCCTTCCGAGTCAATCATTACTCCTGCGATTTCTTCCCCTCTTCTTCCCTTACCTTCAAACATTAACGTACACTCTTCAGGTACTGTTAACAACATGTCTAGCGATCTTGATGTTTATAGCAAGATGCTAAACACACACTTCCCAGAGCTTTTACGTAAGTTCGACTATCATCAACCAGTAAAACATACTGTAGTCCATCACATTGACACGACCGGACCCCCAGTTAAAGCACGCTGTCGCAAACTGAACCCTAATCATCTTTCTTTTCTAGAAGATCATCTTAATGAGCTCTTGGACGCTGATGTAGTACAGCGGTCATCATCTAGCTACGCCACGCCAATTCACATCGTCGGAAAGCGAGCAGTAGGCGCAGCAGAGGCACTACCTCCTGGTGACAACCAAGATATCTCAGCCCCCATCGCCCCAACAGACAGTTATCGCTTGGTTGGCGATTATAGAAAACTTAATTCAGTGACAGTACCAGACTGTTATCCAATTCCTTTTTTAACGGACTTTACAAGGAAACTTGCTGGTGCAACCATATTCTCGAAGCTAGACCTCAAAAAGGCCTACTTCGCAATACCAATAGCGGCAGAGGACATTCACAAGACTGCTATTATCACACCTCTGGGACTCTTTGAGTTCAAACGGATGTGTTTCGGACTACGGAATGCAGCCAGCACTTGGAGTCGTTTCATGGACACTGTGTTATCAGGGCTCCCATTTTGTTTTTCTTATCTAGATGATATATTAGTTTTTAGTGCTGATTCGCAGCAACATATTGAACATTTACACCAAGTGTTTTCCCGATTGAAAGACAATGGCCTAATTATAAACCTACCAAAGTGTCTCTTTGGAGTAAATGAGCTCGATTTTTTAGGACATCACGTTAATACACGCGGTATCAAACCAATGGCTTCCAAAGTCCAAGCTATAATTGATTACCCATTGACTTCAAGTCAGAAAGCACTCCGCAATTTTATTGGATTAATTTCGTATTATCATAAATTTGTACCAAACTGTGCAAATTTGTACCCAAAATTTTGGCACCGTTAACCTCTATAGTTGTTCCTGGTAAAGCTTCGCTAAAGCCTGTCCAGTTAAATCATGAGCAAATAGAAGCCTTTAGGCACGCGAAGAATGCTTTGATTACCGCTACTTTATTGGTACATCCGCGAATTAATAACCCTATCAGTATAGCTGCAGACAGTTCGTCTTCCACTATAGCTGGAGTATTACAATCTATTGTGGAACCAGATGAACGTTTTACTAAGGTCCATCTCGACCTAGTACACCTTCCTTCTTCGGGAGGTTATAAATTCCTCCTTACCATTATTGACCGCTACAGTCGGTGGCCGGAAGCCATTCCTCTGAAGGATTCTTCCGTGGAGTCAGTAATCAATGCATTTGTCGACACGTGGGTGTCCCGCTTTGGAATTCCCAAGTACCTCACCACGGACAATGCAAGAATATTCCTTTCGTATGCATGTATCAACTTCATGGCCATGTTAGGAATTAAACACGTCAAATGCACGGCCTTCCATCCGATTAGTCAAGGCGTTATCGAACGTTTTAATCGGACACTCAAGCAATCCATTCAAACCACAGGAACTTCCTCCTGGTTAACAAATCTCCCTTGGATTCTCTTGAGCTTACGTGCAACCCTGAAATCACAAGTTAATGTTTCTCCTGCAGAAATCCTGTATGCTACCACTTTACGACTACCTGGTGATTTCTTCGAAGAAGAACAACTGGCTAACGACATGAACCTCCCTAATTTCATAGCCAATCTCAAACGTCGTATGAGGAAGCAGAAGTATTTTTTTACAAAAACGTATTCCAGTCAGTCCTTCGTCCCCAGAGACTTGACCAACTGCACACACGTATACGTTCGTAATGACACGCACACCCTGGGCATGAAAGACAGTTATTTAGGTCCTTATAAAGTGTTAGAACGGACAGTTAAATACGCCACTTTAGAAAATCACACTGGCCCTATCTCTTTAGATAGGCTAAAGCCTGCATATTTTTTAGATTAGTTACTTTATAATGTTAAGCCAACAATAAGCTGATTTCAAATGCTACGCGAAGGCATCTTTTGAAAACCTTTTACCTGTTGACTTTGAAAATTTAAACACTTTTCTGGTTTTTTCTTTCTGTTTACAGGTTCCAAGAGTTGCCATCGCAAGTTCCGTAGTGTTATTTAGCTTAAGTTTTTTTATTGTAACTACCTATACTGCCTAGTAGAGTTTTTGTAGCTGGAGAATTTTAAAACTTTGTTCAAGTTACCTTAAAATACTCCATTTTTTCTCCAAGATACCATTTCGTATTTTTTCTTTTTCATGTGTGTAATACCCACGTTTCAGATCGGGCGGGGTAATGTTGTGAACGACTCACAACTCCTATAATTTTGCATAGATACGAAATGGTACTAGGCAACGCGTATCAATAAACAAAAGAGTCAAATAAATAATTCTTAGATATAAAACTGTGTTTTATTCCGTCTAAAAGAATTAATAATAAGTGTAACATTAACACCGCCCAAGTGTTAACCCGTTATAGTACCTAGCAGGGGCGGATCCAGAGAATTATTTTGAGGGGGAAGTTTTTGGAAAAATACATATTTTAATAAATAATAATTAAACAAACATTATTTGTTTCTATTCTATGTATACTTATTTTTGAATTTGGGGGGGGGATTTCTCCCATCCCCTCCCGTGTACCTAGGTTTATTAAAAATAAAATCGTGGTTGCTTCCCTAGCCTAAATTCTCACCGCACGCCTCTGATAGTAAGATATTATGTTTCTAAATGCTATACAGTCAGTGTTGTAATGTATATAGATACAAGTATCTAGATACAGTATCTAGATACTTTTATGTTATCTAGTGTTGTGTTATTTGATTATGCAATCAAACTAACTATTATATTATTTTACTGATACCGAAAAAGCATTATATCCAATAAAATAAATATTACATAAAGTAAAAATAATATTCTGATACTCCCTGTATATCAAAATTACAAATGGTAAATAACGATGTATGGGCGCCAGCTAAGCTTATCATAGCAAGAGACCTTTATTTTATTTAAAATATTATTACATTGGTAATTAAGAAAATACTAAGCTCTAGAGAACATTTTGTTTTAATTATAATTAATACTAAAACTAATAAGTTGTCAGTCAAAATAATTAATTCGTATAGAGAGTTGATGTAGTGATAATAATTATGTTAAGGAACAGGGAAATTTTGCATTTTTTTTAATGTGTTTAAATTCTTCAAAATTTAAAATAGTTGCCTTTTACCTAGAAAAAGATAAAGGAATGAAAATAAAATTGTCGTCTGGCAGTTGTTTTGACGTGTGGCGGTAGTAAGCAGATGTACATCAGACAGTACAGACGTGCATTTTAAAAATGTATTTCATTTTATTGCAAAAATGTATGCAAATGTGTTAAGTAACAAATTGTTGTAATTTGGTGAAGATTTTCCTGAATTTTAGAAAGTGTTGCAGAGCTGCGAATTTTCGAACCTTGATAATTTTAAAAGACCCTTTGAGAATAAGTCTCTTGCTATGATAAGCTTAGCTGGCGCCCATACATCGTTTTTTTTTAGCATTTGTAATTTTGATATACAGGGAGTATCAGAATATTATTTTTACTTTATGTAATATTTATTTTGTTGGATATTATGTTTTTTCGGTATCAGTAAAATAATAATAATAGTTGGTTTGATCGTATAATCAAATAACACAACACTAGATACTTTTATCTGTATTATGCAGATACAATTTTCATATTTTTAAAATTTTATAATACAAAAACTATCATAAATGAAGTTGATGGAATTTTAAATTTAAAATAAACCACCGAACATAAAACGAATAAAACTATTTTTTTTAATTAATTGGGCAAAGGAAGTGTGAAATCTAGTAATTCGTAAATTAAAATTGCATAGTTCGACTTGGGGCTGTCAGAATGAGAACTATGTAGAAAAACTTTTTAAACTAAACGTGGATTTCAATAACAAATAGACCATAAACCTATGAAAAATCGTTTTAATTCAATGAGGATAATAATAATTGATAATTTCGGGCTTTTCGCCCCAAAATGGGGTCGTTTGCGGTACGGGTAACTAAAAGCAACCAGATTTAGCGACGTCTGTGGTGTAATAGTACTAGGAACTTGCAAAATTGTTATAGTGTGAATCGTACCAACACCTACTTTGAGATTAGGTTATCAGAAATAATATCTAGGCTATGATTGTTTCTGTTAAAGTAGTAAAACATTTCTTTGGTTTTCAAAAAATTAAAACTATTAGAATTCATTCAAGTTATTAATATTCTGCACAATACCAAGACTGAGGTTCTACACAAGTAGCATGTTTGGAATGCTTTAATAATGATTAATTTTATATTTTTATTAAAATATTTACGCAAGTTAAGTGTGACTAGTCCAGCAGAAAGTATGTATATTGAATCTGGGCTGGAACCCCTTTGGTTACGTCGCAAAAGGTTATTATTAAACTACCGTGCGACATCATCATTTCGTACATACAACCACATTCGAACAACTCTTCTTAACATTGCTCTCTTGAACATCTATGAAGTGAAACAAAATCGTACAAGACCTGCAACTGTTAGATCCGCTCTCGCCTCCAGGTCATGGGAAGTACCCCAGTCTGGCTTTTATCTAAACACCTTACCTAGAATTGCCCCATGGACTACTCCGGCGATAGACATTCGTCTTGATCTATATAAAAAGTCAGAAACAGCCAGTAATGTCATCAAAACGGATTTCCAAAACATGCTTCACACTTATAGACCGTGTAACGTTTTATATACAGATGGATCCAAGACAGAGTCTGGAACGGGATGCGCTGTAGTCAACGGCAACGATGTATTTTCCTGGTCACTCTCACACTGTTCTAGTGTATTTGCATCTGAAATATATGCAATATTCCAAGCACTATCTATATGCCATGAGTCAACATCACCTACTCAAATAATCTATACAGATTCTATGTTATCCCTAATATCAATACGCAACAGATTTAGTAAGGAAGCTTTAGTGCAAGACATATATGCATTATTAGCTAACCTAGCTACCGAAGGTAAACGTATTGTATGCATATGGATCCCAAGCCACATTGGCATCTCTGGAATTAAATAGACAAGTTAGTTGGTGATTTGAATACGGCGAAGTTATAAAAAGTATAAATTGTAAAAGTGTATATGATTATAAAGAATCACCTTTAAGATAAATTACTTGCTAAAGTTAAGCAAGATAATAAATCTACGTTAAAACCTTAAACGGGTGTTTTATTTCATTAAACACAAAAACAACTATAAGTATCCTACGAAAAAGGGAAATTGTACCCGCAATTAATAAACAAAAGTGAGTTACCAGAATCAAGTTTTGGATGAAATTATATGGGAAATCCATGCAAAAGGAAGAAAGTCAACCGGAATTGGAGATCAGCCCTGGATCAACATAAAGTGATCTACTCTGCCAATGGTTTGGGAAAGAGGACATCTATAGTTAAAGGAAAGAAGAAATATTATAAAAAGGTAGGAAGTTATTTCCTTTTTGTATTGGCATTTGCTGAAGAAAAGACTATCGTTTGTGAAGTGTAGTAAAGTGATTTGAACAATTTAGTAATAGTTAAAAATTAATTAAGATTTCACTTTTAAAAGTGTTTTTAAATTTGTTAATTTAAGTTATTTGACTGGCGCCCAACTCTCTTACGTAAACTTGAGTTAGTCAAGAACTAACGTAACATTAATTTTATATAACCATTGCATTATTAAATCTATTAAAAGGTATTTTCAAATCATATTAGAATTTATAAAAGAGGGAAGTTGAAAAGCATTTCCAAAGTTCAATTTATTATAAAGTAATTATCTACGATCAAACGGCAATTATTCACAATTTTAATATATATTATAAAATTTTTTAAAATGATTTTTATTTTTAATTATCCAATATTACAGCATTTATTTATGTCGCGGTCAACTGCATTTGTTAATGTCGGGCAAAATACTAATTTTTATTTTTAATTAGCCAATATTACAGCATTTATATATGGCGCCCAACGTGGGGCCTTTTGTGGTACATATAATCTTTTGTGGTTTATATAATCTTTTGAAAAATAGTAGGCTTATAGTAGCTTTTAATAGATTATTTGGCTTTTGAGATTATTTAGTTTTTGTAGGTTATTTTGCTTATAGTAATAGTTAGCTTGTTAAGATTATATTAAATTATTAGGCTTATAATAGCATATTAAAAGATATTGAGAAGAATTTTAGTGATTAATGTATGACGTCAGTTAAAAATATATATTCTGCCGCGGAAAGTAATTTAGTATTGAAAAAGAAGTATACAGATAAAGAATTAGTAGTTTCTGAGAAGCAGAAAGCTTTAACCATTTCAGTAATGGAGGGGAACGGAGAAGAAGGTAAAACAGAGAAATCGGAATTTGCGCAAATTTTGGAACTTATAAATGCCAAATTCGATAAACAATCTGTAGAAATGAATACAAAATTTGACAGTCTGAAGACATGAAAACTAAATTAGACAAACAATCAAAAGATCAAGAGAAACGTGATAAAGAAATGAAAGAAGAAATGAGAATTCAATCAGAAACTTTGAAACAAGAAATTAAAAATGATATAAAGGAAATAAAACAAGAATTAAAAGATTATACTGAAACAATTATTAAAGAAATAAGAAGTAATACAAAAACATTAGAAATAGATAACGACAAAAGTAAAGAATTAAGGAAATTAAATGTAGAGAATAGGGAGGATAACCTTGTAGAAAATGAGTTAGGAATTGTAGATGTAAGTTATAAGACTAAGGAAGATGAAATTTTAAAAGAATTAGGAAAGGTAGATTATAGTAAAAAAGGTAAGAAAAAGGTTGTTATGGGTAAACAAATTAGGAGTAAAAGGGTAAATTTAAAATACAAAGAAAAGAAAAATAAACGTAATAATATCATGATTAGTAATTTTAAAATTATGAAGAAAAATAGGAAGTTTGATAGAGGAAGAGGGAAAAATAGTAGGATTGTAAATAAACTCTGGAAAAGGCAAATATTACCAGTTGATAATATTCATCTAACGAACTATAAAAGCAGAAGAAAGAAATAAAGAGTTTTAAGATAATTATTTTAATTAGAATTTACGTAACCGATTGTGATAATATACCCAAGCATGATAAAGTAAACTAATTCAGACTTTATATAACCGATTTTGACTTTATGTAACCAATATGACTAACAGGGTTATGGAATTTTATACCCAATTTGGACTTATGTTTATGTATTTGTTATTGAAAATAAAGAAGGGAATAGTTTGAATATGATTGAAGAAAGATAATTGAAATATTTATTAAAATAGGGGAAAATGGGGTTTAAAGTATGATAATTATATGATGAAATGATGAATGAGGAGGATGAATTTGATTATGATAAATATATTATTGAAATAGGATTGTGGTTAGAAGAAGTTAGAAGGTTAGACGTTTTTAGAAATGAATTAAATTGAAATTATGATGAACTATGATATTGATGAGGAAAAGTTTAGTAGATTTATTAAGAGAGCGTTTATTAATGAAAAGGAATATGAAAACATGATGATATGAAGAAATAGGATTCTGAAATAATTAGATGAATAGGATTGGGACGAGGATTGATAAGATGTAATTATTATTGTAAATATTGTAGATAGCTTGTTATGATAGATTAGACTAAGGAAATTTATTGGGGATAAAATATTAAAATACAAAAAAATATTGGTGTTTAAAAATAAAACTAGTTTAACATTTGTTATTTAACATTTATTGTGTTTAAAAGTAAAATTGCATTTTTCAATTTTATTTGAAACAGGAGGGGATAAATGCTGTGGATGGTAGTTTCAAAATTTTGGAAAATTTTGAAAGTTTTGTGAAAATCTAAAATTTTTGTTAAATACTAACACTTTTGAAATATTTTTATCAACTTTTCCAGTTAAAAATAAATTTGAGGTATTTTATGGTGTGTCATTGATTATACAATCAATGTGTATACTTTTTAATAAGGTTAAATAATACATGTTTCTTTATTATTATCAAATAGCTTACTCACCGATTACTTAAGTATACGTAACATCCAGTTGTTCGCAAGTTTGTTATGATGTAATTCAATTATGTATAATCCCAAATGTGTATATCGACGGGTTATGTGATTTTTTAAAGGTTTTTATTAATGTAAATAGATCGTTATTATTGCGTAAAAGTATTGGATAATTAATCTGTAATAGATGTGTCACTTTTATAAGAATATTAATCTGCTATTATGTATTATATGAGTGTACAGTTTGTATTAGTTTGTAAGGTGACGTCAAATTGTGTAATATAATTATGTAAATAGTCAATAGTATATAAGCTTAGAAAATAATAATTTTAAGGACACTTACTGTTAAACGACGAAAGAGTAAAGATATTATAGTAAATCAAGCGACAAAGTAAAGTCGTGGCTGATAATATTGTAAAAATTTAAATAGTCTAGAATTAAATAGACAAGTTAGTTGGTGATTTGAATACGGCGAAGTTATAAAAAGTATAAATTGTAAAAGTGTATATGATTATAAAGAACCACCTTTAAGATAAATTACTTGCTAAAGTTAAGCAAGATAATAAATCTACGTTAAAACCTTAAACGGGTGTTTTATTTCATTAAACACAAAAACAACTATAAGTATCCTACGAAAAAGGGAAATTGTACCCGCAATTAATAAACAAAAGTGAGTTACCAGAATCAAGTTTTGGATGAAATTATATGGGAAATCCATGCAAAAGGAAGAAAGTCAACCGGAATTGGAGATCAGCCCTGGATCAACATAAAGTGATCTACTCTGCCAATGGTTTGGGAAAGAGGACATCTATAGTTAAAGGAAAGAAGAAATATTATAAAAAGGTAGGAAGTTATTTCCTTTTTGTATTGGCATTTGCTGAAGAAAAGACTATCGTTTGTGAAGTGTAGTAAAGTGATTTGAACAATTTAGTAATAGTTAAAAATTAATTAAGATTTCACTTTTAAAAGTGTTTTTAAATTTCAATTTGTATATTTTTTTTAATACCACAAGAATCCACATTCACCCTGAGATGAGTCTTTATTAAATATAATTCTGTTAATTTAAGTTATTTAACTGGCGCCCAACTCTCTTACGTAAACTTGAGTTAGTCAAGAACTAACGTAACATTAATTTTATATAACCATTGCATTATTAAATCTATTAAAAGGTATTTTCAAATCATATTAGAATTTATAAAAGAGGGAAGTTGAAAAGCATTTCCAAAGTTCAATTTATTATAAAGTAATTATCTACGATCAAACTGCAATTATTCACAATTTTAATATATATTATAAAATTTTTTAAAATGATTTTTATTTTTAATTATCCAATATTACAGCATTTATTTATGTCGCGGTCAACTGCATTTGTTAATGTCGGGCAAAATACTAATTTTTATTTTTAATTAGCCAATATTACAATATATATATATATATATATATATATATATATATATATATATATATATATATATATATATATATATATATATATATATATATATATATATATATATATATATATATATATATATATATATATATATATATATATATATATATATATATATATATATATATATATATATATATATTTCTAGATTCATGAAATCATTTAATTTCATGTTCATATCTATGTACTGAGCATTACTGACTCTTTGCATCAGTAATGCAGATTCGATAATATCTATATAGCAGATGCGACAAATGACCCTGGTAGTCGAGTCGCTTAAATCCAATTAAAAAAAACACATAATAATTCTAAAAATGGAAACGTTTGAATACGCACTGTACTTATTTGTAGATACTGGTTTCTGCTTAATAATTGAAGACCTCGGGGGAAGAAGGGGACAAGCCCAAAAAATTAGTTTTAATTCATTTTGAGAAAGATGGATTAAAACTATTTAATCAAATCCCGAAATCATGTTTTTATAGGTATAAATTAATCAACTCGATTTTATCTATAATATTTGGTCAAGTCACGGCTATGGTATTTTAGAGAACTGTAATTAGTATATTTTAGTTTTCGCCAAAATGTGGTTTATTTCTTCCTTAGTTCTTTCTCCGAGGTCTACAATTATCCATTTTTAATATGTATAAATTTTAATAAATATTGACTAGTCCTGGAATCGATACTTAGTAAACAACTATTATCGGTACAAAAATTGACTAGGAAGTTCTTATTTTCGGGGTGATTACAGTAAAATAGGTATCTACAAATGTATCTAGATACATTATGTTAGACTTTGTATTTGGATCTAGATACTTCACAGCAAAAGCATCTGTATCTGTATCTAGGTACACAATATAATGTATCTGTTACAACACTAGCTATACTTTTGTTTTAAGGGTCAATCCATACGAAATCGACTAAAGGTTGTTTCTCGACCACTTTCGATATTTTTTGTTTTTTGGCTAAATGTTCCCGTATATTTGCAATGTTGAAAAATGCCTTTATTTTATTTTTAACTGTTTTTGTTTTGCAGCAGCACTCATTTGTTTACATCAACCTACCGTGTTTTCCGCAAAAATCGAGCTTCAGGAAAATTATCATAACTTGGTTAATATTTGTGCTATCGCTCTGAAACAACAAATAATCTACTCTATAGAAACTACTCTATACGAGGGGTTATGTTTACTTACCTATAACGGAAATGCCCAAAATTTGCTTTCGAAGATGAACTACGATTTTTGAATAAATGCAGATTTAGGTTGAAGAATAACTACGAAGAAAGAAGAAATCAGGCTTAAATTTTCTGCTGTATATGTTTCTATATGTTTCACCGGAGTGTTTCTAGACGATGACTCTAAAACATTGCGGAGGGAGCTTTGCTAACAAGGGGGTCCGGTGTGGATGGATTGAATCCTACCTGAGGTAGGGCCTTTTATGGAGCTAAGTATCCCGCTGTCTGGTCTAGACGAATGGAGGAGATTCAAGTGCGGTTTACCTCGGTTAGGGAGTACGCTCGCTAACCCATGAGAAACTGCATGCCACCAGGTAGCGTTTCGGTGGTGACAGTACGGGGGTCTGGTATATGCTGTCAGTTCCAGCGTCAGATTCCCAGAAATCGTCTAGAGACCTTCACTTAAAGGGCGTTGATGCGAAGATACATAGCCTCTCACGTTCAAGACAACTTCACCTTAACGGGTACACACCGGGATGCTACTTTGATGGGCCCTTAAAGTAGCCTCGAAACGAAGCTCTGTCGAGGGCGCACCAGGCCTATAACTCGGGAGATCGGGGTGGCGAACCCATTTAAAAACCAAGTCCCGCCACATTTGAGGTTGGATTCGATCGGGCAGTGGCCCCAACTAAGGCTTGGTGAAAGAACCTACGGTTCTGATGTACCTAACCTAGGTTAGGGATAGTCCTAATGCTGGACGAGGTACTTAGTGCCGGCGGGTGAGCACGTGTTAAGTCAATTGCTCCAGTACTTGGTTAGCTAGTAGAAAGTGGATAGGCAACCTCGCTCCGACCAGTGAGTGACTGGGAGCAATCGCTACGCGATTGCGCGCTGATTGAGCGTATTTCAATTACTTCCTCCCAAGGGAAGGAATGTGGAGGTATGTTAACACGGGGACTCCACGTAAAACATTTAGACAATCTGTATATGTTTCTATATTAGTACTACTTGTTCTACAAAAATAACAGGTTGAGTTCAAATCTTTTTTGTTTTAGAGACATGTAAACATGGCGCCATTCACGATTTCTCGGAGATTCTCTGGAATCCTGAGTCTCAAAAAGGAATAATCAGAAAAGTATTCGTGGGATAGGATATTCTATAAAAAAAATCGTGATGTGGGTTTTTTTGGTAAAAAAGTTACAGAAGTTTAAATATCAGTACAAATTTCTTTTGTGCATTTGGATTTTTATTAACGCTGGCGTCTGTTCTGGTAAATTTCAATCTGTAGCTGGAGATGGCGCGACGGTAGAAATTTTTAAATTTTTTGGGTCGGTCATATTCGGTTTGAGCAGTTCGGTAAACAAGCAACGCCTTCTAAATAAAACTACAATCTCGTGTTTATCAGACTCTGATATTATCTGTGATATTATATTACATAATTAAAATAAAGTTAAACCATTCTTTGTTTTACTTATGTGAAACTAGAAAGTAAGCAAATATATCTCATACGAATGTTTGTGATAATAGCAAATAATATATGTAACTGTAATTATATAATTTACTTTTCATAAACGTATACAAATAACGCTTCCCGACAAAACACTGATAGTAATTTAAAAAAATAGATACGAGAGAAACGTCCGTCTTATTATAGCTTGAAAGGCAAAAACTATAAGGAATTTGAACGTCATCATAAGATTCTTTTTACAGAAACAAAAAGGTAGCTTTGGAATATTTCTGCTACACTGCCGTCCAAAAGTTTGGATGCACTTACTATTAGTATAAATAAGATTTTTACTAGGATCTCTGAATGTTGATGATCAGGTCCGGATATAGAGACCCAGGGCCCCTAGGCAGTTAACGGGCCTCCCCTTTTTGGTAATTTAGCAAAAAAGCAAAACTTTTCTTTAAATAAACTTCACTTTTACTTAGAATAGACAATCCGACATAGAAATGAAATGAAAGTACCAACTATACTTTTTTTACATATTATAATTTTTACATTTTCATACAATTACAAGATTACATTTCTACAATACAACCCTTCTGCAAAGGAACGGATGATCTCACTATAGTCTACAGACTGCATTATTTCTGATTGTACGGAATTAAGTCTATTTTCTTCTGTAGTAGATCATAAATAAATCTTTACTCTTTTTAGTGCTGAAAACGACCGTTCTGTCGAACAGTTTGACTCTGGTGTACACAACATTATCCGCAGCGCTATTCCCACGTTTGGATGAATGTCCAAAAAGCCTTCTTCCAGGATGTACTTTGTATGTAGCTACAGTTACGATAACCCTTTCCCCTGTAACCTCTGCGAACAACAAATGAGATCGCAAGTGTAGACACTGGTTTTCCAAAGTACCATCCCAATCCCCCGGATAGAAGGCTTACGGTTCCGTACTCCGCTACGGACGTCTTGAGATTGCAAACTATGTAGCTTCGTGAGAAAGTCAAATCTTTGACTTAACTTCTCGTAAGTAAAGCCACGTCTCTGTAGCTCTGCAATCAACCTGTCTATAATGACGTTGAAGATTCCGAATCTGCCCCTGCTGGAGAGTTTAACCTCTTTTTCCTTTACTTCGTCAAACTGGACTTTTCGCTTACTTTTCCTCTTCATATAGTATGCGTAGTTCTGTTCTTCGCTTTTTCCACAGCTTTCAACTAATAACCATCAAAGGTAGCGACTTTCCTTATATCTTCTAGGTATGTTACCAAGGACTGATAAAGTTCAGCAAAAGTACCCATTTGGTTGTTCACAGATTGGAAACATTTGCTCACTTTGTTAAATATTTCCAGGATATCATCCCACAACACGGTCAGGAAGCACATTTCCAGGGAGTCGATTGAATTAAAAAAGACGTGGAGCCTCGGAACGCATAGATGGTTTTATTTGTTTCAGTGGCGGTTATCTGAAGAGCTGCATGATCTTACTCCAGGAGCAACAGAGACTTCTTCAGGCATCGCCCCGAGCAAACCATCTTGTCTGAGAAAGCTTTACAACTGTTGAATTTGGCTTCAGTTCAGGTAACAAACTTGCCATCTGCGTGACGAAACCTAGAAAAATTGCACAATTCCTGTAAAGTACCAAAGAAAGATATAGCAGTCTCACAACATCCGACAAGATTCAGTGAGTCCATGACGTGATTTTTCAAGGTCTGCAGAATGACGATAGCCAAGTCTTCAGCTTCATGTCTACTGTTTGGTATGAATCTTATAAGTCGTTCGATAGGAAATTCCTCAGCCGACACATATTGTACTATGAGTGAAAGTTGATTCACCTGGTAGATGTCAGAGTCGAGTCGACAGAGATGGAAAAATACTTCGCATGCTTTATCTCAGTCAGATCGTGCTGATGGCCTTTTCTACCATAATGTTGATAATCTCTTCGCATAGTCTAGACGAAAGGTATGACTTTGTCCCGCATCATTTGTTTCCTTAGTTTTATGTGCGTGTCCAGAAAAGGATCGAACTTAGCCAAAAGTTCTACGGACATGACATATTAGTTCCCACTGTTTCTCGATCTAAATCTTTTCTGTGGACCTATAAACGGCAATCCGCATGCAGACAATGACCTCACAACAGACAAAATATACCACAAAACCTCATGCTAGTATTTTATTTCTTCTTTCGTTTGAAGAACAAGACTCTTGTCAACTCTACCGCCAACCTTCTTCAACAAGTTACTAAAGCTTACCCATTAGGGTAAGCAGTTGGCACCTAGTGAAGCATTAATGGTAAATACCATTAGAAAATAAATCATGAAATTCTAGAAGAAGTATGCGGAGAAGATGTTGTAAGGTTTATCAACTCACAGTAGATTAGACAATTCAGCCATGCATGTGGTGTCATATAAGAAGATTCAGAACAAGACGGCAAAATGAGATGCAACAGGGATGATAATGCCAACAATAATAAAGCTATGGGGGGGGCAAGCTGGTCATTCCAGAGGTCTTCCAATGTCTGCCAATCCATTTGTTGGAAAATACCTTTCCAGACATTGCGCAACTGGAACTGGAAAATGTGGTGGTGCACCATCTTGTTGATACTGAATGTTGGTAATCTTGTTTTTTTAATGGTTTTATCCTAAAATAGTCACAGATTAGAATTCTGCATATAACAGTTACAAGAAATTAAAAATGATTTTTTTTATATATGTAGTCTTCTATATTTTGTAAACATTTATTTCAGACTCCCATTATGATCAAATATTGTGGAACTCAATACCAAATACTTTTTGATTTTAGTGAAAAAAGATGGACTTGTAATTTAAAAGAATAGTCGATAGATAACAAGCTCTTAATGTGTGGTGGGAAAAAATAAATAAATGAAGATGAATGATTCACCTATCACTTGTTAGTCAGCTGACTACAGGAGCACAATTTATGTAGCATTCTAATTAGTTTAATTTATTAGATATATGAGGTAAGCGCCGTCAATTCTCGACCCGGCAGGCTTCTACAAATGCCAACATGCTCAAACTCAGTTTCGTCATAGTTGAACATGTAAGAGGCCTACACTATATATATTACCGCTAGAAGCGTAATAGGTTTTAGTAGCCACTCAAGCATCGTGACGAGTGCATGAAAATGTAGCAGCTAACGAAAATTGAGTTACCGCGCAGTTATTAAATTTTTAACAAGAGAAGGGCACACGCCTAATCAAATCAAACAACGTTTAGACGGCGTTTATGGTGATTTATCTCCTTCATATTCCACCGTACAAAAGTGGTCAAAATGTTTCCGTTTGGGGCAAGAATTTCTTGAAGATGATGAGCCCGGTCGGCCAATTGAAGCGGTAACGCCTCAAAAAGTTGCAATTATTGAAGAAATGGTATTAGAAGATCGCCATTTGAAAGTTAAGGAGTTAGCAGTGATGTCTGACATCTCGGAAACAAGTGTTCGCCGAATTCTTCATGACTATTTGGGTATGAATAAAATTAGTGAAAGATGGGTACCACGTCTTCTCTCTGCTGTTCAACGTCAATGTCGCGTCGAATGTGCACGCTCGTTTTTAAACTTGTGTGGAGACGACCCAAAGCCGACTTTGGAGTCCATTGTCACTGGAGATGAAACAATGGTTCTGTATTATAATTCTCTATCCAAAAGAAAATCGATGGAATGGCGGCGACCCGATGAACCTCGTCCCAAAAAGGCGAAAGTCGTTCAATTGACAAAGAAAGTTATGGCAACAATATTCTGAGATTGTGACGGCATTTTACTGATTGATTTTAAGGAACGCAATATAACTGTTAACAGTACATATTATGCGTCTTTATTGCATAAATTGAGAAACAATATTCGTGAAAAACGTCGAGAAAAATTGACAAGAGGTGTTCGATTATTACACGACAATGTACCCGTTCATACTGCCGCAATATCACAAGCTGCCATTTGCGAACGCGGCTTTGAAGCATTGGATCATCCACCGTACAGTCCGGATATGGCTCGTAGTGACTATTATTTATTTTCCAATTTAAAGAAAGACCTTAGGGGACGTCGTTTTAAGGACGAGAACGAGTTGCAAGCAGCTGTAATACAAATTATTTAAATAAATACTTAATATTTTTTGTAAAAAATCTCTCACTTCATGGTGTTTCCAAACTTTTGACCGGCAGTGTATATAACAATACAATATTTTTGAAATTTGATACCTTTGTTCCTTATCGTGCTGCTTGGAAATAACAGCAGGTACCTACAGATAAATTAAGGAAACGAAAACAATTACGATTACTATATAGATTATATACTATGGGACTTCAAATTAAAATAAAACAAACTCAAATAAACACAAACAATTTAATAACTTTGCTAATAGAGGTTAAAAATCTGACACATGAAGACACAATAAATTATTTTTGATATTTCTTTCCAGTTCCCTACGAGTCTTTCTTTAGCTATTAGAAGAATATTTTCGATTCTATAAGTACCTGAAAGTTGGAAATCTACCTAGTATACGATAAAAACAAAGTTATACCTTCTCTATATAGATTATCATCATTACATTTTCTAATGCATTTTCCAACATATCACTCCTTATTAGTTCTTATAACTATAAGATATAATATTTTTGAAAATCTCATACTGAAAGGATAAGAAAGTGGTATTCAAAACCGTCATCACGTTTCGATGATGTCACACGTCGCACAATTATTCTTGGCTGTTCCATTCGCTGCCATTATGATCGTTAAGCGTTAATAGCTTTCTACCGAAGTCGAAGAATCCGCCTCCTACATTTGAGCCTCCAAATTCAGATAAAACTAAATTTCGAAAGATATATAATTCAAAAAAAAATTTTTCTTGCAATTTCAGCATCACTATTTTATCAGACATCACATGACATCTTTTCGAAAAAAATTTCTTTTTTATTTTTTTTCTTAAAAACTAAAGGCACTAACGGCTTGAAAATACTTCAAGCCCGAGAAAATGTTCTTATGTATTGCTATAAAAAAATACAGCATTGTAGGTTACATCAGTCTCCATAAATTGGATCTCAAAGTTTACATTGACTAGCATAGGCAGACGGCAGTCTTAACGAAAATTGAAAATTTATATTTGATACAAATACTTGGTAAAAAATTCGTAAATTTATTGTGGTTGCTGACTTTTAAATTTCTAATCAAAACCGAAGTTAAACAATGGATAAATAGAGCTGACATTTTAACATTTAACTATTGACCTTTAGCGTCATTTTATTCGTCTTGACAAACCCAAAAGTTCTTCTATTTTACGATGCTTTTTGTCGTTGTTGCATGCTTCGAATACTTTTCAAGGTATCACTCTCATTTAGGAAATACCGACCGATCTGAAAAAAATATTCAGAGTAGCTCATTAACTTTTAATAGAGTAGGTCAATAATAGTTCTATTATTGCTAAACTGGTTTCATAACCTGCTCTAAATAATTGATCCTTTTTCAATCGCTCGGTATTATGCAGTCGATTGCCTCATTGTTTGCCGAGTCACACACATATTTCAACAAAAACGTTAAGTATAATAATTCCGTTGCTCAACGTGCTTTTTGTACAAAAATTTGTTTGTACAAAATGATTGATCGTGAATAGACCTCTTTTAGTCTTCGTAATGTTCATAGTCAAACCATAAGATTTACTTGTATAAGTTATTTCTTTTACATATTATGCATATCGGTCAGCGTTATTGTTATGATCACAGTGACATCTACATATTGAGTATGTGTTCTCCATTAATGAACACATCTTTCAAAACTTCATTAACAATTTCTCAGAATATACATCTCGCGAGAACATATTAAACAATATTGGCGACACAATGTAGCTTTGCTGACATGCCTCCGAATTTATATCTCTTATGGCTAATTTTCATCTATCGTATATTTATTACAACTCTTTGGTTCCAATATAAGTTGTTTACAATACAGCTGTCATTAGGATCTTGACTTTTTGTCTCAAAATCTTTAATAACCGGCGATGTCTCACTTTATGGAATATCTTTTCATAATCTATAATTGATATCAAGGCATCTTTGGGTCAAGCCATTCATTCCAATGAGAGCACGGTAATGAATTACTGTTATTATATTATAGGCCGGAGTTTGGTATTGTTACACTATGACTGGACATGTCTCAGGATCCGTCCCTTAGTTTAGAGGCGGGCTCAGAACGAGGCTAGATTTCAGGACGCGAGTCGATACTAGCAAAGTTTATCCCGGCAGCGACCCCCAGATCGCTGTCTAAGTGGAGACTGTATCGCCAGGTGTTTCTCTTTGGGTAATCGCATTGCACTGTGGATGCCGTGAGAGAACCTTGCGATGGACCAGTAGTTTGAGCCACTTCAGTGACTTAAGATCAGTATCAGGATTAGTATGGCTATTCCAGGGGATCACATTATAAGGAGTGTTGATGTGAATGTATATAGCCTCTCACGTCTAAGGCAACTCCACCTCCTTGATGATATTGGCCGGAGCTTTACATTTAGGTAGAATCGGACAGGGTTCTGTTGGGGCTCACCAAGCCTTAATATTAGGTCTGCAAGTTAAATCCGGGTTTCCAGAAATCCGGATTCGCGGATAATATGACATCTCAAGTTCGGATATCCGGATTCTAAATGGAATCCGGATTTCATATGAAATCCGAATTCCAAGTGGAATCCGGGTGCAATGTACAATTTTCTATTCTTTTAATTGAGTATTTATTTTGCAAACTAATTTTTTTACGGGCACCCTAATGACTATCTTACTTTCTCAATGTGACGTATTATATGGATAACCCACAACATCTATGCGGATTAATTATTTTTATCTTGATACTTAGATTTTATAGTACTAGTACATAATAATAATTTTTGTGCATGCTAGAATTAAAAAAACCGTCACTAATCTAGACTTAAGCTAATTGATTTTTAAAACCGTTTATGCAACATTAAGGCTTTTTAAGATTTTATTGGAACAACTCTATGTTTCTTTTGATTTTTGGCTTAGTCAATTGCAATGATCATTTCAATTATTTATTGTTATCATAAATGGTAACTAATTTCACTAGAGACAAACTATTTTAATTTAAAAATGAAAACTGTTATTGTATATACCAAGTTCAAATCCGGACTTCAAATCCGGATTTAAAATCCGAAGTATTCGGATATCCGAACTTGAGATGTCGGATTCGTTAAATCCGGATTAACCGGATTTTTAAAATATCCGGATGTTTATAGCCCTAATTAATATGGTAGGGCGGTGTGGCTAAATTTTGGGATAACTTAGGCAGATCCAGTTTCTAATTTCCAGACACACTTGAAGTTGGACTCGTCCAAACAGTGAAAGTTCGCATGCTGGACTAGGAGTGATGGAATTCCCTCGGAGACGGACCCCATCGGGTGAGGACGTAAATAGTTCCGGCATTAGCCTGGAGAGCTAGTAAAAATTGGATAGGCAACCTCGTTCCTACCAGTGAGCTACTGGTAGCTCTTACAAATGTAACTGGTACGTTAATTGAGCGTAACTCAATTCGTTGTCCCCTAAGGGGTGACTTCTCGCCAGCAGTTTTAAAGTGTGGCTTACTTTCTTCTCTAATTCTTCTCAATTCAAAATGTTCAAGAGCAATGTGTTCGGTTTCAAAATAAATGCTGATTTTAATCATTCCTGTGGTAAAAATCAAACGTAAGCCACTCATATTCTGTAGCTAGTATTATACAAGTGTACTTTTTACCTTCGATTAGTTTAAGGATTTCAACTGATACTCTATTTAGACCAGTAGCCTTCCCTTCTTCTTTAGAGTTCTTAAGGGCATACCTCACTTAGTTTGAAAGTTATTTGCAAGTGGCCGTCCTGTATATATTGCTCTTCATTCTTTCATTTCCCGCATACTTCTTAACCTCTTGGTTGAGGAATGATAGACTTGATGTCTTCCCAAGCTTTATTAACTTCGGCATCTTTATTAACACTTCCTTTTCTTTTTTCTTCTTGGCTAATACGCTTAAATTATTTTCCCGTTTACTGCCAGGCTGTATACGTAATCACCAATAAGATGCTTATTTAGTTGTTATAAATTTGGATAGTATTTAGTAAATGTGAAAGATCTGTATTTTTCTTGTATCTTGTATCTAGGAGCCTCATCAACTGACTCAACGACTACTCACGAAAGATATTCTACAAATACTCAATTCGTTACAGTCAGATATAGTGAACAGAACATCAATAAAGTAACAAATAATGACGAATTATAAGTTTTCAAATATTACAGATCAAGCAGAGGATACCAATATGCAGGCAATAGCAATAGAGCGTAATAAAAGAAGTGGGTAAAAGAAGGAATATGCTAAAAGATCCCAAAAACGCAAGGCCATTGAAGATTAATTTCAACACACACCGTACACTTAATCACACTTTCAATCTCACTTTTAAAACAAACTGTTTTTTATTAGGCCTGTACTGGATTTTATAAGAAGATTGAAACAAAGCTTCTCTCAGCAACAACTTAAGCAAAACGATACGCTGAGTTTAGAAAAGTAGCAGCTGTTGGGATACCAGCTGTAAGGTATAAACTTATAGAAAACTAATATCACATATGATCTGTCGATTATACACCAACACGCACATAGTTACCAGCCGTTAAAATCCAATATTTTATAGAAACTATATCTCAGCTTGATTTATTTACCTTTGCCGGGACGAGGGTCAATGATTTACAGAAGTGCTTTCTTCTTTTATTGTGCGTACCTTTTGGGAATCTGTAGAGACTAACGCAGCAAGTTAAATTATACAGTAGTTCTTATGCATTTTTCCTTCAGCAGTTTTCATTCGTTAATCTTTGAATTATGTCTTCACCTATCTTATTAGTCTCTTGGTCATAGTTTTTCAACGATGATTCTTACCACAGGATCATTTTAACATCTATTTCTCAAGCTACTTGGCTAAGCTTGTGTTTTTATTTAAATTTTTCCTGCACTACTTGGTCGCCGAAAATAGTTGCAAATAGAGGAGGCAAGTTATTCTAGGTGTGTAGCTAAATTCCATTCCGCCGTTGAATTTGCCAATGGTAAATTTAAAATAGATTGCAAGTTTTTTCTGAAATATATCGACATCCATTACCTACCAAATGTGCTAAGCTATAGTATAGAAATTTGTTGGACTTTGTTGAATAAGTAATTTCGTTCTGTTACAACAGCAGGCTATCTATCTATCCATCCATCCATCCATTTTGTAAAGATCAGGACGGCAAACTATTGACGACGTAACAGGAGATTGGTGTAGCTGTATATCGAGTCTGCGGACACAACAAATAGAAATGTGCAGTAATGTTGTTATATGGTATTTTAGCCTAGGTATTACAAAATGCTATTAAATTAACATGCGATATGTTCCATATTGCATTTGAAAATAAGCAAGTCAAAGCATTAGGTTGAATTGATTGATTCTGACAAGCACGCATGCATTTTACCACGAACAGACGTGGTTTGTTATAAAAAGTACACCTTTGCATATTTTATTTTACAATAAATGGTATTTTTATTTACGTTTGTATTTTTAAAGAACTCAATTAGTCTCAAATTATCCTTAATTGAAATTGAGGTTAAACGGCTAGTGTATGTAGTGTTGGTTGAATAAACATACAGTAAAGGCAATGGTTTCAGATGATTATTTTAAAATGCTACATACAAAATACACCAGCATATTACATTTTAATTTAATAATACTGTATATCCACCGTTTGAAAGATCTTCTTCAAGCTCTTTTGACCACGTTAGAGATGCTAGCAAAAGATTAGATGAACTTTTAAACACACAGCATAAACAGCAACAAAACGCCAGTAGTGTGGATGAAGATGAGGTAAGAGAAAAAGAAGACAATCAGTTTAAAACTTATTTATGTTCTCAAATGCTGAAAATGAGTATTATCGAAACATATTACTCATTCTGATTTAGGAGGGTTACTTGGATGGGTGCTGGATTTGATAGGCGCCTTTGCTCGAGGGCTAAATCTGTACGGGTCGTTGCGGTAACGAGGTGCAAAGTTGCTTACAAAATGGCGCTGGGTAGTTTTTGGTATCGTCGGTAAGGGGTCGTCCATAAACCACGTAACGTTTTTTTGCGGTTTTTTACCATCCTCCCCCCCATGTAACACCATGTAGATATTGGCTTGACCCCTCCCTCCCTAGGTAACGTAACTTTTTACATTAAATATGAATGAGATTTCCAAAAATCTTTTATTCATATAAGTACAGTAATTTGTTCAATTAAACATCTTCCGTCCATACAGGTGCAAGCCAATCATCGACTGACTCTATCAAAACTACCGAGTCAGACGATGAAAGGCCATCTGGAATACTTGAGGGAATACTTTAACCCACCACATCAACTTCATCCTCTTCAAGCCACTCTACTTGCTCAGGCAAATCTGGGGTATTTAAGGTGCACAAAAATTCCTTATTGCGTCGTGCAACAATGCGCACTGGCTGTACCCTACTTAAGCCCTTTTTAAGACTTTTTGCCGGATGGAGCACTTTAGTATGGGCTTGAAGGCTTTTCTTTGAAGCGAAGTATTTGCCACAATGCTCACACGATCTATCTTGAAGAAGAGCCTCAACGGTTGGGCAGAAGTAATCAAAAGGTAACGGAGGAAACCGCCTCCAAGATGTCCAACTGAAATAGATTTTCTCAGAAGAAAAGGTGCAAACGCAATTTTATCTGTAGGGTCTGGCACTCTTAAAGAATTAATTTCTTGTTTAATAGGAAAAGGTGGAGTAATAAATCCATCAGGTAATACCTGACGTAAACCACTTCTATGAGGGCTGCAGCATTCTGTATTTTGACACTTTACAATCTGCAAGAGATATTGGCTCTCTTGTACATGTTCCGCATACCAATCCGGTGGAGGTAGAGTTGGAACATCTATTATATCCGTGGAAGGACTTATATATTCGGCAAAGACATTGAAATTATCAATTTCAAGTTCATTCCATAAGGTTGCTAGAACATTTCCAGCAAACTTAAAATTTTTCATTTCAAGTTCTGGATATACAGTCGTGCCTTTATCGTCAAGATGCGTCCCAAAGTAGTCATAAGGAATGACAAGACCAGAAAGTACGTGGCTAAGTGGTGCCATGCGTCTCTCGACTCTGTTGAAAGCACTCCGTCCAGGTGCGTTTGTGAAAATGTACATCGCATCCAAATTAAAATCTTTAAAATGTTGCACGGCATGTGCTATGACTTTTATGTATCTTGGGTTTTCATCAGGTCCCCCATCTACAGATAGCATAGAAATTGGCTTCAAATCATCGTCAGAATTTTTTACAATGTTATTGAAACTATCAAGATTAACTAATTTCTCAAAATCCAGTGCGTGCAGGGACGAACCTAAAGAGTTTTTTTGGAGGGGGGTAACCTTAAAATTGCCAACTTGTTACGATGAAAATACCAACTACTAGTAAGAAAAAATTTTTATTTGTACCTAACATGATATGAAGCAAAATTAGTATTTTACACAAATCTTATTTTTATTTAAAACTCTCCAACGTGTATGCATGGCAATTAGATTAAATTAAAAAAAAATTGTTTTGGGCACATTTTCTTATCTTCTCATTTTTCTCAAATTGTGAAATTACTAACTCTCGCTCGAAATTATCAACTTTGAGGGGGGAGCTTCCCCTCCCATCCCCCCCATGGGTTCGTCCCTGAGTGCGTGAGTGCTTGCCGTGGATGAAGAATGTTTGCCACTTCTTACTGTTTTTTTACTGCAGTAATGCCTATTGTAATTCTGGCCTTATCGTCTTGAGATATATACGCAACTTGTTCTGGCCCTGAAATAGAGGCAAGAGTTTCAAGGCTTCTTATTGAAGCAGTGCAGAACGGTTGATCGGCATGCCCTTTATGTAGATCAGATTCTGCTCTACACAGTTTCACAGGAACAGTGACAACATGTCTTCGACCTTCTAATGTGCTTGCGTTTCGGGGTAATAAGCGCAAGTATGTTGCGCTTCTAGATATTTCAAATCCCATTACATTGAGTTGTTCCTGAAGCTGACTTAAAGTTCTGCAACTGCGAAGAGATTCTTCTCTATGTCGATCGTGAGTTGATGCCCCGAACATAGCCAGTTCTGCGATTACCTTTAAAATTTCGGGCTGACTTTCTTCCAAGCGTGGTCTACCACCTTCTTGAGAACGTCTTTGAAGATCTTTCGAAACATCGGGGTATTTTCACACACCTTTTGAAGTGTGGCTTTTACTTTGTCACGATATTTTTTTGACGTTTGGCTCTGCCTTGAACACTTTTCATTTTCTTTTTTTCTGCAGATTTGCTAGCAAGACCTGCATCTCGCACTTCGGTTAGAGCGTTTAACTGTTTCTCAAAGGCGGTAATGTTTATTTCAATTACTTTTTGAGCAGGTTTTTCATACTGTCGATGACGAGCAGATAGCGTACTGGTAGTAGCAATAGTAGAGCTTTCATCAGAGTTACTACTTTTGTCACTAGCTGCATCATGTTGGGCAGAATCTGCGACTATAGTTGGTGAAATATTATTGATCTCAGATTGATTAACGTTTGTATCATGTGTAGCAACACCAACATCTAAAACAATCGCCTGATTTACCATTGCTTTTTTATGTATGTTTTGATTACTAGATTGATCTGAGTATGAGCAAGAGGGAACTATTTTTTGATTGCTAGTATTTCCCCTAATATTCATTGAAGTAATACTACTAGTTGACGATGACACAGAAGTTGATTCATCCGATACCTTACGCTGAAAAAAAGTTGGGCTTTACTAGATAGTAAATACCGTAATTAAACGGTGAATAAGTTGACTATGATAGAAATTTAAAACAATCACATATCACGGAATCACATACACGAATGTATCCCAAAATTTTTATTTGAAAACATCAGGCTTGGGCCCTTATTGTTAAAATTATTGGGCAATGAAGGAAATAAAGAGTAATGGTTACAAAAATGTCCCACTACTGTTTTTATAATAAAAATCAAAAGGAAAGCTTACCTTAGTTTGAAAGAATGAAAGTATGTTTGAAGCTTTTCTTTTCGAAACATGTTGTTAATAGGAACTTATAAGATTGTTCATTTCTTCTTCAAACTGCCCGTCAGCTGAATGCTTTTCTTTCGCTTTATTCCATATTTCTACGACATCTTTTTGACACTGTCCCGTTTTTTTTCAGGGTACCTCTTCTTGTATGTATTAAATAAAGCATTAAACAAATCTCCTTTTTTCGAAGACATGTTGATGTTAATAATTAAGCAATATTGTTAATAACTAAAAATCCAATAAAGGAATAGGTACCGTTAATATTACTTTTTAATATATAAAACACTGGATCAAACAAAACTCACAATACATAAAAACTACTCTGTAGTAGTTTGGAATAATTTGTGAAATCGAATGAACAGATGAAGAAATCAGGTTCTATACAGAGCAATAAAGAAGAACGAGGCATATTGTTTTGTCTACCATTGCATGTTTTCTTTTTTCGTAATTTATAGCTTCCTCGATTACTATTATATTTCGCGGAAAACATACCCAACTTTTGAAAGTTAACATCATTTCTCATAAATGGAACATGCAGTCCTCAGATCATTATCTTCCACAAAAAGGTATTTTAGTTATTCACAGAAAAAGTGACGACAATCAACTCGCAATTCAACGCCTATTTTTAATATTGAAAAAGAGAAAAGTGTTACGTAACAATAATATTTATACCCCCCCCCCTCCTCGTAACGCCATGTAGACATTTATGGTCACCCGCAGTCTCCCCTCCCCCCTCCAAACAGCGTTACGTGTTTTATGGACGACCCCTAAATCTCGGGCGTCAGATTCTAACGCGGTATGCTCCACGAATCCGGGTGATGCTAGTGGAAAAATGGTGTTGTAGGGAACTGTTGGGGTCGTCTAGATCGGCTCTGTCTGGAT
This sequence comes from Agrypnus murinus, assembly GCA_929113105.1. NCBI lineage: Eukaryota > Metazoa > Arthropoda > Insecta > Coleoptera > Elateridae > Agrypnus > Agrypnus murinus. Next base: position 90,711,152 of record OV816023.1, on the reverse strand, counting down.
CACTATTACCTGATACTAAAGTTCTCACAAAAGTAACAGTATTAATTCTAATAGTAAATAAAACACAATCAACAAACCTAATAGCTTTACAATTACCAAAGCTTCAAGAAGCGTTATCTCTAGTCCTAAAAGTATATGGTTAACTACGGTGGCTACAACAAGCGGGATGCAATACAGCGTACGGTAATAAGCAAGCGTGCAAACAGTACGGGCTCGGAAAGCAGGGTGTCGGATAATGACGGACGGACCGGACAAGGAGGGTCGGGACAGGATGAGACCACCAGTTTCACACCAGTGAGGTCTCGGAAATGGTAAGGGATGCAAGGATGAGACCTCCAGGTTCACGCACAGTAATGTCTCGGAAAGGGTAAGGGATGCAAGAATGAAATCGGGGGGGGGGATCGGAACTATAGTAAGAAGGTCTTACTCTTATATTCCCTGTAAAACAGTCTGACGGTTGACTGCTCACTCTGGATCGACTGGCAGGTTGGTTCGGTTGGTTTCGAACTCCGGAAGGAACTAAATAAAACGGCTTGCGCACCTTATTATATAGGTGCTCTCGGAGCGTGAGGAAGATGGTAGGAGTAAAACTGAGCAGCGCACGCCAAATGAAACGTTAGAGAAAGGACGCGTGCTTTTGCTTGAGTCGGAGGCTTATCCGAGCGGCCACAGATCGCACGGATGATAAGCTTATTCACTCTTACATCCAAGATAATTAACCAAAATAAAGCAACATCGTAACTAAATCAAATGATATAGAGATAAGCCGAAATAGGAAGATATGTCGACTAAAATGTTTATTTTTTACCTTACATTTTAAACACTATACAGGATCTAAGTAGGTCTTGGTAGAACGGGAAATAATCTCGTCTAGATATAAGCTGTTAAACAGAAATATCTCATGCTGAAACTCTCAGGTTTACAAATCTCTGATTTGTCATCGCCTCCAATTCACCTATTGATATATTTATTCTTTCGGTCTTTCTTGGTTTGTGTTAAGGTTTTAATATGTGTTAAGTCTTTATTAATGAATTCTGCAATGAAGGTTTTTAAGGCGTAAGTGTTTGAAGTGATAACTAGATACTAGCTGACGTATCAATTTTAAATTTAATTTAAGGTAACCACCTAGGAAAACTTTACTGTTTATACTTGGTTTCTGTGTTTTGACCTGTTAGAGGTTAGACTGAGTGAACTTGTGCTTAATATGCAACAGTAATAGTTGTATCTTATTAGGATCCGATAACGTAATGTCATGCCTTCGGCGTGCTTATCAATCAGGCAATTTGGAATATTGCAATAGTTAAATTAATACATAGTTGTATATTTTAATTCTTTAATATTTTCAGTACAATCGTGGTGTTGTGCTTTAGAACAATTCGCTTACAATTAAATATTGTAAAAGTGCTTAACAAATCATTAAAATAAAAATATTCTAAATACTCTGTTATTATTCTTTAAAAACAAAACTAGAAGATTACTAACAATTATCATAACACACACTTCTTTTTCTCATATCACAGTATAAAAGTAATCTCGAAATATCTATCAAATTTGTATAACTTTCATCTAAATTTTGTCATATTTAATTTTTCAGTAAGCAACTACAGTCTACAATAGGATAAAAGATTTTACTAATCTTGATACAGGGTGCCTCTAAAAAGTCTGTACAAAGCGCTACCATATATTTCTATAAGACCAAAATAGAACGATTTCACTAAACTTACCTCTATTTAAAAGTGCTTCGTCAAAGCGCTATAAATGATCTTAAAAAAAATTTGTTTTCTGAAATAATAAAACAATATTTTATCGATGGATAATAAATTTGGAATGTGAGTTGTAATGAAAAAGAAGGTTTTTGACGCCATTTTTCTATCACAGACTCACATCTCAAATTTAATTCCCATCTCTAAAAAGATTCTCTTGTTATTTCAAAAAACAGAAATTTTAAGAGTAAAAAATTTTTGACGTTTGATAGCGCTTTAATAAAGCATTTTTGCATAAGTCGGATAGGGCCGTTCTGCTTTTTTCCCAGAAATATGTGGCAGGGCCTCGTACAGACCTTTTAGAAACACCTTGTATAAAATACTAATGTATGCGTGTCTAATTACTTAAGTTACTATCTTTACATAAATAAACATATTTCAAAAGACATACAAAACTAACCTAAAAATCACTTTAAAAATCAATAAAATTAACTTCATATCTAACCTGTACTGTGTTCTATTTTATAACACAAGTAACTCTTTTTTGTAGCAGGTACTGAAGTTTAAAATATATGCTATAATAGTCTAATTAGTTAAAAATAAATTGGCTAATTAATTTATAAAATATAAGTGCAACTTAATAGTATTTTCCACCCTGTTCTATTGACGGTGCAGTTTGTTCTTCAGTAAGATCTGATTCGGTATCTTCATAACCCAAGTTTGTTAAAGCATCTTCATATGGTAAAGCATTTTCTTTAATAATAAGATCATGTGGTTGTGTTCCATTTGCGACAGGATTTGAATTTATCATTTGTGGGTCAATTGTCTGAGGGCGATCTGGCTTTTTTGTTATGTCCTCACCTTCTGAAGGACGTTTCTTCATATAGACTTGGTTGAATATGAAGTATAATACTCCTGTTACAGCAGTACCTCCTGCAAACATTCTGTATGTTGGTCTAGTACCAAAGATTTTCATGGAATAACCTCCAATTAAACTTCCAGCTCCCTTTCCTAAAACAAAAAACAATTAATTAATTTTATTAACAATCATTCTTTCATAAACATACCAACTCCATAATAGAGTCCTCCAAGCATTCCTTGTATACTGGTGTCAGTAGTAATTGTTGATAGTTTTGCAGCATATGTAACAGCAGCTGTGAAACTTAAGGCAGAAGTAATACTTTCCATAGCTTCAAATATCAGGCACAACCATGGATCATATATAAGAGAATAGCCAAGTAACCGAATGGCATAAAAAATAAAACCAATAAACAGAACATTGGCATGTCCTATACGTTTTATAATTGGCCCTGATAACACTAGAAGAGGAATACCTGCTACTCCTCCCACAGTTATTGTAATACCCATCAAAGACTTGGTACCACCTAGATCTTGAATTAGCCAGAAAAGGAAGCTTTCTATGTAGCCCCATGCTGTTCCTAAAAATTAAAATAAATGCAACATTAAAATTACTTATTTTTATAATCATAAATGCAATAATGGCCCTATTTTGCATATCTACAGCCACTTAAAGTCGTTAAACTGTCTGGATACTTATGTTAACATAGATACTTATGCTATTTACAATAACGCGAACAGGCAAGTATAGACTTTCCAAAACAAAATTAGAAAAGAGTTTATAGTGTATACAGTACTATTAAATTAAAATGCAATATACTCTATGCTGCATTTGAAAATAATCAAGTAAAAGCCTTGTGCATACATAGGCAACCAATTATACAATTATGCAATATATGGAAATCGTATAAAAGAACATGCTGTATAATTGGTTGCCTATGTGTGCATAATGCTTTGACTCGATTATTCTCAAATGCAAAATAGGGAAATTGCACATATTGCAATTTAATTTAATAGCGCTGTATATTGCATAGTAAACAAATAGCACTGTATACCTACTGGGTATAATAACAGAGACAAATTAAATACGTAAAGAATTAAAATAGACAGTTCAAAAAAGTGGGTGTTTCACTTTTTCCCCAACTCTTTATGTCATGGGTACTCTATATGGCTTGTGTAGACAATGCATTATTATGGGCAAATTGCAACAATTTGAAAGCTATAGAAGATACTACAGAAGTATATATTAAGGATGCCACAGTGGATAAATCAAAACTAGATTTAACTATTTAAGAAAATAACTAGCAGAAGACAAAAATGCTCAAGAGAATATGAACACACCAATCTCCAGAGACAATCACTGCAGATAATAAAGAATGATATTGAAGGGGATAAGTATGATACTGATGATTCCTTAGATACAATTCAGCACCAATATCTTGATTAATGAAAACAGTTAATAAAACCTGAAATATTATTGAAATATGAATCCTGTATCACACCGTGCTAATCCTGATTATTTACTGTTAACTAAGATTACAGATTCAAACCGCAACAACTCGGAGGAACTTAAAGTGATATGTCGATAGATTAGTAAGACCAAGGCTGAGTAATACCTAAAATACTATAAAAAGAAACATATACCGTATGGTCAAGAAAACCGGTTGGTGATCAGTTTTTCCCTATTTTATTATTTCTCTGTTAAGTAAAAATCTTGTTTTTTAAATTCATTCCAATACGTCAAATTTGTCACCCTTCAGCTTCTATATCTAACTTCAGTTGGGTATGTTAGGTTAAGTTAGGTTAGGTTAACTTACGTTAGGTAAGGTTAGGTTAGGTTAGCTTACTTCAGCTTCTAAATCTCACTTCAGTTGGTTATTGTCAAAAACTAGTGGTTGTCAGGACAATATGTTATAACAATTTTGTATTTATACAAAATTTGACGTAAAATGGCTTTGTCACGATAGCATCATAAGGTCGAGACATAATGATTATCCGAGGAGGGCCGGAGGTTTCACGGCATAAACATTCATCGAATTTGGTGGAGGTTGAGGCACTGAGAATGACGTGGAAAAACTGAACCCAGGGGGGAAATAGTCCGCGGAATATAATTCGGGGAATTATAATACCCGGGGAAAAACAGATGGGAGATTAGCGGCAGGTAAGAATGAATCCCCATAAGTAACAGATATAAAACAGTGTAAATAATCTTTAATTGTACGTTTAATAGATTGCAAAAATTAATAAGAATTATTATTCCAAATCACAAATCATAAATTCATTTGAATCATTATAGATATAATATAACCAGTTGTTAAAGAGGTTACTTAAATTGTTAGGTAGGCAGCTAACGTTAATTGATATTTGCTTTATCGTAATTACAAGAAAATACTTATTTAACCTGAGGGCTGCCAAGATCATGCTATGAAATAGTCTTATCTAACTGTTACCAGATAGGGTACATCAATAGATAATAGAAGAATTCCTGTGTGCCTAAAAACCGAATCGATTAGAATTAACGCCCTTTTAATTGGATTTTAACTTCTAAAGTAAAACAATTAAACTCTGTTATTCACTTCATGTGGAGTTACTATATCCTAAAGTGGAAGATCATCACCCCTATATTAGATTAAGGAAGAACCCAAGTTTGATTAAGACTAGAGTACTGTATTTCAGCAAATAAAGGGATGTCGATTATTCCAACCTCGGATGTTCAATTCCTCTTAATAACATACGTCCTAGCTAACTAGCACACACCATGATGTTGCAATCATATTTTGCTTTGTTATACTCACGACTTTGAAAATAAACCAGTGCAAGCTCAACTGCACATTTTTCATGGTAAACGTCTGACGTAGCCCAGCTTAACCACCGGTTAGCTTTTCTGATACAAGAATGAGTCTGAACAGATACCTCAACAATCACGATATACTCCTAAGCTACTTATTAACAATTCTTCACATATAAAACAATACTACGCCTGATTATTTCTCCTATCAATATAGGTAGTGGATAGAAGTCTAGATAAACTCTATGCTAAGGTTTAAAAACACATTTGACAAATCTCATAAAGAAAAACCACCATAAAGGAAAAGCTAAAATAAAATATATTTTTGCAACCAGAAAAATTAATTAATCAATTATTTAACCTCATCAAAGTGAGCTTTTATGTTATATCATTAACCACCAAACACTTATGAGTTAAAAATAAGAAATCCTTTATCCAAAAAAAAGAACGTATAAAAAAGTTTATATTTGTTTACAACAGAAAAATAAAATCTCAATATGCCGATCTGAATCATGGGAATTCGGATATATCGACCAATCCAGATTTTTGATCTTTGCAAGAAGGTATAATCCATTTTGATTTTAAGATTTAAATAGTTAGCTTGAAAGTTGAAAACTTGATATTGTAGTAGATACAATGCCCCAAAAAGCATTTGAAGCTTTTTCGTTGTGTTACTGGCTCTAATACAAAAGGCTAACAATGAATATGTTACTTATAGTTGATCAGGTATCCTATATAAGACAATAATAATAACTAATTCCCGCTATCTTGTGGCACCTTTTCCTAGTGTAACAAATGATCTCGATATTTACCTCTTGATAAATAAAAATTTGTTCGTAAAATTCTATGTATAAAGTTCCTATATCAAACCTGTTCCTTTAATATTTGTATCTACTCGCCTTTAGGTATATAGAATTGTAGACTTTAGAAGAAGAACTGTCACAAGATGAATACCATAGAAGAGAAACTAGAAGTAATTTTGACTTACGAGGATGGTCTGAAAAGTTTCCGACCTTAACGTGAAGATGGCAGCACTCGTCAATAAAAGCTAGGGAATGTAGTTGTGCATCTTTTGACAGGTACTCACCAAAATTTCAGCCATTTTGGACACGCAGTTGTTATTTGAAAATCGTTTGAGTAAGTCGATGTGAGTGTTTTTGTGAAAATGGAAAAAATCGAGTATCGAGCTGTCATTAAATATTTGTTTTTAAAAGGCAATACGCCTACGCAAATCAAAGATGAGTTGGACTCTGTGTATGGGGACTCTGCGCCATTTACACAGTGCGCCATTTACATCATTTACCACAGTGAAATTTTGGGCAGCTGAATTTAAACGTGACCGTAACAGCTTGGGAGACGATGAACGTTCGGGACGTCCAAAAACTGCAACCACTGACGATAACATCGCTAAAGTTTACCAAATGGTGCTAAACGACCGTCGAATCAAAGTGAGAGAGATAGCAGAGGCTATGAATATATCCAAAGAACGTGTTTGTCACATATTGAATCAAGATTTAGGCATGAGAAAGCTGTCCGCGCGTTGGGTGCCGCGTTTGCTCACGTTAGATCAAAAACATGTTCGAATGAACATTTCCAACGCTCTGTTGGCGCAGTTTAGGCGCAATAAATCAGAGTTTTGGCGCCGATTAATTACTGTAGATGAAACTTGGATACACCATTATACGCCCGAAACAAAAATACAGTCAAAACAGTGGACTGCGAAGGGGGAATCGGCTCCAAAAAAAGCAAAAACTGTTATATAGGCTGGAAAAGTGATGGCGATTGTTTTTTGGGATAGTCATGGAGTTATCTTAATCGATTATCTTCAAACAGAAAAAACCATTACAGGAGCATACTACGCATCATTACTTGACAAGCTGAAGGCAGAAATTGCGGAAAACGGCCACATTTGCAGAAAAAGAAAATCCTGTTTCATCAAGACAATCACACACCTCCGCGGTTGCCATGGCGAAAATCCACGAATTACGGTTTGAACTGCTTGACCATCCTCCTTACTCACCAGATCTAGTCCCAAGGGACTTCTTTTTGTTCCCTAATCTAAAAATTGCGCTCGGAGGACAGAGGTTGTCGTCAAATGAGGAGGCAATCACCTTCGTGAACAATTATTTTGCAGAGAAAAACGCCGAGTACTATTTGGACGGGTTAAAGAGATTGGAGCATCGCTGGGAGACTATGTAGAAAAATAAAAATAAATTTAAAGAAAAAATGTCTTGTAAATTTGTTAGGTCGGAAACTTTTCAAACCACCCTCGTATACCTCAAAAGACAAAAAACCATAAGAGAGAGGCCTATATCGAAAAGATATAGAACGTTAAAGAAGATTAAAACGAATATATCACATGCCGACGTAGTCAGTTACAAAATCTAAAGAGGAAAACAGAATTTATGTTTTATTAACTCCAGTGGCGTGCGGTGAGAATCTAAGCTAGGGAAGCAACCACGATTATAATTTTAGTATACCTTGGTACATGCGCGGATTCTCGGGGGGTGGGAATACACCCCCAGATTTAGAAATAAGTATACATAGAATAGAAACAAATAATGTTTGTTTAATTATTATTTATTAAAACAAATTATTTTTCCAAAATTTCCCCCTCAAAATAATTCTCTGGATCCGCCCCTGCTAGGTACAATAAAAAACAATGTTATAATTATTAAGCTTACAAGTTTTTCAAAGAAGAACTTTTACACTTTATACTTATAGAATTTGTTGACTATTATTCTTATTTTAAAAAAACGACTACTATGTATTTATACTGCAACTCGATTTTGTTGTTAAATTTGAAAGTTCTGGTTTTGATCTGCCTTTTTTAGTAATTTGTAACTTCTCTCCAAAACTGTATGCAGAAAATTCTTTATTAATAATTTACAAACTAAACAAAAGAAATCGTCCCGATTCGGATGTATCGGAAGTACTCGAACCTTCCACTGAAGCAGCTGAATTTGCAGTCATGACGATAATGCAATTTTAAATTTGCATACAAAGCAAACTAAGTAGAATTATTTGTCTTTAAAAAAAATCCAACCTATATAAATTGAAATAATAAAATGTGACAAAATACGGTCTTATTCGCAGATTTACATTACTTAAGTAACATTAAATTTAACAAACACTAACTCGAACAAATAACCAAATTATAATAAATAAATATTTGGGCATGAAGCACACTAAAAATAACGGCCAAACAATGCTAACAGCATCGTTTGTATCACCATGCCCTCTGATCCACGCCAAGGTTAGGAGAAGAGCAGTTATAAGCAACGAAATCAGTGCTTATATGCAGTGTATGTAACACATTTGAATTGATGTTGAGCTTTAAGTTGATTAAATATTACAAATTTAACTAAACGGTAACCATAATTTTATAAAAATAGTTTTGTTAGCATTGGTTTTTATTTTTAATAAATTCTCAAGGGAAGCATTGCTTCCATTGCTTCCATGGACCGCACGCCACTGATTAACTCAATCATTGAGAATCAATCATTCACTTGTCTTAACCTAAGATGCGTGACTATACGTTATGTAGTGTAACCTACTGTTCCTAATCTAGTTACTGGCTTTCGTTTACCCATATTAGGGCTGAACTACTTAAGATCAAGTAACTAATATAACAGATATACACAAATACATAGCATTACTCTAACAGTTTAATATCGATAAGATCTAAAAATTAATTAAAATAAAATATAAGGACTAACTTACCTAAAATGAAGCAAGCAATAAACAAAGCGATGAGTTCTACTTTCTTCAAAACATCGAAAACGTCTTTTATGACGTTTGTTGAAGGTGTTTTAAATTCCAAATTCATAAACAGCATTAGAATAGCACTGGCTATTTTTAAACTTGCATACAAAAAGAAGATTGGTCTAAAATAACAAGAAATTAGATACAAAAAATATACCGCATAAACAGGTCTATCCAGTCCAATCAAGAAGTATAATATGTAACTGTTACGGTTAAATGAAATCAATGCGTAAGAAATTATTTAACTCGATAGACCCGACATCATTTCGTATTCTTTACCTGAAATCGGTGTACTGTTTTCCTTCACTAGCGAAATCAATCAACCATCCAGATAGTGGTGAGCTTATCATACCACCAATAGTGGCATAAATTCTTTGTAATCCATAATCTGCTTTATGCTCTCTTAATATAGCAATTACAGCACCTTCAAACATAGCAAAAGCTGTTCCACTTATCATTCCTATAAAAACTCTCACAGCCAAATATGACCAGAAGGTTACAGAAATGTTTAAATCTTTAATGGCATCTTTATTTGAACAAATATTCTTTCTCGGACTAGTTGCTAAACATCTTGCAGCGCAACTTCCTAAATCTAAGCTTTTATATGCATTAGTCTCGTTAGGCTTTTGTATAGGAATATTCACAGTAATATATTCTTTATTTTTTGGAAAACTCTCTGAGCAATATGAATTATGCTTATCTGTACCATTTGATAGATATTCTACATCATAAAACTGTATATTCTCTTCCATATCATCATCACTTTGTACACGGGGAATTATCCCTGCTGAAATTGTAGTCCCAAGAATATCTCTTAACTTTCCCAATTGATCTTTACCTCCAAAAACACACGAAAATGTTTGTTCTGTATCTGAATAAGTTTCGTTAGTGATAGTATCATAAATAGTATTTGACTCATTCATTGTACCACATGAAAAATTAAACAGACTGTGAGTTGGGAAAAAGTATGAATTACTAGAGAATTTTCTAATAGATTTAGAGTACCGTTCGTCATTTAGTAAAAGTTTACGAGTAACCCACTGCTCATCATAACTAACATCTTCTTTGATAGGATTCATTTCATACGTAATCTTAGTAGTTTTGTTATTTTTTAGATCATGGAACTGAACTTCATACAATGTTGCATTTAAAATGGCTTGAGAAAGATTGTTGTTGGCAATGGCTTGACATACAAATCCACAAGATTCTACTCTTATCTCTGTTTCATGTATAACTTTATTTAATGGAGTACAAGGATGATGCTGAAGCATTGATAATGCAACAGGCGTCTCGGAGAGGCATGATAGTCCAAAAACTACGCGATCTGGATAGATAATCGTTATCCTTCCAACAGGAACTAGAAGAAATAGTAGTGCAGCTCCACCACCTAGACCTGAAAATATGGCTAGAAGAATCTGAAAGCAAGATATTGTATTTACAAGCTCATACTAGAACTTTAATAAGTTTAAATGTTAAGATGTTACTAAAATAAGGTAGGAAAATTATCACCCCGACTGGAAATCGAACCCAGAACTTTCTGCTTGCCGGGCAAAAGCTCTACCGCTGAGCTATCTAAGGCGATTCCCAACGGAAATGACAACTCTTCTACATAAGTTGAAACCATTTAATGAATTTTATTGATTTTTGCAAATGATGTGCGAATGTAAGCACTTTTCAATATCCTCTTAGCTTAGCAAATGTATAAATACTATAAAATAACTAACTATTACAGAATTGGTCATGTCTATGATGTCACTAAATTAGCTAAATACTTACAGGCTAACAGAGCTCATGTAGCTCTGTTATGTAGCTAAAAACCACATAAATTTTTTACTCTGAAGTCATTTTCTATGACTCAATATTTTTGTGGTATCAATATGCACTTCAAGTTTTCTTACATCTTACTTAAATAATAATTAAGCTTTTTATATAGCGATCAATAGAATTTACATCTATGAAGGAAGATAACTCTTCTTTTATTTGAGATGCCATACCCTTTGCTTCATTGGACTTTTCTGTGTTATTTGTGGTTTTTTATTTTGTTCTTAGCATAACTCATTAAAGTTACTTTTTTTATACATTTAGCAGCAGGTTAGCTTTAAAGTTTGAATACTTTAATCAAAATTTGGTTTAGGCTCTCTGTGACTAAAAGAAGATAAGCTACAGAAAAAGATCCCAAGTATCCATGTAAATTATGTTTTCGAAATAATGTTCAAAATTATATTCAAAAATTAAAACAGGAACATTAAACTACACCATAAAAGGATGTTGATAGTTTACATGTTTGCCTCTTAATCCAAAAGGTGCAAATGTATATAACTTGCAGTTTCTAGCGATCTTTACAACAAGAAAACTTAAATATACATGATAATAACTTAATGCGATGTTTACATTTGATGTGTTACTTATTTATATTGGAGAATGGAGATTCTTCCGAGAAGTAAAAGAGACCCACTGATTATATTGGTCTCCGTAGGTATTAAGGTTACTTATATATTTCGATCTTCATCATACCAACATCAGTGTAAAAGGACAATGCCAAAAAGTCCCAACTTCTTGTTTCTTTTGATATTGAAACTCCAAAACTTCCAGGTTCGATTATAATTTTTTTGTCAGCCTAATCCCGAAGACAAAAAATCATCTTAATTATATTACAAGTTAAGAGGTGGGATAGGGGACAAGAAAATGTTTTGGGGCATCTTAGTTTCTAAATATCGTCTATTCACGGGCACTTTTTATTCGAAAATGATGACTAGAAACATAATTTCAAGATATCGTCACCACATATATTCCAAGGAACGGAGAGGAGAACAAAAAAAATCAGTTTATATTTAAAAAATTCAATCGACAAGTTTTGTGATTCGTATATATAACACTTCAGAGAGAAGTGGGGAGGAGGTTGTTTTTTGAAATATCGAGACCAAATGTTTTCTAGAAAGAGTAAGGGATAGAAGTCCCAATATTTCCAGGCTTAACCCTCTCCCTTGTTCTAAGCCTAATCAAATACATTATAGTCAATAGTTACTTCTCTTTTATTCCAATATACCTCTTATATATCTCAACAACTCAATATTTATCTTACGCATTAATAAAATAGACTAAGAGACCGACACTTGATGCAAGTTCTTATACATGAAGCTAAAGCTTACTTTTTAAATGAAGCGCACCAAATTTCCAAACGGCTCACCGTTTGAACATTTTTATAGGCCGGCGAACGTGAGACGTTTGTAACCAAATAGTCCTGCGCTGGCCAGATTAAAACTAGTGATGGTGATAGAGGGAAGCGGGGGCGCAGCCGTCCGAGAACATTTTGTTGTATTAAAAATTATAGATTTTATTTATTTATTCTACCTATACTTCCATTATTCACTTTTATATTTACTGGGGGGTCCCACTTCATATTTGTGCCCGGGGTCTCAAATTCCAAAAGGCGGCGCTTAGCCGCGGCCACAAAGCTTAGTAATGGTCGATCAAACCTAGTAGTTGCACTCAATTTCGTGGGGAATCTTGGAAGTCGAATAGATAAGGCACTAGTAAATATAACAATGCAAAGTTTAAATGGACGACAACAACAAAAACGTTACTGAATAGGCAATTGTCAAAACGTCACTTCAATATTCCTAAGCAAGTAAGAGAGTAAAAAACTGTTTTCGAGGAAAGAAGTTAAGTAGGCGTATTTAAAGTACCGTTTTAGATCCGATAACAAGTTACTCTATATATACGATAATATAAATCGATTGCAAAGAAACCGCGCGTAAATCGGACACTAAATAAGAAACTTTCAAAACTCCATGATTCGGTAATTATTTTGAGTCAAATCTGGGTTTGGTTCTGGGTGGGTTACAATACAATTCTTTTTGTTCGACTTGATTAATCTCTGAGATCTGTGACTTCTAACATTTTTACACTCATAGAACATTTTGACTGTAACATTTTTAGTGCAACCGTAGAGTTAATAACAGATTTGGTATATACCTTGAGCTTGGATAATCATCGGCAAGTTAACTGTGTCAACTGTTATGGATACTAGACGGTATCATGATTAGCGCAAATGACATTACTTAGAAGCCGTGGAAGCATAGACTTGTCAAAATCTAAAAAGTAAAAAAAGTAAAAAGTATTCTAGTATTCTTAAATTAAAAAGGCAAAGTTTATAAAACTACCGCCACTATGCTATTGGAGTATCAATATGGATTACCGGTCAAAGGATTGAAGTATGGTGATGGTCGTGACATAAATGGTTTACTAAAATTGAGTATCACACAACTACAAATAAAAGGCAGATGGATAGGTAGTAGGTAGTCAATACCTTTTCGTTTAAAACTGAATTTTGGAAAAGAAGGCTGGTCCTTCAGGGTGGAAATTAATTAGTCACTTAGATAATTATAATTGTATTAATAATTAGTTTTGAATAGATTGCTATTGATTTGTATGATTCACCTAATCATCTTATAAACCTCATATCACCATGTGAGAAGTTATTTTTTTGTTACTATGAGATCTGTTAATGCAAACAATAGCATATGCTGTACGTATTAAAATGTGCATGTCATGTTCGAGATCTGTTCCAGTAAACAACGATCTCTATATGTATGGTATAATTTTATTTTGAATGAAAATAATATGATATGATTATGTGCGTTTAAGTAACTATTTAATTAACTAATTAATAACTATTTTAACTAATTTTTAAACTTAACGTCTATACACCAGATCTAATGGAGTCCTCCGTTTTAATCTTCTGGTCTGCTGCCTGTTAACCAATAGGTTCACTGCTAGCACATTCGTATCATTCTCTAACCGTTGTAAGTATTTTTCACAGCACTGCACCAGCGCATCACTTACAGTGGATACTACAAGATCATTTTTAAAGTCTGCTCATAAGTCCATGTGCATCTACCAAAACACATATTACTTTGGATTGAAATCGCTCAAGTATTGCGGTATTAGATTTCCAGGCTGTCCCCTAGAGCTGAATCCCGTAGTACCACACAGGCTTAAAAATGACATTGCATACTAATAATTTGTTGGGAATGATGTGAAACTTTTTAACTAGTTGTTTTCTTTTGTTCCAGATGTGCGTTTTCTACGTAAGATCTCTATCGTGATACATGCCTAGGTATTTTACGCTGTCCGAAGTACTATTACGTTATTGATTCGCCTCTGCCCTAAAATGGCAGTGTCATCTGCAAAAATTGATGTTATTGTGTTTTCGTCTATAGGCAAATCTGCTGTAAATAATATAATAAGTATGAAACAGGTCCTAAAACACTGCCTTGCGGAACACCTGCAAGTGAAAAGTGACCTGCACCAAAGTTAAAAGCCCCAGAAATGTGGTACTGTAAGAGAATTATGGGAATAAAAGGTATTTATTCAAATAGTGTTCTCGTAATAAAAATAATCTTCCGTCCTAAATATTGTTTTAATTGTCTAGTTCATAGGAACTTCTTCGTTACAGAAAACTGTTAATTATGATAATACGAAATCGTAGGTAAAACATAACAAGTCATCAGTTTATTCAAGCATAGAGATCACGATGAAATAATTGAATTGGGTTCTTGTTAATTGAAAGGTAAATTTCCCGGATTTTACTAATGGCCACGCACGGGTTCCGCTAAGTGATTAGAAATTGAAAACATAGTTAAAGTAAATGGATTTATTAATTCCGCCTGTTTTGGTTAATAATATTTCAAAATTACTTCAAAAATGACTGTGATATAAATTACTGATATCTAAATATTAGGCTTGAAATAAAAAAATAAATAATTACCCAGTGCAACTTGTCTACGTCTCTTTAATTATAGTTATACAAAATATGAAACGCTTGATTTCCGTTGTATCCTGTTTAAAGTATACATGTATAAATTTGAACAGTTTCTGCTAAATCTCAATTTTAATTATCGACAATTAGTTGTACATCCTTCTGTAGTGGTTTTTACAAAATGTAAAAATAATTCTTAGAGTAAATGACAGTTATTGAAAGCAATAAACAAACACTACACAGGCTGGTATTTTTAGTATTTTTTAAAAGGACCTTGATGTTTTTTGTTTTTCTTTCATTAATAATAGGCATGAATTTTCCCAAGCTCTTGAGGAGATGCTGTTGACAAAGAACATAACACGTGTTAAACGAGTCGTAATCGCCAATGCTTCGTAAAGCTAGTTTGGAATATTTTTAGCAGTATGAAAATTAGCTACTTTACTTTAAAATGCTATTTTTTAACTGGTTACTGACGAGTTTGAAATTGGCGTTTTTGCACGCGTTACACACTACGACGCGTTATACTTGATCTACGACAACAAAAAAGCAATAAACCACCAAAAGATAAGAAAATATTTAACCTAGGATTTATACTCGCATTCATATTTTTTACGTGAAATCTCTGGCAATAAATTAAGAACTTTAATGTGAGCAGCTTCCACGGTGTTTGGAGTGTACACCCCATTTTACCATTATCGGATTCACACATGATACATCTAGAATTTCGAAAACGACAAAATTAACTTTTTAAAGACAATAGTAATAATACGTTTACAATCTGTATAATTTTAGTCAATCTACTATTTAGTACTTAATTACAGCTAAATAATCATACCTATGTACTCATTTTCAAAAAGTAATTTTTTATAAACAATCACAATTCAATTGTCAAGATTATTAACCCATTTGCCGCGGAATGTAAACATATCTGACAGGTATTGTGATGACAACGCAGGTAGCTTTACCTGCCGGGTAAAGCTACCTAGTGCCTTACGGTGTACCCATCGCGCTTGCACTTGTGAATTATGTAGCAAATTATAAAAGCTTTAATTGTTTTTATTGTAATTTAGCAATAATAATAAATATTATATTAACAATAATATAATAATGTAAAAAATTAATCAATTTTAAGTTAATTGAATAACAATTATTAATAACTTTATGTAGTAATAATATTTAAATTATGTTAAGTCGTCTAGATAGCTGAACTGTATGAGGTCTGCTTTAGCAAGTAGGCAGTCCAGGGTTAGATTCCCCTCCGAAACCTTCAAAATATAATTTAATGAAAAACATTAATTAAACAAAATAAATTTACTTTTATGTAAAATTTATAACTTTTATCTTTCAAATAATTAATAATATTATAATATTGCATGTGCTGACATATAACGTTTTAATAGAACTACTGATTGTGGGAAATCATTTACCACTGGCATTACCGTTCAGTTTAAAGATTGTGAGCAATGAGTCATGCGAAATCTGTAACTTTCTATATTAGTCGTAGATCAAATAAATTTATATAAACATACATAGTACTAAACGTAACTATATCATATGGTAATTCTAGATTTGAATAAAAATAATTGTCAAATTAAGAAACCACAATTAATTTTTAAATCAAACTGGTACAAGAGTCAGGTTTAACTATTTAATTTAATTTTAGTTATTAATAATCACTAATTGCGTGCAATTAATATCCAACCTGCTTAAATTTAATCTTCCACTACTTTCATGTCGTCATCCAAACTACTGGAACCTAAAGCAATTTATTTATTTTTTTAATTTATTTTTGGGCGAGGAATCAGGATGGCGGAGCATCCTTCGTACCTCATGGCACCGATTACTATGATCATTTGGCCGACCCTACTAGAATTTAGCCGACCTAAAGCAATTATTACAGGTTTTATTTCCGGCATAGTGAAGTAAGAATATTCGATGTTAATAATATGGCGAACGCAGTTCTTCCATAACTCGGCCTATATTTTTGTCAATTTTAAAAATATAAATCTGAAATTGCGTTCATTCAAAAGATCATGTATGAATTATGTTAGAACCGTTAAAATCGAAAATTTAGTTATAAGGGCCCTTTCTTCGGAGAACGTCACATATGTAGTTCATGTTTATGTATACAACATATATTAAATTTTCTTTAAAAAAATAACAAGAGTAGAACTTCTTGAAAATATGGGTTTTCAATGTTTAGTTTTAAGTGCGGCCCTGGAACTGGAGTCGCACCACAAACTAGTCCGGTAACCTAATTAGAAAGTTAGATAAGCAGCGCCTTACCAGAACCGTAGCCTACGGTGATATCAAAAAAGTTGGTGCTTTACGATACACTCTCTTAACGTCTGTCTCACGCTTAGTGTCTGTAGGTGTCTAAAATCTGGACATCAATTAACAAAAACAATATAAACGCCAAACACTTTACTTAAATTGGAAATATGCTTCTGAGATGCTTCTACATATTGTCATGATATTTAAACATGCCAAAAAGGAATTCACCCACACAAGAATTTTAAATAAGCATATATTTCTGCAATTTTAAAACGACACGTTAGATTGGTTGCATAACCCCAATTTTCAAAATAATAATTTTGGGTAATTTTTTATGAATTAAATTATAGTTATTTATGATTAACATGCACACTTGAATACTATAGGCAGATAAAGGATATCTTGTCTATTAGCGATTTTGGTGACGTTAATCTAAGCAATTCATTAAAGAAATAAAAGACATGAACAGTACAGCATGGCCAACTGGAAGACACGTTGGATTTATGACTATACAGAACCCCGGGTCTATTCTCTGCTCGGATATTTTCTTTTAATAAAATATTTAATATATTTCAAAAATAAACATTTTTTTTAATTATAATATTTATAAAAATGAATAATTACATAAAATTATCCCTTAATTTTATAGTCCTTTAAGCTAGAAAAATAAAACTAAATGAATATGCATACGATATTGATATTTAATTGTAAGTTGTCAATTTTAATGTAAGATTTCACCTAGAACAGACAAGGTGCACGGTATTAAAGGTGTATACAAATATTTATCCACTTGTCTTGTAAAAATTTAGTTTATAACTTTATAACGAGGTTCTCCTTTATTGAAAATTTCTTATAATTTAAATTTTTAAAGCTCTTGGTTGAATTATCTTGGTGGAGGTTTGTAAAGCTGCTTCTTTACCACGTAATTCATAGAATCTAAACGTAAGGGTTGCATTTTTGTTATTGTAAACATATAAAAACATGTAATTAGCTTGCGCCTTTAGAACGTTCAGTGAAAGATGGTAAATTGGCTTATAATTCATGTTGTTGATAGCTAAAATTATACAAATGATGTTTTTAAGTATATAATGTTTAAATTTGTGAAGATAGAAAAGTGTGAAAAGGGATTAAGTCAATAAATAGTTTTAAGGATATGTGTGTTCATTGACTTTGTAGTGTAAGGTTAATTTTGTTTGTTCATACAAGTATTCTAGATCATTGAATTCCAGAATTTAATTTCCTATCAGGCTATTTAATTAGTTTTTGCTTTAATGAAAATTTGTAAATAAGCATTTGGTTATTGTATTCACGTAATGTCAACAGTCAATTGTTTTGTTCAAAATTTGTATAGAAGGCAATTGTTTTAGTCAAATTATATAAATAGGCAGCCATTTTCTCAGCAAGCTCTCTTACAATTTACATCTTGCAGAAGGCGAACACGCTTGTTTAGATTAAGAAAAATTAAGGTTATGTTGACCTAATAAGGAAATGTCAAAGTTTTGAGGTTAGATTTATTTATGTTAAACATCAAAGTGTAAAAATTTAAAAAGTTTTTAATTCAGTACTAGAGTTTAATTAACAAGTGCCAAAAATTAATTACGTGTTTATTTGGTTTTTCGTTTAATATCTGATAACAACAAAAAATTTATGAAAATTATTGAATAATTAAATGGATTTGGATATAAATAAATAAAATTTTACTTATCATGGTTTTAACAGAATTAAATGGATTTGGTATTCAAATTTTGTAAAACCTTCTTTTTATTGGAAAAAGAAATATGCAGAGATCAATGACACTGTTTCTTGATTTATTTGTCAACTTTAATGAACCAGACAGCTAATTCAAGAAGAATTGAAAAACAGCAAGTTGGTAATTTTGCAGCGTCGATTTTTGAACAAGGAAAGGCAGACAATCCTAATAATTAAAAACCTTAACCTATAATAAAAACCGAGTTTTTCTGTAGTACTTAATTTAATCTTTAATGTAAGAAATTCTTATGATACCAAAAAGGGTATATATAATTGTAAACAAATTATTTTCTTTATTTCAAAAAATGTAATTTTTTTATAATTAAACTAAAAGAATTATTTGTTGTTTGTAAGTGAATTTAATTTATCTCCAAATAAATAATATTTAATTTTATTGAGATTAATGAAAATTAATTATAGAATTAATAAGAAAGAATCTCGTATTCATTTTTTTCATTGATATTTACATTATAACAATTATTTCCCTTTTTTATTTCAGATAAAAAAATTATTTCTTTGATGGAATAAATTTCCATTTTGTTTGTTGTTTCATTATTACTTGTTAATAAAAATAAAATTGTGTTGTTATTATCTGATATTTAATTGTGCAAATGCGTTTTTCGATTACTGCGTCCCTAATTATAAGAATTTCGTTATTTATTGAAACGACCCGCCTGAGAGAGTCCGAATTTTTGAGGTTTTGAGTAAGGTTTTCACTTCTACTTTACATTTAGCCGAAGCATTATTTCAATTAAAGGTAAACAAGTTGTAATTATTGTATTTCATCTTTTTACAACATTTATATGTATTAGTCAGAATGAAGTCGTGGTAAGCTCCTTCTGAAACATGCATATAATTGTTAAAAAAACTGTTGTATTTAAATGTTTAAATGTTGTTAAAAGATAAAATGGAAATAACGAACAAATCGGGCGTGTATAAAATGTATTGTCAAAAGTGCGAAGCGTTTTATATCGGGTAAAGTGGAACATAAACGCGATATTTTATATAATAAGAAATCTTCTGGACTAGCCACCCATTGTATAGATAATCATTTCGTAGATGTAGATAGAGTAGACTTATTGCATGTACAAAAGAAAGGAAAAAATCCTACAATTAGAACACATTCATTGTAAACGACCAAACAAGCTTTACGAACACCCCCTTAATAGATTTATTTTCTAGGAAAAAAAAATTTTAAACCATGTGATAGCGATTGTAAAGAGACAAGAGCAACTGCTGTCTGATAGTTTCAGATCAGAAACTTACGAGTATCTCTTGAGAAAGGTCTAATAAACCGCAACACGTGTAGAGAACATTCTACATAATTTATGGAAACATTTAAATACAACAGTTTTTCTTAAATCTATTTATATGTATATTTTGTCGGTGTCTTTGGGAAGTCCGTCGGATTTATTTTAATTGCCACATATAAATAGCGTATCAATATGTATGTATGTTTATTAATATAATGTAATAAATGTATGTTATTATAAAAAAAAAAAGCTTAAACCATGTAAAATTTATTGCTATATATTTTCTGTCTTTTAATATATTTTATTAATTTATTTAATTATCCGTGTTTTTCGATTATGCCCCGCGATTAGCACGGATAATCGAGGTTCTACTGTATTAATTATACACCGAATAGTTTATTCACATTTAGGTTAGATTCGCATACTAGAAGCAGCGACAGAGGCAGCATCGTTACCATTTTGAATGAATGCAGTTCAAGTTTTATATATTATTTATTATTATAGTATTTACCTGTTAATTCATTAATTGGTTTTATTTACGCCGCAAACAAGTATTGCATAAAATATATGTTGCCCTATATCTTGAATTAAAACAGTAAAATGTTAACTTAAGTTGACTTACCCTAGTACCTAATATTTAAGTTTTAATTATAATATACATAACTTTCATGGTTTTTTAAAAACTTGGCATGATACTATTCCTATTCGTAATATAAAATGAATTATTCATTAACAACTTGAATAATTTATTGCTTTATTATGCAAGCTACTACGGTATTTTAATGTAAAAAATAACTTGAAAAGTCTAAAGACTTTTTTCTGTCGCGTTTTCGAAAGCATTATCGGTAATTCCGTGAAACATTAATAGGCTTCTATATTGTGAAAAACTGCAACTACCTAACACCCTTCCTTCCAAACCTAGAAGCAAATCATAATCCTCAATTCAAATCATTTATATTCACAATTGCAATGTTTCAAGCCTTTGGAGATTTCTCTAACCTACTTTTAGATGCAATAGTTTAGTTCCAAAGATAATAGTCTTTCAGCCTTAGCTTCAAAGTTTTGATGTTTGAGATTTTAAAGTCCTCAAAACGAGGCTTCGGGAATTTAGATTTTTAGTGTTTTACGATTCAGGAATGGGAAATGTAAACATTTCCCCAAAACTCTAGGCCAGCAATTAATGCATGCCAAGATTATTATGGGAACTCATGAAATTCGTGCCATTTGTGCATTCTGTCCTTTTACAGCCCTATGATTTTGCTTTCAAATCTCCAGAATTTCAGCTTCTTAGAATCAAACATTGAAAGTTGCGGATGTTTAGAATCCAAGTTTGGAGGTTTTTCTCATGTAAGTCGCACCATTTCAAATGTCATTATGTTATTCTTTGTAAACAACTTTTTAAGTACATTTGATATACCTTAGAGGTTCAACTCAGTTTGCGGGTAAGCTTTAATAGCATTTTCAACAAAATACATAGAGTGCTGGGTAAAAATTCGGTTCTTGGGTAACGCGATGGGTGTCGACGTACAAGATAAAAGTTACGACTCTTTCAAGTCATCGTTGAAATAGTATTAGTAACGTCCTTAAAAAAACTTTTAGCCAGCATGAGCTCTCATAAACGTAACATGGAGTTTAAATTTCGCTTAGGATAACCTAACCTAACCTAACCTAACCTAACCTAACCTAACCTAACCTAACCTAACCTAACCTCACCTGATCTGACCTGACCTGACCTCACCGGACCTAACCTAACCTAACCTAACCTAACCTAACAAACTTTTTGATCAGTTTTTGCGATTGTCATTATTGAATCTCTAAGAAGAACAAGAATAAGTTGATGTAGCAAGACTTGTGACCGGCTTCCCCAGTTCTTTCATGAGTGTTTGAAACTTCGCTAGTTCAACAGTTAAGAATTTTTGAAGAATTTTTATGGTTATCTGGATAAGCACACAGCGCTAGAAGTCTAGATTCCAGCATGCTAATTTTTAAGTTATTCTGCATTTAAAGTTAGAAATACACTTTGTAAATTCTTACCGTTATTATTAACTACAATCTAATACATTGGAATGAATAGAGCAACATGCAGCGACTACGATGCTCATTTTGTTGCCCTCTTCCACAAAAGAAATCTGTATGCTATTTTTATGTCTGGAACTGGGTATAGACCATGGACTACAAAAACGTAATTGATTATGTAATTTCTAGATATTTAGAAAATTCTACATTCAAAAATGCCAAAAATTCAAAGCTCCAAAGCTAGGAGCCTTTCAAACTTCAAATCTTCTCAATTTTTGACATTCTCAAAATTGATCACTTGGAAACGTGAGGCATCTGATATTTGAATAAGTGGTATGTTGAGTAGAGATAGATAGTAGGTTTGAGAAGGTTGGATAGGCTACTTCTTCAATATCTTCAATGTCTTTTATTACTGTGTTGTTAGAAAAGTAAAGTAGCTGTGCGTACTTTCATCTATCACCAACGTCACCAATCTTCGATTTCAAGGTTTAGACGCGCTAGTTTCATATTCCGGGCTTACCTTAGGCAGATATCACTAGAACTTCTCTAATGGAAATACGTTTGTTTAAAAAATATATACATACAATAACAAATATTAAATTTTCCCAAAAGTGAAGGATTCTTTGAAATATAAATTGTCTAACCCTATCCTTTACATTTTCTAATTAATTGGAAATTAGTATAATTAAACTTTCACTATGAACATAAGCAAAGAACGATGGGCATACTTCAGTGCCTATAATCAGTTATTTACGTATGTCGGTAATCTACGCTGTAATCAGCTGTAATGGTTGTTTAATTTGTAATTAAATCAAATTAAATTTTACACTCGTTAATGAAATCCTTTACAATGTTTGTTGGTTTAGGAAACCACATATTCATTGAAATAGTTATATAAGTAATTAAATGTTGAAATATCAACAGACAATGCTATAGGTAGGTAATGATTGGTATTTCCAAGTAAGGATATTCTATAGGACCACATCATAAAAAGTTAATAGTGGATTGACCTACTGAGATTTAAACAGGGGAATTTTTTTGCATAAATTTTGATAAACATAATTTAAGCGTAGCTCTTTCCCATTAATGTACATATATATTATATACGCATTAGTAAATGCAATTTGGTATACGTTTGGTATGATTTGGTATTTATCGGAATTTGGGTCAAATCGATATGTCACCTATAAAAACAACTAATATACACAATCCGAAAAATGCTCAGGTATGATTGCATGTGTTTGTACGGTTAAACCTACTTGATAGTGTATGATTCTAAATCTAAATATATGCACCATTTGAACATTGCGCCTACTTTAAAGGCTACAAAACAGGCAACAATAATTACTAAAGATACAATGTTAACAGAAAAAGTAAACATAGCCTTGGTTGTGTAGTGGTTGCGTACTAGTCCTTATCCAAGCGGCCCGAGATCGTCTCTCGGCAAATCTGGTTAAGGTTCTCTGAAGTTTTCCTTAGCTGTAACACAAATGTGAGATTTGTGCTATAGCATCTGTAAGTCGGCTGCAACCAGACAATGGGCCTGCATAATAATAATAATCGCCCCTTCCTTCCGCACAAGCTTCAAAGCTTCTAGGGGCCTAGTTTCCAGGTTATGGGTAGTAGTCGTTATTATTACTATTATTATTATTATTATCGTGTTTCTAAAACATATGAAGCACTTTATCCAAACATGTAATCCTATAACTTTCTTAATAGGGAAATAATCAAAACTACCATAGAATTCAATGGATAACCTACTTGTAAACATATCCAATGTGAGATACTTCAAACGCATCATATTATATATCATTTGAAAAGTAATATTAAGTACTTTTGACGGTATATGACTAGGTATCATGACTGATCAGTGGGTATTATTTCGGGGGTGTTGTTAGTGATTTCTCTATCAGTTTGGATCGGCCTATTCCAGTAGAGCTTGCAGTTTTCGGTCTCTATCACTCTCTCAGATTCGTACTTGAAATATGGCATGTTTTCACTGATATGCTTATAATTATAGATAATATCCTGATGGACTATTTTGGCTACGTCATTGTGCCTTTTGGTGTATTCTCTAGTTGCTAAAACCATGCACCCCCCTACGAAGTGTTCTATGGTTTCTGATATTCTGCCACACATTCTACACATGTCATTGTGTACTTCTCTTGCACGGCCAACATGAACTCTTCCTTTCCTATCATAAGATTTTCGTGGTTGAGCTGCAGGAGGACGGGGTAAACTCCGTGCAACGACTTCTGCTTCCATATTTCTTTCTTTTCTTCTACCTGAGTTGCTGATGGGTCTTACTCTTCAACTGCCAGTAGCAAGAGCGTCGGTTTCTTATCCAATTCATTTCATCAAGTTCCGTATCTGTTCACTTGAGTATTCCAAAGCTGTAAGTTGGAATTGACGCAGTATAGCTGTTGATTGCCTTCGTTTTGTTTCTCGTAGCCAATGCTGTTTTCATTATCGTTTTCATTCATCCCTTGAATTTATTTAGTATTTCTACTTTCGACGTTGCGTTATATATCCCTTTTGTTTGCTGGTAACCAAGATATCTGTATCAATCTTCTTGCTCCATAGCTTCTACTCTCCCTTGTTCTCTCGATACATCGAAATCTTCCAATCTGACCAATTGCTTGTTTTTCATTGCGGCTATCTTGCATTTGTCTAGTCCGAACTGCGTTACAATATCAGTTCTGAGTCCTGCTTCCTGTTTCCTCGAGTAACACTTTCAGGTGTCGTTCTGTTCCCGCGTATAATTTCAAGTCGTCCATTTGTAACAAGTCACTTATTCTAGCGGTAGCATCGTTCAGCGTATGGCCGTTGTTTATTGCGTTCAGCATTGATGTCCGGGGTTTTATCGCCAAACCGTAGTGGACTCAATGAGTCGTCGTGAAAGAACCATCTACGTATGCTTATCTTTCCAGAATTTATCGTTTGTCTGCCTCCACTTAACTTGAACTTCAACATAGCTTGCTTCAGAAATTCTTTGATATGTGGTTCGATCTTGTAAAGACTTAAGACTTCCAACAGACAACAATGTGGTACGCTGTCGTACGCTTTCTTATAGTCCACATATATTGTATACAAACCTAGTAGCTTGTTTCTTTGCAGATGCTGATAAATATTACTGAATATTACTGCAGTAAATATCGTAATCGGCCTGTATTTCGCAGTCTATCGTAGGTGGGTTGGTCTTCGGGATTAAAAATGTCGTGTCTTCCCTCATACATTTTGGCATTGTTTCTGGACCTTCTAATATAGGTGTAAATGCTGTCGCTAGAGCTGTATGGGTGGAAGTAAACTTCTAATACCAGAAGTTTTGTACGCCATCTGATCCCGGAGCTTTCCAGTTCAGGGTTCTTCTAATTGTCTGCTTAACTTCCTCTGTACCTATTTTCCATTATTTCATGGGTCGTTGTTCGAGTACGCTCTTGACCATACCACTTTCCAGTCTTATGTTCAGCTGGTTGTACCCAGATTCCTTTCCAGAAATTTTCGATGTCTTTCTTGGCTGGTGTGCCTGCTTCATTTTTCTGGCTGCTGTTTTCCATCTTTTTATAGAACTCTCCTTGGTTCTCATTGGATATTATCATTATTAACAGAGATTTAACAAATACACTGATTATTGCGTCGGTTGTTTAATTTTTAGTTATAACACATATAAAAGCAGGCCTGTAGCCCCTAGGCCATATAAAAATTAGGGTACCAAAACTAGAGATTTCGGGTCCTTGTCAGATGATTAAAGGAGCGAGTCTTATAGGTTGGTTAAATAAGATGCAGTGACAAGACAAAAACAAGAATAATGAAAAGAAAAATGTAATGGATTTAATGGATGGAATGGAGAATGGATTTAAATGGAGGATTTAATTGGATCAAAATTTATAATGGACGTACGATCTCAAGGACCCCCAAATCTCATAAAGTCCCACCCCCAATTCTTAAAATTTTAAAAAAGCTAAAGGGGCTTTCAAGAGATTCCTGTGGAAATTAATTGCATGGAAGACATGCCTGAAGAAGGTAAATAGAGAAACAGATCTATATTCGCGGTGTAGTTTCGTGGCTGCATATACGTACATTTACTATCTGTATTTAAGCTGTACTACTTTACTTTTACCTGGTTGTATTAGTTTATAGTTAATTAGTTTAGTTTATAGTTAAGCATTGATTTACAAGACACGGTCCTAACCCAAATATCAGCGTTTGACCATTCGCCAAAGTTTTGGTATTTTCACTATTAAACAGTGCAACTATTCCCTCTTATTGCTTCCAAAGAGTTGCAATCATATACTCAATCAATGCTAATCTAAAATGCCCTTCAGTATAATCCATCTCATCATCTGTTAAGTAAGCTATGCTTTCTCTATATACTTATATTGAAAATTACCGTTTATTCTATCATTTAATTAAACATTACTAAACAACTAGATGTTGCATAACAAATAATTTTAATATTACGTTCTCTTTGCAAACAATCAACAGTGTTTATTTCTAAAACAATGCTAAATTGCTTCTAAGTACCCTTTAATGCTTTTTTCATCGCACATCAAATGCTCTACTGAATTTCCTTGAATTATTGTAGTTGAATTATAGTAAGTTAATTATAAAAATATGTATATAAAGCTTACCTTGAAATTCCCAATTTTATCTGCAATTAATCCAGCTATAGGCGGCATTAAAATACTAACGATAGGTGTAATTGCTGACATAATGGCCGTTTCTTCTACATTTATTCCCAACTCTCTCATATGGATCGTCAAATAGGGATAAATCACAAACACGGCTAAAAAGAATAAATTGTGTACTTAGAGAACTACAAATACAAATTAAATACATATCAAAATCAAATTCCATAAATAATACAGTATCTACAAACAAGGAATATCAATCACATCGATATCTGCAAGGGTAGTTCCAAAGTAATACAACAGTTGGGAAACTACTATCTAAGATAATTCTTCTAGTATCTAAGATTTTCAAAAATGTACTGTGATATCATTGCAAACCGCCATTTTGGATGCCAAATCCTTGCTTCGATGTCTCAGATTTTGTTTAAATTTTTTCCTTGCACAGATCCATATGAAATGACATTAAATTAATTTTTTCAGATGTTTTGGATAAAAAATCACCGAAGTAGAAATTTTTGAGTTTTTACGTATTCTACTATCCAACACAGCATCATCTGACTGAAATTGTCATAACGTCCTTATTTTTATTTGTTGAGATATTTGTCTCATCCAAGTGTACGATTAAAGCTAGTTTTTGGGTCTTTCAGAACATATCAAAGAACGTACAGACATTGCACAGTAGAAGAGTAGCAGGCTCTAAAACCAAATTTTAGTCATGTTCCAATTTTGACATTGCTCCTGTGATATAACTATCACACATTTGAAACTTTTTTTATAGAATGATCTTAGGGTCATTCCATACCAAATCATCACAAAAATGTTGAAAATGTAGAATTTACGCTTACAAGGTGAACAGGAATTATTCATAAGTTTGCTTCTAATCATAATAGAACTTTCATCTTATTAGGCTTGTTTTAAAGCTAAAAGAGCAAGGTTTTCATAAAAAATATTGTTTTATAATAAAATATTGAATTTTTCATTCAAGGTCACATGATGCGACCTTTGACCTTGAATATCTAAGAAAGTGTACCTTTAATTTTTCTAGAAATACGATATGTTGTACAGCTAGATGCAGTCTCCCTATGGTGTAAGTTTCATTCTGGGAAGCCTTTGGGAACAGGAGTCTGCATCTGGCATACATAACAAAAACGTTTTTGTTATGTATTATATCTAGTTACCTATTTTCTGTATGTATTTATCCTTAGCAACGAGTTTGTTTATCAATCTTATCTACCTTTGATAATGACACAAAGTGTCGAAACAATATTGTCAGGTTAAGATATTAATAAAACTTGTAAAACTTTAACTAATATTTGTATTTATATTATATTTCATACTCTCGAATATCCAAAAACGAGCTTTAAAGTGATACCTGGATGAGCCAGATAACAGACAGTTTCAGTTAAATGATAGTGTCGCATAGCATAGCAGAATGCCAAATGCAAATCCGATAGTCTGCATCATCTATAATTGTCATAACTCCCTTATTTGTTGAGTTATCTGAGTCATGCAGATGTCAGCTAGTTTTCGGGTCTTTCGGGGTATACCAAGAAACATGCAAAGACATTGCACAGTAGAAAAGTAGCAGGCTCTGAAAGGAATTTTTGCAAAAATAATTCTTTTTCCAAAAAACAACCTTTTTATTTTTTAACCATACCAAGCATATTCTAAGATGATTCTATAAAATTTATGTTCAGAACCCACTACTTTTCTACTGATGTGCAATGTCTTTGTACGTTTCTTTGATATACTCTGAAAGGCCTGAAAACTAGCTTTAATCTGACACCTGGTGAGCCAGATAACTCAACAAATAGAGTAATTATGATAATTTTAGTTAGATGATGTAGTGTCCCATCCGTGCACAAAACCCCTTAATGATATGGTAACAAGGATGATTGTTTTAGCGAAACTCCCATTTTCAATGTGACATTCCGTTGGTTAATTACAACTTCTGGCGGTTTACTCAAAATGAAGATTTGTGATGACGTCACACCAATATCTTTGCGAATTTCAAATAACAATAAAGTGCTTAATAAAATGTCGAGTATTCCTCAAATATTGCGTTTCGTAAAAATCGGTAACATAGGTAGTTTCCTTCCTAGTAGATACTTCCTTTTTTAGACACAAGGAGGTAAAAGACAATTAAGTACGTAAAATAAAACTGATTAAACAATTTATACTTGTTTAAAGATCATTACGTCACCATCCGTTTAGGAAAGGTTTGGCATAATTACGAAAATTTAAAAGATGTGCTTTTGACAGTACCAATTTAATCAAATTTTGTTTTTGCTTTTCTTTTTCATAACAGATCACTTAGGTACAAATATTTTTAGAATCTTTTGTAAATGAGCAAAACCAAATTGATTACGACACCAACTTTTTGGTAGACACTCTATGTATTTACCTGTTCGTTAATGAAAGTTCTCGAGTGTTTAATTTAAAAATTGCTAATGGCAGTTTTTCGCTATTAGATTAAAAGCACTTAATAGCATTACTTCCGGAGAAAAATATTCAAAATTGCTTTGGGCTGTAGTAAACAGATAAAGCAGAAAATATTTTCTTATGCCCTACTTAAAAATAATTAATATGAAAGCGGAATTACTCATTAGAATGTTAATAAATTTTATATTTCTGTTTTTGAAAGCTTTTAAAGCTTTTAAAACAATTGCATTGTTTGTAGTGGCTAACCGTTTATTTGAGTTATATTATAAGGTGCTAATTTTCTAAGTTGTCTACTGTCATAAGCACTAGCGTATCTAATTACAATGAAATCTGAAATCTAAGCGGAAGTGTAATGGATACCTCAAAGTACTTTAAAATAAGAAAATGATAAAACATTGTTGCATAATTATAATGATAACACGCGTAGGTACAGTTACGATCATTCGCTAAGGAACTATGAAAAATTCATAACAACCGATCTTTCAGTTTTTTGTACAATGGAATTATAATTTGATTATATGAGAATCAAGAACATTTCATTTTTCAATAATATAATTGCCCAGTTCATAAATCAAGCCTACTGCCTCCTCTCTACCTACCATTTAAAGAATTACCTTTATTTCTGAATCACCCTGTATAGAATTAATGAAGGATATTGAAGGATAGATACTGAAGGATACAAATTCATGAATTTTGGATCCGGTCCTGACCTTGGATCCTTTTGGATCCAAAATTCATTAAACTTTAAAATTAATTTTCTGGAAAACTATTCGTTTTTGACCTATACTTGTCAAGATAAATTAGCTCTACTGCCTCCCCTCTACCTACTATTTAAAGGATATCAGTTATTTCTGAATCACCCTGTATACATTTCCATCTTAACTTTCTTAAGTGATCTAAGTAACTTGATTCTATTCCCTTTCCCAAGTTTTATGAAAAAGAACGATACTTCTATGACGAATCTCTGTGTATATAGTTTATGATTTATAATTCGTAATTGATAGTAGGTCTACAGTCTATGGTATATAATCCAGCTATGACATACAATCCCTGATCTACAGTTGGTGTCTACTTTCTACGGTCTATAGTTTCTGATCTAAGGTCTATAGCCCAAAGTGTAATATTTATGGTCCACAGCTGGTGATCCACAGTGTCTGTCTGTAGCTTAAATTTATCGTATATAATAATAATCTATCGTATCTAGAGTCCGTAGGTCTATGACTATAGTGTATGGTGTACGATTAGGTGTATAGTTTATGGAATGTGCTGTGTGGCGTATAATGTACAGTGTATTGGGTATATCTATGAACTATAATGCAGTCGATGATTTATAGCATAAGTGTGTAGATTCTATAGCCTATAGGTTATAACTTTAAGTGTAATGTTTACTCTACAGTTTGTGATCCATAGTATATGAGTAATTTAGGTATATAACTTACAGTGTATGATACAGTCTATCATCTACAGCCTCTGGTATGCTCTACATATTCTATATCTTCAATATCCATATTGTAATTGCATATCTATAACAAATAATCTACATATATCTATGCTATAGACCACATTCCCTAGTCTAAGATCTGCAGTCTGCCTACGATCTATGGTGTGCATTCTACATTATATAATTTATTGTACAGTGTCTATAGTTTTTGTCTACGGTCACTACTCTTGACGCATACTCTACTGTCAATAGTCGATGGTTCAGAATATATAATTCATAGTTTGTAATCGGTAGTCTACAGCTTAGTTTATGGCCTAGTCTGAGGTTTATAGTCAATGGTATATAACTTATACCTATAGTCTATGGTTTATCGTGTATAACTTATGGGTTATAGTATACGGTATATATCCTAAACTTTATACTGTTCGGTTTATAATCTACAGTCTATATTGTACGGTCTATGGTCCGTAGTGTACGACTTATATAGTCAATATATATAGTCTACTGTTATAGCCTACATTATATACATTACGGTCTATAGTCAACTCTCAATAATATATGGTATGTGGTCTAAAGTCTATGGAAAATAACTTATAATCTATAGTTTGTGGTCTATAGTCTATTTCATAGAGTATGATCTATAGTGTATGGTATACAGTCTATGGTCTATAGTATAAGGTGTATAGTCTACGGTCTATAGTCTGTCGTCTATGGTTTATGGTCCATTAAGGTCTATAGTGTATGGTCTATGTGTATACGATCTATAGTCTATAGTCTACGGTCTATGGTTTAGTCTATGGTGTATAGTTTATGATCTATACTTTGTGATCTATAACTCTATAGTCTTTGTATCGATGTTAAATACTCTTTATTGAATCTTAAAGATATTTGGAGTTCATTAGTTAAAAAAATTAATATAAAGCAAATAGGACGTATGTTTAAGATGCGTCGATTTCGCTTAATATAACTGAGTTACGGCGTTATTAATGCTTTATATGTCTAGCACCATGAGATACTGTCATTTTTCTTAGGAAAAGGGAACTAATATGTCAGGAGTCCGTAGACAGCAAAATCTAAAATTAAGAAAAAGTAAAAGTTTTAAATTGACCGCCGCCAAGTTTAATTGGTGACCTTTGGACGATAGTCGATCGTTTATTATTGTGCTCTATAGTTTCTTTGCTTCGTTTCGTTTCTTTTTTACCATCATAAAGTTTTTTGAAAAACGAGCTGCAGGTCTCCTGCTTAATTTCAATCTCAAGAACGAAAACTATGCAGAATATGACCATGAAATTGGCAATTTGAAAATGTAGGTATTACATTTTACATAAGGAATTAAGAGGTACCAAATGCTAACCATAAGTCAAATGCAGAGTTTAACAGTAACAGTGCTGTCTTTAATAGTTACAAATTAAAAGAGGAGCAATTTCGAAGTTAGAAACTAAACAGTTTTTTGTAGGATATCTTAGTTCACTGATTACTCTTGCCAACAATTGTACTATATAAGAGTAATCTAAACAAAGAGCGTATTAAACAGTTTTTATGTCGTTCCATTGTAGGTCATATACTACATGTACTACCATAGATTTTTTGCCAAGTTGGTAAAGCTGAATTTCCATTAAAGTGGCGCAATCTTGCCAAAATGATCTGAAAGATTTGTCCTCAATGTTTTCTGTTATCTTGCAAACTTAATAACAACTATTCTTTTCAGGCAATCTCAATACAAGCAGTTTGTAGGGAAACTTATGTATTAGATTTGTAATCTAAACAATATTTTAAAAGGTTGGGACAAAACACATTTTTTAGTTTCTGTAGAGCATATTATTTTTTAAATCTTTAGAAAATGGTTTTGGTCTGGACGTAACTTCAATATTTTCAGATATTTTCATAAGATAATATTTTGTTAGGTAGAGTTAGACAGATTCTCTAAGTTTGTCAATTGGATAGATCAAGATACATATTTAATATATCAGCATATTGATATTTCGATTGATAACGTACGAATTATAAACCATAGACAGACATCCAATTGGCGCCAATTATCTCTTATTCCACAAATTCGTAGAATGTTGAGGTTTATATAGGCAATTGATTCATATTTCTTGTAGATTGACATTTGGATTGATATGGGACACATGTATGTAGTTCCAAAAGGTCGTAAGTGCATTGTAAAATAGTTTAACATAAGTATACCATATACTACAAAAGTCCCTGAGCGATAATCCGCTGACTGACAACTGCTGTAAGCTGTAAGTTTATAAATATATCTTTTCTTGAAACCACTTTGCCATGCTAGTCATATTAAAGATAGGACCAAATAGTAAAGAAAGAACTTATGCACAAATTCAGCACGGTAGATCAAGGATATATCTATATCGCACGGCAAAAAAACAAAAAATCTTCTAAATTGTCAATCTTCCAGATCTAAATAGTTTTAAAGATTTCTAACTAATAATACAGACCTAACCTAATCAATCAAGTCACGTGGATTATTTTTAGAGCTAGTTATATCACATAATATAAACTAATTAAATTCGTCACGCTAACCTAAAAAATTAGCATAAATAAATAAATAAACAATAATTAACCTTGCGTTTCACTGCAATGAACTTTGGTGTTCAGTTGACGATTCATTATTGTATTCTCTGTATTTAACTTTCTATGGTATAATTTTACCATTAAACGAAAGTACCTTCGATTTCGATGTATAAAAATACTTTTGTTACAAAAACCATGCTTTCTATTTCAATAAAAACCGATTTAAGCGTAACTAGTGATCTAATTTAATTTATTCATACCTATCATGTTATACATATCGAGTAGCATAGAATTATGTAAAAATCTACTTACTAGATGCATGAATGAAAAATAGCAATTTCAATGGCAGTAATTCCTTCTGTTGAAAATCTTTTACAATCCTCCGGAAGAATAGCTTCACATATTTATTCATGTTGAATCCTTTTTAGTAAATGGTAACAGTTTAAAATTTCTCCACACACCTGAAAATAAAAAAAATTATTAATATCTAATTTATTTACAATAATCTCGAATTTTAATTTAATGCCTGCGCTACGGGGGGATAACAGCTAAGGTTATATTTCCCTAAACATACAAACAAAAGCACACTCATTCAGTTGAGGTGGTTGAACTATCCATGCAGGAAAGGTCTGCTTCTTCAAGTGGGATTTGAACCTACGACCTTTGATATACAAGTCGTGCTCTCACACCGCTCGTGTACCCGGAAAGGGAGACGCTTATCTGTAGATTTTTATATTTATTGCTAATAAAAACAAGTGATATTTGTTACTGCTATATTGTAGAAATTATTTGTGTTGTAGCTTCTTATATAGTCAGTAGGCAGAAAAGCTAGTCTGATTCCAAACTATATTATAAAAATAACTCAATACGATACAATAAATTCTAGTTACAGAATCTTAGTCAGACTGTTTCCGTGTTGGGTGAGCATTGGGTGAGCGGTGCAGACCACACGGCGTTCACCCATAAAACTGACTGGATTCTACCCAATCCTAAAATCTGGGTAACGGGCGAAACACTCAGAAAATAATGTGTGGTAGAAATTCACGCAAGTTGTCTCGACGGATACTCATTAATGTTGTAAAGAAAGCTCTACAGACATGAGTACCGGTGTGGGTGGATTGGATTCTCGCCTAGTATGAAGTCCTTCAAGGTGCACCGCTGGTCACCCGCTGATTAATCTAGTCTTACGGAGAAGAATTCAAGTGAGATTTATCCAGGTGTGAAAACAGCATTCCATCATGTGGATTGGATTCAGAGAAGGAAACATAAGAATCACGCTATGGCTGTGCAGTTCCAGTTTTGTGATTTGAAGAAACCGTCTCGAACCACTATGCTTACGGGGTATTGATGCAAATACATAGTCTCTCAATGCTCAACAACTTCACATTAAAAGGTACACATAAAGATTCTATTTAGGTAGAATTAAACGAAGCACTGACGAGGGCACACCAGGCACAATCATGGTAGACCAGGATGGCATAACCGTTTGCATTTGAAATTTAATATTATACTGATATTGAACTCAGAATGTTTAATTATATTTTATTAATAGTATGTATATTACTTAAATATCAATAAGGTTGCACAAAACACAATCAAACAATCGCCACAATCGGCACAATCATGGTAGACCAGGGTGGCATAACCGTTCAAGTCCAGCCACATTGAGGTTGGACGTGGTCAGGAAGTGGCCCCACAATTGTGGGGACAGTCCGAAACTGGAATAGGGGATCTTCTCCTATGTCGAGAGTTAGGGTCCGGTACTTGAGCGTATCCCGAAATGGGGACCGTGGTGATTAAATCTGCCCGAATGGTTGACTCCATTCAATAGCAGTAACTCACAATGTTTCCGTATATTAGCCTGGAGCTTTGCAAACCGAGTTAACGTTAAAGTATGTTAAAAATAAGATCATATAAAAATGAACTAATTCTAATTCTCAATATTTATCAAATATAGAAAATGACAAATATTATTTATTTAAAAAACATTTGAAATTTAATATTATACTGATATTGAACTCAGAATGTTTAATTATATTTTATTAATAGTATGTATATTACTTAAATATCAATAAGGTTGCACAAAACACAATCAAACAATCGCCACCAATTCACCAACTGTACTAATTTATTTGATTTTTCTCCACCCCAAAAATTATCACCAGCAAACAAGCATGTTCTTTTCAAAACAAACAACCACGTTTGATCACTTTAACCAACGTCTTATAACACGATTGACGTATTACCAATGCGCCAACGCCGCTTACCTATAATATAAATATAAATATAATAACTATAAGATACATTCCACGCCGATTCGACCAAAGTTGACGCGGTACCCTCATAGATTTTTTTTATATTTTGTTCACGTAATACCCTTAAGCCTTATATAAAGTTTAAATATTACTGCCCATAAATACACCGTTCGCGAGATATAGAGGTTTATTTTTTTCAGTTTTAAACGTACAAGCCTATATTCAAATCCTATTTACTCGGCTTTCGTATTAGTTAGAAAGGTCGGGTTTTTTGCATTTGAAAGAGAATGAAATCAACTATCTACGGTAATTTTTGTTCGTTTTTTCGATTTAATTTTCCGATTTAAATTTTAACGCAATTATAAGAACATTACATACAATAGTTGTAATTTTTTTGAAAAAGATTAATGCAACCGATTTTAAAAAAAGTCAAAATTTGTTAAAAACCCAGATAATTTACTATGTTATAAATGTTGGAAAAACGAACAAAAATTACCGTGGATAGTCCATTTCATTCTCTTTCAATTGCAAAAACCCCGACCTTCCTAACTAATACGAAAGTCGAGTAAATAGCATTTGAATATAGGCTTGTATGTTTAAACTGAAAAATATAAACCTCTATATCTCGCGAACGCTGTATTTATGGGCAGTAATATTTGAGCTTTATATAAGGCTTGGAAAGGGTATTACGTGAACAAAATATAAAAAAATCTATGAGGGTACCACGTCAACTTTGGTCGAATCGGCGTGGAATGTATCATAAACGCCTCAAATATAAATATACTATATTTTTACAATAAAACTTTTAAAATTTCAAAAAAATTAAATGCAAGATTTTGGCGATTTTCACACTTTAACGCACGTTTTAAATTATTTTACTTTATAAAATTAAACATTGATGAGCTATTTAATATTTACATAATCTATATACTATATGCTAAATTAGAAATATCTTTCAAAATGTATGTTAAATATTTATAAAATATAAAGATTTAATTGTATTTTTTGCGCAAAATGAAACATTTAGTGAACATTTCTCTTCATGATATATTTTACATTAAGTTTTATTTGTATATTAATTGTTTATCAAATATATACATTTAAATATTAATTTCCTAATATTATAAAAGCATTTAATACGTCTAGTATTTGTCTAATCCTCTGAAATATAAAATTCAAATAGAAAGTATTTGTTGTGAAATAATGATTTAATAAGTATTTTTTATATTAAAAAACATTGAATATTTAAAATGCATTTAACAAATATCTATTGCACATAGTATGCCACAGGGATTATGTAGAGATTTTGGAAAAATATTGTGTTGGTGGCTGCACACTTCGCCGACCGGACACTATGCTGACCGCGCGGATACTACGCCGAATGTAGACACTACGTGGTCTGGCAGTTTTGGACACTTTGCCGACCGTGGACACTACGCTACTAAATTTTGCTACTGGACTCTTTGCCGACTGTGGACACTACGCTGACCGCAAGCGGTAACCTGTTCATCGATTTTGATATGGTTTTCACAAATATGATATCTATGATGTGTCTACAATATGACCTTAAGTTAGGTTAGGCTAATATTTACGATCGGCAAAGTGTCCATCGGTTGTCTCACTCTAAAGTACCATCACTAAGGCATCGAAATTGGTGCGTGACAAGAAGTGAAGTGCTAAAGCACTAGAACCACTATGCTAAGTTTTCTTTTTTACGTGAGAGATATTCACTTTCGCATTCCTTCCTTTGAAAGACGATAGTGACTATTTCAAAATACACTGCTCTTGTTAAGACGTACAGTCTACAAACTCAAAAGAAAGTCAATTAAGTCAAGAAATCAGATTGTTTCCAATTACGTTTTTGTCTCCGTTCGAATATATAATTTTTAGGCATCTATAAGCAACTCAAGGTTATCAAATATATACCGTTGTTAAATGGGGGAGAAGACTACAGGTCTTCTTAAAGCCTTAAGTCCTTGCACAGGTCTATTTCGTTAAAAGAAATTCAATTTTATGGGTAGAGAACTCGAGTAGATTTTCATTTGTTTCCCTTTGATGAAAGATTTGGAAATAATTTTGCTTGTTTGGAAATTTTCCTTCATATCAAACAATTTTACAGAATGTTCCTTGTATGTTTGATTGGTTGACAAGTACCGACCCGAGGGAGCTGTCGGTGAAGATACAAACCAACACTACTAAAAAAAGCATAAAATGATTCCTGATTTCGGACCGGCTTACAGGCAAGCGGGACTATAGTACGAAGTGCACGTTCGTTGATGAATTAGATTTTAACTGACTGAATATGAGAACAAACTACAAGAAAAGGAAGGTTCGCTACATACTTTAACTCAAAAATTAAAAAAAAGTAAATGAGTAGGCTGTTCTCCAAAATACATAGTGTCACGATTGGGGTGTTGTGACTAGGGACGTCGTTAAGGGTAGAGACAGAATGAAACACAATTCAACTTAACAACATAATGAACATAAAAGACTACAAACTAATACAAAGCATTAGGACGGTCAGGTAACAGGTTCTAAACCTCTTAAGTTAGCAGTAGGGAAATCAGGTAAACACTATATCAACTATACCAGTTTATAGATTCTCTATAGGTAAATTAATATTAAAGCTACTTGCCCGAGGCCAGGCTCCAAGATGAGGGTGGTGAGCTTCCGAAAGAAACTGAGTTGTCTTAGAGCCAAAACCTCGATAATATACGTTTTGTAAACGCAAACTCAGCAGAAACTGGTGAGGAGGATATGGTAATGTGGGCGATAGGTGGCGCGTGTCTAGGGTCACACGTGCGCAAGTAACTGTCTTTCTAAGATATATGATGCAGGTGTACAGTGCAGCTGTATGTTAGGTTATCTTTAGCAGTAAGCTCACACGAGATTAGAAAATGTGTACAACCTTGGAGATCATTTATACTAGTTATCTACCCACAACTAATGCAGCTACTACAGCCACATTTGCAGATGATACAGCCATACTAGCTTCTGACAACAACTATACAGTCGCAACTTAAAAACTGCAGCACAACCTAACACGAATCAAGAATTGGATGAAAAAGTGGAAAATTCAACCCAACAATTCCAAATCATCAAATATTACTTTTACATTGAGAAGAGGAACATGTCCACCGGTAATACTTAATAATGCTCCAATCCTGCAAAGACGTGAAATATCACCTAGACCGAAGGATGACATTAATTTTATTATTAAATTATTATTAAATTATTTCGTCTGTGATAATAGTATGAAAATTGGAATTATGAATTTAAAGGAACTTGATAAACAATGTAATCTTAAAAGATATTGCCCACAATAAAGATATTCTCCAGATATCTCAATATATGTGTGCGGCATTACATCTTTTGAACATGAAATATTATTCAGCCATTTTTTAAATAAGCAATAATATTTTTACGGGTATTATAAACGGTATAAACTACATCGTAACATTAATTTAAATGGTAGTGCGTGATGCTTTTTTAAAGAATTATTCCTTATCTAATGTTGCCTAATTTGACCAAGGAGCGATATATATTCAGTAGGGAACCTATACCTGGAAGATTATTAAATCCGGGCCTGAAGATATGTCTGAAGAAGATGAATAGGGAAACATATCTTCGGGAAGTAAGTATATGTATAGAATGTAAATTATTTAGATTAAGTTATACAGGGTAGAAGGAGTTACTATGGGTTAATTTTAAGGGGCGATAGAAGACATCAACAGGAAAAAAAATGTGTCATACAACTTTGTTCTATGACGTACCACCTTTTCAGAAAAAAATAATAATGTTGTAATAAAATTTTTTCGTATGATCAATCGTTTACGGGCTAAATCGGGTTTTTTACATTTACAAATTTTTTAAAAAATTGAATTTTTATATGTAAAAAAATCAGATTTTACGCGTAAACGATTGATCATACCAAAAAATATTATGAAGATTTTTTGTTGTGCTAGATGAAATGCATCTTCCGACGGCGCCCCATAATTAAACTACTATTGTTAACGATGTAAAATGATGTCACAGTTTCCAACTTTATTATTTTTGCTGAAAAAATATTAAAAACTGAAAAAACTTTTTGTTGCTTTTGATGTCATCTATCACCACTTAAAGTTAGCCCATAGCAACCCCTTCCACTCTGCAAATATATGCATGCCTCCTACATCGATTTCTCAGAGTCACTTTTCTGAAGATGGCACTTACATATAATGTAAAATTAGATAAATAAAATTAGAATATTGTCCTAAATATTATATAAACACCCATTCATTGTTTTACTAGTTTCATAGCTTTTAATGCAGCCTTGTCTTATTACAATGAAAAAGTACAAGTTTTTGTTACTATTGACTGTAGTGTTATTATTTATTAATGACTGTTACATGGATGACCCTGACAAGGTAACTAACGCAGAATATCCATTCCACTGCAATTAGATATTATTCGAGAGAATATCTTCATGGTCAATTGGTCATGTATATGGTATTACAAATGAGCTAGAGAAGAGTATATTAAAAATTTTCCATTTCGTACAATTAATACAACTTGTAACAAGTCAAACTAGTACTTTATAAATGTTAGTTATTAAAAATTTATCAAATCTGGCAAACGTGGGACGCAAAAATAACACCAAAGCATGTGTTTAAATATGTACTACGTAATATGAAATACGGTCTAGTGATTATTTTTTTATACTCAAGCATGTTATTGTAACATCCGCTATGAACATTCCAATAAAATAACAGAGGTTATGTATTACACCTTAATAACACAAAAACAGTATCGAAGTGATAAAAAAAGCACATCAATAATGCAGATTTTAAAGTACCTACATATCTTAGGTTAGAATTTTATATGAACCGCCTTAATAGAAAGTTGAAATAGGCTGCAATCTTGAAAAGCAAACGATATATGTAGATCGGTGATATAGAAAATATGAATAAGTAAATAAAAAAAAATACAAATTACTTTGGTTCAGTAATTTCAAAACAATTTGACAACTGTTGACTTTAGTAATTTTAATGAATCCCAAATAGGTTAATACTGTTTATGTGTATTATGTAAAATTTAACCTTCCATAATATGTTCATTTACAAAATAGTAAATAATAGTTCATTTTTACAATAATATTACATTGACATACTAAACGGTTACCACACGTATGAAACATCTACCAACTGAAGGTATTTTAACAAACATGTTTTGACTAATAATTAAGGTAACTGTAATCAGCTAAAATAGAGAAAAGGAAAAAAAAGAAATATTATTCAAATATATGTAATTATGAATATATAAGAAACTGTTTATATAACAAAAAAGTGAATATTTTTAATTTTGTTTTTTTTAATATTTAAAATAGGTGGAGATTTAAAAGTTTGACATTGTATGGCCAGAATTTTATAAGACAATTAAACAGAGTAATGCTCCAAAGAAAATATTATTTAGAGAGAGTTTTGCTTGCCAGTAGAATCACAGTCTGTTTTAGACCAATCATCATTAGGGATTTAAGCAAATTGGGCATTGCCCAAGCAACCCAAAAGTAAGAGTTATCAAAATAATCAAAATTATAAGGGTAAAGTAAAAATATCAAGTAGAATAAGCAAACAGTAATTAATCGAAGTACTACGAATTCAACATTCTTCATATTCAAGTTTGTACTTTCAAAGTTTCAAAAAGGTTTAAAAGTTTTGTTTTTCAAGACTTAGAGCTTC
Source organism: Agrypnus murinus (assembly GCA_929113105.1). Taxonomy (NCBI): domain Eukaryota; kingdom Metazoa; phylum Arthropoda; class Insecta; order Coleoptera; family Elateridae; genus Agrypnus; species Agrypnus murinus. The sequence continues at coordinate 90,669,964 of OV816023.1, read as the reverse complement.
TAAATTATAGAATCCCAGAATAAGAATTTCAACCACTCCCTCTGTCCAAAAGTAAGTGCCCCACTTTAAGTTTAATTGGAATTTGTAGTTAACGGTATTTAATAAATGACAATAATTGATGGTGAGATTTGACATTAAATTAAAAGTGGCATTGGTCATTGGTTGAATGTTAATCATAACCAAACAATCAAGAAAGACAAGAACGTGCAACGGGCTTATGTTGTACGCCTATCATTATAGCAATAGTCTAATTGTTCAGATTCTCATGTAGGAAATAACAAAGGGCCCACGGTTGGCTCGGGCTTGGGACGATGCTACAAGCCTACAATCCAAGAATGGCCCATGACTGGTCTAAAATCGGGATGATAACTCTGTGCCAAGCTTGTTAATGAGTCATGGCCCTAGATTAGTGATACATCTTGCCCCAATAGTGAAGGCCAATATAGTGCCGACGCTAATACTGAGTCTTGGTGCAAGGTAAATAACCAATATTTGTGCAGATTGCGATTCGTGTAGTGGACGAATGTTTTGGTCCAGAACTTAAATTCATAAATGATTCATCAATTACTTTAATTCATTTAATTATTAGTAAGATAACAACGTAACTTAAAAAATGTGTGACATAAGAACAAATATGAGACTGATTCTATATGAAATTAATAAGATTTTAAGTGTTAAACAAATAAATCTTAAAGAAAAGTGGTTTAGAAAATTATTAATGCTAAGTTTAATTTTTACCACTAAAAATTGTATTTATTTTTATTAGCGTTCATAAACATTATTTTATTAATAATATTACAAAACGGTTACGCACGCATATAAACATATCTTAGCAACATAACCTTAAACGTAACATCACTCATGGTAGGCGGATGAACACTGATTAAGCCGGTAAAAGCCTCCCCTTGCCGCTGCCGCGTTACTTACTTTTCATATGTGTGTTTGTTTCAAAGAAACGAAGCGGGCGAAAATTAATTATAAGTTGATATAATAAAGGCAGAAAACTTCACAAGCTTGATTTGGTAGAATATGTAAAGATTGGCCCAAACTGGTTTCAAGGGTAAGAAACCAAATTTAGAAACACTAAAATTGGTTGAAGCTTGTGCAAACAGTAAGGAACCCAGACTAGGTCGCTGAAGGTTGGGCAGAGATTAGAGAACCCAGAATGGGTACCGAGGCGTTGGTTGGACCTTGAGCGACGACAAAGCAGCCGAGCCTTGAGATCTGGAGGTTGACCTAGGCTTGGACTAGTGTTGAATGAACGACATTTGGTTAGCCAATAATCAGCCAAGCTGGAGCCTGTTGCCAAGACTGGCAGTTCCTACATGGATTGTTCTAATTCCCTTACCTGTAAATTATGTTGAAATTTCTTAAGAATGTTAGGAACCTGGACCATTCTTAGAATAGAATACAATTTAGTGACCTTCTCATTTGCTTCACGATAGAATTCTCCCTAATTAAGTCCATAGGACTTACCGGAAAATTACAGAACCAGTTTAAAAACCAGCCAATCACTAGCTATTGTCGACGAGCTGTTTACTTAGTCATCATTACATAAAAAGTTAGCTATGCACTAATGCTGCATTGATTATATGAGCATCTTTGTCCTTCTAAACAGATCTGGGAATACTATATACAGTTTTGAAGATCTCACGAGTCACTTTTTCTGTTGCCCCATGTACTTTATAAGCAGTACTATCCAGATTAAGATCGAATATTTAATAAAGCAGATTTCTGTACACCAAATAGGTATTTTCTCAATTATACAACAATGATGGTCATTCTTGGTAGCTTTGAAATACATAATCAAAACATTAGTATGGGTCATACAAACTGCCACAACAGATTGCGTATTATACGATATAGTAATAGCATAGATTAATTTTTTTAGCATTATGTATTCGGTTCAATAAACCAAAGACAAAGTTAGGAATAAATTGGTGAAAATGTTGTGGAAATGATGTTCATAAATCAATGTTAATTGGCCAATTATTATCGGTAGTACTACAAGGAAAAAATAAGAAATTCCCAGAATGAGAAGCTGAATTTGAAGCAAAACAAGAAGTTACCTACTCATCAACTGCTCTATTAAACAGCAATCACCACCATGCAGGCTAACTGATCGAAAAGATCTCAGTATCTCTATCCATAAAGTCACTGCGATTGTACTGTTGCGGATCAACACGAATGAAAATGAAGAAAGAATATTGTACCAATTGAACACAGCTTCTTGGCATCGTATGCGGTAGGGATTTGTACACTTTTATATCAACATTGGGAAATCTATTTAATACAGAGAGCAAAAATCTATTTGAGGAACTGCAGTAATTTTGCAGAGTGCACAGTGCAGACTACACCGACCTTAGCTGTAACCTAAGTGGGCAGTCACTGCTGCACAGCCCAGTTTTGGCTTGATTACGTCAACTATTCAATTATTCGCTAAAACATTATTTCATAAGCTAAGTTATGCTCTAAGTTAACACTTCCTCTCTGGTAATGCTGGCCGTCATTTTTTTTAAATACTGATTGGAAATCTTTAAATTAAACTCGCCTATTCTTAGATGTATAAATGTGAAAAATTATTCGCCTTTGTTGAAAGCATACTAAATAATCTTGAAAACCCATTAAAAGTAATAAGATGAAGATAAATGAAGATTGGGTGAAGTAGACTTTATTACGGAGAAATCTTTTAAGTGTCTATAAATTAACGTATCTATGTACATATAATTTCCAAAACTTATTATAGTGATATATAGTCACATACTATTGTAATAATATTTAGAGCTAGTATTCTTCTTTGTTCAAAGATCAGACATCTCAGGTGACATTCTGGAAAATTTTATTTAGAATCTTGTTTACGTTTGGTTAAAATATGAAAGTACCTATGTATCACAAGGTCCACCATATAATAAAATCGAAAAGTATGTACTGAGACGCTTACTTCACAAGTAATATTTATTTTGTAAGAAAATTAAACACAGCTAAAACTACCCTACCTTACATTACTTTTAAAATTATGTAACTGTGGCTTCATTCTTCATTAGTAATGTAACAGCAATAATAAAACTAGTATAAACTTTCTTTAGCGAAACCAATTGCAGTTTCTTTGACATTTATTTCAGGTCAATTATTAAGACATAAAGTTTTCTTTCGATTAATAACCGGAACGTATTTGAAGAAACATTATATCTTCTATGCAATTTCAATATTTAATTTACATTGCATAAGACTTCAATTAAGAAAATAATAACAGTTTTCATCAACACTACAAAAGTATGGTTAAAGAAAGAGAATGTTGTAGTTACTCATTTTCTGTTATCTGATTTTGTAAATAAATGTAAATAATTAATCTCGTCTTCTTTAGCGTTAGATGCAAGTTTATAGATGGTATGCCCACCATGGATGTAAATATCTTCACGAATATAATTATACATTCGCGTAGGTACAATTAGTAAGATAAATAATCTAAATAAATATAGTGATAGTTACATTTAAATAATTATTTAATATCCATTTAATAATCATCATATAAACCATTTTAGTCAAAACGCAGACTTGGATTTTGACCTCTTTGGTGAGCAATACCGTCCATATAGGTCATTCAAAGCCAAAAACAATGTTTGATATGGTAGTCATTATCAGTCCGATGAATTTCAGAGCTAACATCACTGCCTTCGGTGAAAATAAACATTGCTACATCAGCTCTTCGCAGTCACGATTTATATAATATAGACTAATCATAATTCTTGCCAGGCTCGTAGCCAGGGGGGCTCGTGCGACTGAACCCTTCCCACAGAAGCATATATGCGACAAATATTTTCACTACAAAGTTTATTTTATTGTATAAAAGATTTTTTTTTGTAATTATATTTTATTTAATATGTTACCCCCCCCCCCCCCCCCGAAAGAAAGTCTGGCTACGGGCCTGATTCTTGCATCAACTATTATCAGAAATCCTAAACGATCTGTATATCATTGCGTTCGACAAAAAAGAAGAATTCTCATACCAACCATGCGAAGTCGAGAACCGTATCTACAGCCCACAATTCATCATCCATGCTTCGGCGCACAAAACCAAGACCTTACACTCCATAGTGTAGTTTATAATAATGCACATTGCACAGGTTTACAATCCATAGTCAGCGCTTACGTACTACAGCCTAGTATAATCTGCATTTAAAGTTTTACAAATCCGTAGGATCAATAAGTGGCCAGAGTGAGACTGGGACATTTTCCGAGTGTTATTTTTTTAATTTTAAAGCATATGTATTATAAAACACTTTTCCTTAATTTCTTTCTTACATCAATCACATCTTTACGATATCTAGATAAATATAAAATAAGGTTCACTTTCCTTAGACTAATCCAACCTGTCTTAAAGTTTGTCTATTTTCAGTAGTCTATGACCTACAGCTTATGATCTACACTCGAATCTATAATCTGTTGTCTGTAGTCTACAGTCTATACATCATAATGTGTTATCTGTAGGGTGCAATCTATATGGTTTACGTTACAGCCTATGGTGTACTTGTAGCTCTAACGTGTAGATTATAGTTAATGGTTTATATTATTCGGACTATAGTTTAATTTCTGCGCTATAGTCTATCGTGTATATTTTATAGTCTGTAGTTTATATTATATAGTCTACGCTCTATATACAATAATCTATGATCTATTATTTATGGTCTATTAAATGTGGTCATAGTCTATGATTTATTATTTGGAGCCTGTAAGTCACAGTAGTAGTACATGGTTTACAGTGGATGGCCTAGGACCTACGATTTATTAACTACAGTCCACAGTCTGCAATTTACGTTTCTAGTTTATGGTTAATAATTTAATGCACGTTATCTTTGGCATATTCTCTTGCTTGCAGTCCATTGCATGTGGTCTATAATCTGTAAACCGTGGCTGTGTCTATAGCCTACTGTATAGACGAGTCGAGCCTATGTTCTTCAATCCATAGTTTCTAGTCCAGTTTGTAAATTATTAGATTTTAATCTAACGTACCTATATAATGTTATATAGGTAAGTTAGACTAGAAACTATGGATTGATGGCTGCTTCGATGGAAGGTTCGAGTACTTCCGATACAACCGACGACGATTTTGTTGTTCAGTTTGTAAATTATTAGATTTTGATCTAACGTACCTATATAATGTTATATAGGTAAGTTAAACAACAAAATCGTCGTCGGTTGTATCGGAAGTACTCGAACCTTCCATCGAAGCAGCTGAATTTACAGTCGTGACGATAATGCAATTTTAAATTTACATACAGAGCAAACTAAATAGAATTATTTGTCTTTAAAAAATTGTTGTAAACTTATATAAATTGAAATAATAAAATGTTTCAAAATACAGTCTCATTCGCAGATTTACATTACTTAAGTAACATTTAACAAACACTAGATCGAACAAATAACCAATTATAATAAATAAACATTTGACAATTGCAATAAGCAACGAAATCAGTGCTTATATGCAGTGTATGCAACACATTTGAATCGGTATTACCTTTCCACGCAAGTTTAATGAGTCTAATTTAAAATAGTACACTAAATAATTATTCTTTTTGCTGTTCGTAATTGATATTCAGCTTTAAGTTGATTAAGTATTACAAATTTAAATAAACGATAACCATAATTTTATCAAAATATTTTTGTTAGCATTGGTTTTTATTTTTAATGAATTCTTAAGGGAAGCATTGCTTCCATGGACCGCACGCCACTGGTGGTACCTGTACTCTGTGTCTGTATTTTTCACGTATGTATTATTGCAATAAACTTTATCATTATTATTATCAGTAGCACCTAATCTAAACTCTATAGTTTATGACAATTTTTCATGATCATGGTACAGTCTCTGATCTATACTCTATAGCGTGTGGCCTATTGTGTGTATTTAGGTTTATAAATTACAGTCTCTAGTAAATATATGACTGATAGTCTATTTCAGTTTATAACTTATGGTTTGCAATCTACCGTCAATAACCTACGTTTCTAGTCTGTGGTATGAGGTGTATGGTATTTAGACTACATATGTATTATATGCTGCATACAAATGTATGGTCTACAATCTCTGTATAAAATTGATGCTGTATAAATAGTCCACAGTCTACGAAGTATACTCTACAGTTTCTGACTAAGGTCTACGTATATTGTACATGTTCGGCAGTATGCTGACTATAATGCAGTTTAAAGTTGATAGCCTATTGTCTATGGCAATATGTTTTAACCTTCCTGTTTGTTAATGGTCTATGGTATTTGCGCTATGGTATATAGTCTATAGTGTACAGTCTATACTCTATACTGTCTAAAGTCTATAGCATATAGTTCATGGTCATCTGTTTATGGTTTCTGGTGCGTGTATAGTCCGGAGCCGAACATTCCGGCGCGGTCGTTTAGGCGCGGGAAACATCGGCGCGGGACACATCGGCGCGGAGACTCTTCGACGCAGGCCAGTTAGGTGCAGGGACACTTCGGCGCGGAAACAGTTACAGGTAATAAATACATGATCGATGAAAAAAATATTCGATAAATACGGATTGATAATAAAAAATCAATATTAGCCAATGAGCAACAGCTCATATGTACTGCCAAAGAGCTTATAATTTATTATAAACTGTTCTGATTGTTTACAAAGAATAGCATGTTTAATCAAAAATATTTACTTCTTCTTAATCTTTATCCCCTTATGCAGAGATTTGCCGGAGAATTTTGATTTTAATGTTTTAGTAGTTCAGAAAAATAAATTTTTCTTAAATGATTGCGCAAAAATGATATTGTTAGTAAGTTTTAAAAAATCGAAAACTTTATAAAATCAATAAATTAAGGATCAGGTTACTATCATTAAATGACTTGATGTAATGTAATGTAAAAGAGTATCGAACTAATGATGATAAATACGTGGCCCACTTCACGAATTTTGTCTCAGTAGGTAATACTTATAAATGGATACTGCTTAGTGCTTACGAGGGTAGATTGAAAAGTTTCCGGAATGGGCAAGAGATGGCGCGCGTATCGTGAAATTGTTATGATGGTTGTCAAGGCTAACCTATTTTAGGAAAGCTGTCAAATTTTCAGACACGTGCGTCGTTCCGTTTATGTTTACTAGGATATCTTGTGAAGCAATTCAGGCACTTTTGCAAAAATGGATAAAAACGAATTTCGTGCAGTCATCAAACATTTCTGGATGGACGGGAAAACGGCGACGGAGATACGAGATATTTTGCAGAAAGTTCATGGCACATCCACACCTTCATTTTCGACTATTAGTTTCTGGGTGAGCGAGTTCAAACGTGGCCGTACGAGCACCAAGGATGAACCACGCAGTGGACGTCCAAAAACGGCCACAAATGAAGAAATGGTCGATAAAGTCCATGATCTCGTGTTAGCCGATCGACGAGTGAAGTTGCGCGAAATAGTAGAGACCACGGGCATCTCATATGAACGTGTGCAAAATATCGTGCACGAACATTTGGGCATGAGGAAGCTCTCGGCGCGATGGGTGCCGCGTTTGCTGACTATGGACAACAAGCGAAATCGTGTGACCACTTCGAAAGAGTGTTTGGCCTTGTTAAATCGTAATCCAACGGATTTTTTTCGCCGATTCGTGACCGTGGACGAAACATGGATCCACCACTACACACCAGAAACCAAGCAGCAGTCGAAACAGTGGATTTCTCCAGGCGAATCTGCTCCGAAGAAGGCAAAGACTGTCCCATCTGCTGGAAAGGTCATGGCCACCGTTTTTTGGGATTCGCAAGGTGTGATACACATCGACTTTTTGCAGAAGGGAAGAACTATCACGGGACAATACTACAGCGATTTATTGGATCAATTCAACGGCATTTTGAAGGAGAAACGGCCTCATTTGCAGCGAAAAAAAGTGCTCTTCCATCACGACAACGCGCCGGCCCATTCATCCCGAATCGCCAATGCTAAATTGGTTGAATTGGGCTACGAGGTGGTGCCGCATCCCCCGTACTCTCCAGACCTGGCCCCGTGCGACTTCTTTTTGTTCACAAACATGAAGACTTGGCTCGGAGGCAAGCGCTTTACGTCAAATGAGGAGGTCATCGCCGCCACTAAAGCTTATTTTGCAGAGTTCCCGAAATCATATTTTTCTGAAGGCTTAAAAAAGTTGGAGCACCGCTGGGAAAAGTGTATCGCCCTGCAAGGATATTATGTTGAAAAATAAAAACAAAAACCTGTTCAATTACTGCGTTTTCTTGCCCATTCCGGAAACTTTTCAATCTACCCTCGTATAGTTCAGTGCATAAGAAAGTCAAGAAGCGCTGGAATAAGACAATTTAACCAATCCAAGCAAAATTCTGGAATTAACAATGTGTATGTGTGTACATAAATATAAAAAAAGGTTACACTGATAACAGAGTAGCTTGTCCAAAAAAATTAGAATAAGTTTTTTTTTAATATCTCTGAAAGCTTTACCCTAATTTGGAAGGAAAAAATCTACATGCACTAAACTGTCTTTTCGTCGAAGTCTGCCTGCGCCCAAGTGTCTCGCGCCGAAATGTGCCTGCGCTGAAGTGTGCCTGCGCCGAGATCTCCCTGCACCGAATTGTCCGCGAGATGGCCGCACCCAAATGTCCTAGACCGTGTATAATCTGTAATCTATAGTCTATGATATACATCTATAGTCTATAATCTTCGTACCTATATTTAATACATCATAATAAATACAAGTGGAATAACTGTAACATAGGCTAACACTACTTACATTGAAAATCTAAATCCATATTTTCAACTGGCAAATTAACCCTTCTGTTTAATCGGGGGTACATTTTATTAACACACAAGTGTACTTGCTCTTAGCGCTACGATGAAATGACCAAGTATGGGGGTATTATTTCAGTACGTGGCTACTTATCAATTCTAAGATCGTGCATAAAGATGCCAATTCATTCTTAATAACACCTGACATATAATTTAATAATTCCAAGAACTTGATTTTCTACCCTTATGTGCCGTTTTTGTCCAGTGTGCGTCGTAACGGGGGGGGGGGGTAGCTTATAACATTTTCCTTATTAACATGTAGTCGCTTCCTATTAGCCGCTGTTAGCCTTTTAAATTCTGATTATGTCTATTGTACATTACATTAAATATACGAACCAAGCAAAAATAAAATTTTAATAAAAATATCAGTTACACCCTGTATAGTCTATGGCTTATAGTATATGATAGTAAATCTCTAATTAATTACTATTCTTTTGTTAATATATGTTTATTCTCGGTCCTGAATACCTGAATATGTTTTTTGTTGCTGTAAATCTTCTATTCTGCAGAAATATCGAAAAAGTCACTGTAAATTATAGTTAACAAAACTTTTTGAATTGCATACTAAAGACTACCATCACGAGTGTCAGTCAAATGATATACGTCTATATTACTGAATCCGTTTCTTATTAAGCAAACTCCACTTGAAGACGGAATAAAGAGGTCAATTTAGATACTGCACTTGGTTAAAAGTGAATACTTACTAGAATATCGTTTGAATGAATTGAGCTGTCTATCGGTTATTATTATAAAACTACTTCAAAAATACTGTGAACATCTTGAGCTGTCCTACCTGTACGAGCTATTAAGACAGAATAAATAATTATTCTAGCCCAAAAGATTACCATTAGACTATTTATAGTAACTAATAATACACAAAACATTGGCTGACACCATTTATGAGATTGTTTAGGAAATTTGCAAAACAAAAAATTGGATTCTGTTGAATTGATTTGTGATTTTGTTATCATTCTTACAATGATATATTTCTGTTCAATGTTCTGTCTAAATTTTACTTGTATTGTTTTCTGAAACTGCCTTCTATTGTGATAGAATACTTCTATGTTGCTAATGCTGAGTATAATGACTCTGATGGTTATGCTGTCAGAAAACGATTGTCGTTACATTACTATATATATATTTGGTATGATATTTGATAGTTTCAAAGAAATAATTTAACGGTTTTTACCTTATAATTGGATTAAACAAAAAAGGTACACTGATGTGCATGATTTCTAATGATTTTTTTGCACTAGCCTCTAATTAATCTTGTTTTCTATTTCTTGTTCCAAGCAGATTAAAACTTTGGAATGGTCGTGAACAGCGATTTCCAAAGAACTGAACCCACCCACTGAATATACCACTTCAATTGTCATCGACGCCATTCAGAAGTTCAAGGAACGATTGAGCAATAAAAGAGCGTTGGGAGCAGATCATAGAGTAAACTGGCTAATCCGAAACTAGATGTAAAGGCAGAGTCTGTCGTAACGCCAACCCCAGTCCGAGACGTGACCAAGAAGCTGAACTATTCCCACTTACTAGTACAGAAGGTCAAGAAGTAAACTCAAATCTATAAGGTCAAGTTGATCCCATTGTTTTGGCCCGATTTGGCCTCAGCTGGTAATATCAGGAACACTTAGATTTTGTTCGGAAGGAATTCAACACTCCCAACTGCGTCAGCTGAAGCCAATAGAAAAACACTGGGGGATAGTGAAACGGTAACTATTGAAGACACGCTGGGTCGTGAAAAACTTAAGGTGGGTTGCAAATAAAATTATTTCCTTTTGCCACTTATTGCAAATACTGGAACACGAAATCTAAACTAATTTATAATGTGTGTGTTTCTGATCATTTATTTAACATTCTATTTTGAGTATGCATATTGAGAAATCTCGAATTTCGTCTTGAAACACGTCGATTTTCTATATTTTTCCATATTTCATTTGTTTTGAAGCTATGACATCGCTAATTTTTTTTATATGGAAACCTCCAGTTTTTTGTTGGGATTTCGATAGACCGTGTAATTGTCGAAACCAGGGGCGGGCAAACGGTCGATCGCGAACAGTTCGATAGTCGGTCGCAGACATTTTAAACAATTTACTAGGTTAATTTCCAATCTCTTATTTAATCAAGAATTTGAGAGACGATTTGCAAATCTCAATAATCTTCACCCGATTTTTGAATTTATTTCATTTCCTTTTGGAGAATTCGATAATGAGGATATTTCGTCAAATCTAGCTCATACTTTTCAATTGAATTTATCGGATCTAGAGTTAGAAATTTTAACAATACAATCAGATATAATTTTGAAAGCACGTGTAAATAAAAATGATTTTTGGAATTTATTACCAGAAGAAAAATATCCATTATTGAGATAGGTGGCAATGAGCATATTTGCATTTTTTGGTTCTACTTATCTATGTGAAGCAGCGTTTTCTCAAATGAAAAACATCAAATCGCAATTTAAGAGTTCTCTGACTGGTGACCACTTAATGGCATCTATTCGATTGTGCATCAGTAGTGTTGGAAAATGCACGAGCATTTAGTTTTGGAAAATATTCCTGGAGCACAAACGAGAAAAAACGATAATAAACCCTCAAAAGTAAGCAGGACTGTGGAGAATATACCTTTAACTTGCAAATATATACCCAAAATAAGAATAATTTCAAAAGTTCTTGAAATATTCTCAAAATGCTGAAAATGCTTGAATGTTCTCCAATTTTCCTCTTCTCATTTATAATGCTAGTTGTAGTTAATTTTACTGTTGGAAGGTAACAAAATGTGTTCATAAAAGGTGCTCTAAATTCTAATCTTTTTCTATCTATTAGAATGAGATAAAGCCATCTGTTTTCTTCTTGATTTTAATTAGAACTTTAGTTATAGACTCCTTTAATCATGGTATGTGAATATGTCTCATTATATTTAGACTAGAAGCTGAGATATGCACCTTTACGCCTACTGGACACAACGATGACCGCGAATACTTCGCGGACCGAGGACACTACGCCGACTCTTAAAATCAATTTTGCTACTAGACACTTTGCCGATTATAGTGAATACGCTGACCGAGGACATGGTCGGCGTAGTGTCCACGGCCGGCGTCCATCATCATATAAGTGTGCACAAGTAATACATTTTAAAAACTGTACTAACATTTGTCACTTTTTGTACAAACAAAATTTTAAAAGTTTAAGTGTAAAGTTTATATATAACTAGAACAAAAAACAAAAGAGGCGCTAACGGGCGGTTACCCAAATTTCTTGTCAATGTTTTCAAAGGCATATATTGTGCAAACTATGCTTATAAAAGTGTCTGTCTTTGGAACACCCGTCGCCGACAGCAGCTGCAACACGTGTACATTTTGCGTGGACATGCGGTTTAGGATCATTTAGTTGCGGTTTTATTATCGATTTTTTAATATTCTTGTTTATGCTCGTTTGTGCTGTATTATTATGAAAATTCTCGAGAATTATTATGAGAACGGTCACGAACGTGCTTGATTATGCTTCCAACAGCTGCGAGTAACACGTGTACATTTTGCGTGGGCATGCGGTTTAAGATCGTTTAGTTTCGGTTTATTATCGATTTCTTAATGTTCTTGTTTATGCTCGTTTGTGCTGTATTATTCTGAAAGTTCTGGAAAAATATTCTGAGAACGTTCGCGAACGTGCTTGATTATGCCCCCTAAGAGAACGTTTTTTTTATACAATTTTATCATGCGCGAACGCTCGCGAACGTTCTCATCAGCATTTTCAGAACGTTCTTTCGTTTACAACACTATGCATCAGTGATTACAAACCTAACTTTACAAGACTTGTTGATAAAATGGGATGTCACGCATCTACATCAAAAAATTAATTCAAAATATTTATCAATAAAGTACATTGCACAAAATAGTAAATACAATGTATTTAATATATTATTATCAATAAAGACCTTAATTAAATTTTTATTTGTTTTTAATTTAACCCTTTTTCGAAGTCGATCGCGCATAAATAAGAAAAATTAATGTCGATCATACCAGTATTAAGTTTGCCCACCCCTGGTCTAAACGATACTATATAGATTTTCCCATCTTATATAGGAAACTTCTTGAAACTTGAGAAGAATGCTCATGAATGTTAAGTACTTAAGGTTTACAATTATACGAGCTTTCTAACCTTTATAAAGTCTTCAACTCAATCCAAATATTCAATTCAGAATAGAATTGGAAGAAAATAACATATTCAGTTTCTTGGATATAGTTTGTTAAAATATCAATTATAATAACAATAATTAAATTATTATAATCAATTATAATAATAATAATAATTAAAATAACAAATATGCAAGTGCGCCTGCGCCGAAGTGTTCTTGCGCCGAATTGTCCGGCGCCAAACTGTCACAGCGCCGAAACGGCCGCGCCCAAATGTCCTAGACCGTGCATATGTATGTCATTGTGAATCTCGTCTGTTGGAAGAAATTTCGGTGTAAAATGGCTCTTTTAAGTGGAAGCTAAAGCATGCAGATTTTAATCATGGGAGTAAAATAAGCAGTCGGAAAGAAGTTTGCGCTTTATTTAATAGTACATAGACCATAAATTACAAGATTTGCAGTTAGTAGAATTGCCACAAAGTACAATGAGGTGGGAAATGTATTTAGTATGAAGGAAGGGAAAGATCTATCAAAACCTAGACGCCCGAAATTACCCCGCCCGGGGTAAATGTACGCCCGAAGTACAGATAGATATATTGTTCGAGCTACAAGAAACCCTAGAATACTCTATTAGAGAGGCTATAAGAGAGCTACTACAGCGTAGTTGGTCCCTAACAGGTGAGCGTGTAAATATCTCCAGCACTAGCCCGGAGAGCTAGCAGAAAATTGATAGCAACCCCGCTCTCACCAGTAAGAACTGATGGTAGGCTTAACGCAGGTATGTCAAATCTGCAACAGATAAAAAATAACTTATATACTAGAGAGATAGCGTTGAACAATACTAGCAGTCAAGCAGCTGCAGTAAAAGCTTATTCACGAATTATCAGTAGACGATTGGAGTTTTGTGGCAAGCTAATGATAGCAGATCAAGCAGATAAATTGATCATCAAATCTTAGGTCTATTCTTTTTTAATAGTCTCTAACTCGATGTCTAACAACAAAGTATTAAAAGTTTACGCCATATGGAAAGCTTTTTTATTTTCCATTTCTCAGAAAATCAAAAAAATTTCTTACTAAAAGCTAGCGCATCTTCTAAAACCCAAAATGCAACCATAATATTTTAAAATTTGAATTTGGTTTAAGAGTAAGTCAAACATTGTTATTTAAGAGAGTTACTTAGAGAGTTATTATGAAATTGTTCGTTTTCTTGGTGCAAAGTTTTTGTTTTATTCCGTACATAATTAGGATCATGACATAACCAATACAAGCGAATGACTTATTTAAATGAATTTACTGTTATAGTATTTCCGTACAGCCCAGTTACTGGCAAATATGAGGTTGGTTTGATGTATTTCACGTTTACCAGATGTAAAGTAGATTCTGTATAGTATATCTGTAATAACGTCTACAGTTATCCATATTCATAAGATTAGGTGCAGAAAAACTTAAAACGAAACTTTAGAATTGTAGGTTAGGTTAGGATGTTTGGTTTACAAAACTGGTGCTTTGCGTTTCACAAATCTTCTACTAGAATTTTCAGTGATCATACTTACCAACCGTAATCTAACCATTGGTTGTTGAATAGTAATTTACTATTATCAACTATAATACATAAACAAAGTTATGACAACTTTGATTTTCATTATCCTAATTATTTACAGGGTTAAATATCACCTTTGCACCAAGAAAGAAACAAACAATTTCGTAATAATTCTTAATGCACTTTACAAATCATATCAGGACTCACAGACTCAGAGTCGCGTGAAACATTTTATAAAATTTTCAATAAATACATTAAAAGCAGTAGTCCCTTAGAATCAATGACCCTTATGAATATTCATTAAAAAAAATTGTTTTAGATTTTAGGTGATGCACCAACTTTTACTTGGAATAAGAATTCCTGAGAAATAGATAATCAAAAAGTTTTCCACATGGAGCAGACTTTTTGGCACTCATTGTATAATATATACAGAGCGCGGCAAAAGTATGATAGATACCAAATAAAATTGAAACTAATAATCTTTTGTGAACGTCATTTTCTTTTATAAAATTGCACTATACCTATGTCAAAATTATTTGTTTTTAAGTGATAACGTCATCAGAATCCTTTAATGGCAACCGTTAGTTTTTTCCCTGACTTAGATAGATGAGACTATACAAACTTTGATACTTTATATAAGAAGATTTTCGAACAATAAATTATTCAATGTTTAGAAACTCATTGTGAACAGATTTTATTAATAATATGGACTAAAACAGACAAAGAAAGGTTTTTTAGGAAATTGATCAGATCAGGGAAAGTCCTGATTGGATGGTTGAGACGCACACCTAATATCCACAAAAAGTGAACTTTGGGCTGGAATAGTTGGCAGCAGAATAATAGGTCCTTTTTCCTTAGACAGGAACCTTGCTGTGAGAAAGGTATTTAGGGTTTCACCAAGTGACTTATTTCAGTACTTTTATATTTTACACAAACTTTAATCATTGTTTTCCTGCAACGTGGATGGGTAGATGGGGGACCGTCTAAGATTTTATTCATAATGTCTTAAGATAATTTGTGGATAGACCTTTTTATTGTCAAGAAGTTTTTTTAACCATTTTGATTCCTGAAGTTGTTTTCACATTAGAATATTTGATTTATTTTGCCTTTATTTGTTGTTGCTTATTTATTGTTTCTTTTAATTGTTAATTAGAATTTAAGTTTATTTTTGCATTCTAATAAAAGTGTTTCTATTTTCTAAACATTTAATGATTTATTTCTCAAGAATTTTCGTATGTAAGGTATCAAAATGTTTATACTGTCAATTAGGCTAGGGCTCGACAATACATCAGCATCGGCGCCGATTGTCCAAAAATTCAAACATCGGCATCGACATCGGCTATCAGCAATTTCTGATATTTCATTTGTTTTTTGAATTATTTTGTTTTGCTTCAACTAATTTAAGCATCGGCCATCGACTTAGACAATTGAAGGATCTATCCAAATCATGGAAAAAATTAGGTGTTCCCATTTAAAGAAATCTTGATGACGTTAGCACTTAAAAACAAATTAATGCAGGAAAAAGGTTTTAACGTACAAAGGCAAGTGCATTTTAAAAACAGAAAATCAGCATGTTTAAGGATTTTAAAAAAGCGTTAATTTCAATTTTATTTGGTGTTTCCTACTTTTGACGCGCTTTGGGTATGCTTATATGTATACAGTGTGTCGTAAATTAGGCACCGTTAAATCTTTTTTATTTTTTATCCAATTTGAACAAAACATTTCTCAACAACAAAGAAAAAACAATCGCCCCTTTTAAATACAAAGGCCACGTGTTGCCAAAAAATGGAGAAAAACGAAAAAATCAACTTGTTTTTATAGGAAATTTCTACTAACAAAAGTTGTTCATAATTGTCCAAAAAGGTTAAATCCAAAATTTCATTAAAAACGAAAAAAAAACACAAAACCCAGTAAATTTAAATATAATTATATATATAATGAAATTTCATAGAGAAAGATTTAATCACAAGAAAAATCACTCTGGCTGAGAATCAAACCCAGGACCTTCCGCTATCTAGGCGGAATCTCTACCTCTGAGTTACCCGAGGCGACTATCAGTAAGATAACAACTTTTTCCGTATAAATTAAATATTTAGCAAACATACAAACTAACTAGATTATTGTTTGATTTTTATTAATGAAGATCGACATTTCGCCGACGACAACTTCAATATTTAATATAAAAGTTAATTGTTTATTTTGTGAATTAGTTTTACATTCGATTATATTTAGAATGCAAATTCATAGAGAAAATTTATTTTGAATATTGATGTTGCCATCGGTGAAATGTTGATCTTCACAAAATAAAAATGAACCTTTATTCAAAAGTTTAAATATAATGTTCTCGGAAGTTGGTTATAGATTTCTTGTTATTTTTTTAAAATAAAACAATTAAAATGAAAAAGAATCAATATTTTAGGGTGATTTAGTTGAAAATATCGTTATTTAACAATAAAATATTGGTTTTCCTTTTATTCATTTAAATTTTATTATTTCCTAAAAAATAACATAAAATCCATGACCAATTCTAAGAACATTGTTTTTAAATTTACTGAACTTCAAAATGTTTAGAATTTTTTTTTTAATTTTTTGGTTATAATGTTTTGGATGTAAGTTTTTAGGGAATTCTGAGCAACTTTTGTTAGTAAGATTTTCCGATAAAAAGATGCCTAATATGATTTTTTTGATTTTCTCCATTTATTTTGGTAGCGCAGGTGGTTTTGCATTTAAAGGGGAGACATGTTTTTTTTTTGGTCACAAGTAGACTATAAATCTTTGAAAAAATCTTTGGTTTAAATTGGATAAAATATAACAAAGATATAAGGATGGTGCTGCCTAACTTGTGACACACTGTATACTATACAGGTTCATGTTTGTTAAATACACGTGTAATAGGATCCAGGCTCAAGAGATTAAGAGAAAAAATATAAAAAGTCTCATTGTTTCCTGCGACAAATCGAGGATTAAATAAAATACTTGACTTTTGGTTTAAGCTCTGTATTTTTAAATTATTTCGATAGCTTGATCAATTTATTTTAAAATAATATAAAATAAATATAGGCCTAAAGTTAATAATGAACGAGATATATAAATGTGTATAAAGTATGTTATCTAAACAGAAACAGTAACCCTTAACTAAAGTAAAACTCATCATATACGGCCATGAAAGAAGAATAATAACAAAGGTAATAAACAAATGTTTAATATCTGTCAATTTGCATTAATATGTTGCAACTACAGTTTTTGTGAGACAAAAGATGTACATACTTTTAGCATATTAATAATATTAATATGAATCCATATATCTGAACAGAACTATCAAACATAAATATTTGATATGACAAAAATGTGCAGCATCAATGATAGATGTTGCACATTTGTTTATCGCGTTTGTTTTCGTTCCTTTTGCATATAATTTTCACTTTAGTTAGTACTACCGTTTCTGCATTCCGTAACAAAAATTAAAACGGAAATATGAGGATGGGTTGAAAACTTCTCGGCCTGAGGTTGAAAACAGTATTTTTAGGGGTTGATTTTGATTTTATTTCTCAATAAAATCTCCTTTGAGCTCGATGCACTTGGTCCAGTGATACTCTAAGCAATTCAAACCATCCGCGTAAAAGGAAATGTTAAGGTCTTCAAAATATGCGTTTACAGCATCAATGATTTCAAGATTAGACGAAAATTTGTGCCCTCCAAGCCATTTTTTCAAATTTAGAAACAAGAAGAAATCGCTGGGAACTAGATCAGGCGAGTACGGTGCGTGATTTAACAATTCGAAACCAAGTTCATGGATTTTCGCCATTCAATTGCCGACCAGTGAGGGGGAGCATTGTCTTTATGAAACAGCACCTTTTTCCTCAACATGTGTAGACGTTTTTTAGCGATTTCTTCTTTTCAACTATCTAGTAAGTTAGCGTAGGATTCACCTGTGATACTTCTTCCTTTTTCCAGGTAATCAATAAAAAGTATGCCCCGGGAATCCCAAAATACCGTGGCCATCACCTTGTCGGCTGATGGAACAGTCTTAGCCTTTCTTGGTGGTGGAGAATCACCATGTTTCCACTGTTTATAATAATAATGATAATATTTCAGGGATATAGTGATGGACCCATGTCTCATCAACTGTAATAAATCGTCGCATAAAGTCTTTTGGATCACGCCGCAAATGCTGCAAACACTCTTTTGAAACACTGACTCGTTGTTGTTTTTGAGCAATTGTGAGCAGTCGCGGCACCCACCTTGCACAAATTTTTTCATCTCTAAATTCTCGTGTAAAATTGATTGCACGAGTTCTTTAGATATGCCTACAGTATCAGCTATTTCCTGCAATTTTAATCTACGATCGTTTAAAACAATAGCGTGCACTTTTTCAACCATTTCTTCAGTGGTAGCAGATTTGGGTCTTCCCGAACACAACTTTTCCCACCTCGTTTAAATTCAGCAGTCCACTTTTTTACAGTGGAAAATGAAGGAGTTGATTCTCTCAGAGTAGAATCCAGCTCTTTTTTAATTTCTGTGGCAGTTAAGCCTTTCAAAGCAAAATATTTTATAACAACACGATGTCGTGTTTTTCCATTCTTCAAAAATAACTTGCAACAAAAACTTTAGCAGGCAGATACACATGAAGTTATGAAGCAATCGTTTTGACATTGCAGATTCAACTTTATGAAGGTTAGAACTTTACTGCTGTCAAAAAATTTATGCACTCAGAGCGCCCTCTCTGGGTCAGGCCGAGAAGTTTTCAACCCGCCCTCGTGTCTACAGTTTAAACCGAAAGTCAAGTATTTTATTTAGTTTTCTTAAAGTATTTGACACATGAAACCATAAAACTCTTCTATCTCTCATAATAAAGAAGCAATTCAACTGGTCCTTAGTTTAGAATCAACTTGTATTAACCAGTTTTAAACGTTTTTGTCCCAATCGAGAAAACGAGAAAAAACCTATTTTTGGCCATTTTGTAAGTGTTTAAAAAATATTGAGACATCATAGAAATTCGCGACTTAGCTCAAATAAAGGCTTGAACCTTTTAAAAACTATGGTCCAGAGAAACACAAAAACTTGAAAACTATTAAGTATTTACAGTCTCATTTTTGAAACACTTCCAAAAATTACCAAAAAAGGGTTGTTACCCTTTTAATCTCGTTCTGCTCACTAAAGGATGGAGCATTTTTGTTTCTAGATTTGTATACCACGGGGAAAATACTCTGAAAATAACCTACGACTTGTTCGGCAGCAAAAAGTTCAAAAATGTTGTACAGTATAATTTACACATAGTACAGTGAAACCAGACTTTTTAAATGGAAACATTCTTACATAAATGGTAATATGCGAAAAAGGTGCATTTTGGCAATAAACAACAGGAACCGATGAGGTTATAAAAATAAACCAATTTTTACCCTTTTTTCCGTGGGTCTAAACGGCAATTTTGAGGGTTCTTGCTCATTAGCTTGAATAAATAGCAACAGTTCAAATTTGTAGAGCATAAAAAATACATGCGTTTTTTTTTGTTTCGTCAAAAAGGTTAAAGATTGGTCGAGTTATAACACCTTGAAATTTGCGAAAAAATCGCGAATTTTAATCAAACACGGGTTTTTCAGTTTTTCTTAATTTTAGGGGGGTAAAACACATTTTGAATCCTTATACAAGAGGAAAGAATTTGAGAGGAGAAAAAAACACATGGATTTCGGTCCTGGCGAACTTATGTCTCATCGAATTGGACCGAGTTAAAGCTATCTGAAAACGGCCAAAATAGTTAAAAATCGATTAAAAGGATAAGTTTTGCATAAAAATAGTTTCTTTTTTTAATAAAAAATTATTTGTTCAATTAACTTGATGAATTTGTAATTTTAGTAAGCAAAATAATTTAAAAAAAATAAGTAAGAGGATACACTGTAAAAAAAAAATTGAAATTTACCTTGAGAAACAGTTAACTTTCCTCTTATTTGCGGTAGATTTACTCTAAAATTTAAGTTTACCTATGCGTTAATAGTTGTTTTACTATTTGTGGTAAAATGTTCTTTAATTGTGTAAAATTACACAAATATAAGTAATTATACTACATCTAACTAGTTAAAATCACTATCCATAATGTAAATTTACATAACAGAAAATTTTTTCTTGGAAATGTATTATTACTCAATAACTTGATTGATTGTTAGTGTAATATTAAAGATAAGATGAACTTTAACAAGTATAGTGTAATTTTGCCCTTAATATGTTTTTAACCGATGAGATACTATTTCGCTGATTGAACTTGTTTGTTGATGAGTGGTGACCTTCGTTTCGTGAAAGAATTCAGGAACCCATTATGAACGGTACAAATTGGGCTTTTGAGGAATGGTCGGAATGGTGTGTACCAATTTTTTTTTGATTTCTTGTTGCAGGTTTCGCAATCGGCGAGGCGTACCCTATCGATATCGAACGAAGTGTTCATTGCTCATTAATATTTTGTTTTTCGTTGTAGTGTAGTGCAGATTTATTAAAGGTAAATATTTACACGTATGACCCAAGATGGGAAGAATTTTATTTTATAGTAGAAGTTAGAAAATAATAATCGGTAAGTATATGTTAAAATTACAAATTTAAACCAATAAAATAAAAATATTTAATTTAATGTTTTTCTAGGATGAATAAAAAATTTGAAGAATTCGAAATAAACTAGCATAACTGTAATTGAGAAAGGTACTCGTGTAGAATTGTTTATACAATTTATAATTTTTAAATTTTCTAGGTGGAATCGAAACTTTATCTGAATAGCGTTTACTGTCTCCAACCTTACTTTGTGGAACTCCATAATCATGAAATATAAAATTTGAAAAAAGGACAAAACACAGAATAAAACATCTAACCTGTCACTACTTCAATCTATCAGACATAAAATTACAGAAAACAATTTAATTTCTGTTAAAGCAGATAAGGGTAACCCTTTGGTAATCCTTTCGAAAGATGTTTACACACAAAAGGTTAATGATTTTATTAATAAAGAAAATTTAGATGTTTTAAACAAAGATCCTACCACAAAATTCCAAAAAGAAATAAAACAAGCTTCAGCAAACTGCAATATCTGCTTTAATGAATTAGAAAAACAACAAATCATACATAAAAACCCACAACCACCAAAACTATATGGACTGATTAAAACACATAAACACAACATGCCTATACGACCAGTAGTATCATATATCAACGCACCTAATCACACCTTGTTCAAGAAACTCAACCATATTATTAACATCATAGGATACAAATCGAAATACTCTGTGAAAAATTCATTAGAATTAGTAGAAAAACTACAGAACATACATCTTCCAGCACATTCAAAACTTGTAAGCTTTGACATTTGTAACACGTTTTCAAAGATTCCACCACAAGTCTGTATTCCTTTGTTAGATAATTTCCTAGTTAATAGTAATGTAGAATTAGTAAAAAGATTAGAGTTAATTCAATTATTTGATCTTTGTATCAGTCAAAATTATTTCACTTTTAATAATATAATATATTTACAGAAGGATGGTTTACCTATGGGTAATTCTCTGAGTCCTCTATTAGCTAACATACTTATGGATAATTTGGAAGATCGAATATTTGAATTAGATCTTTCTAAACACATTATTTTTTGGTTTCGTTACGTTGATGACATTTTAGCTTGTTTTGACAGTTCTTTTGAGGTTATCAATGAATTTTTAATTCTTATTAACAGTCTTCACACAAACATCACGTTTACACTAGAAACAGAACAAAATAGAGCTACTAATTTTTTGGATTTAACTATTACAATTAATACAGACAATGAATTTGATTTTTCCATATACAGAAAACCCACAAGCACAGATATCACTATTCCTAACGATTCATGTAATCATAAAATGCATAAACTAGCGGCTTATAGATCATTAGTACATCGAGCTTTAACTACTCCAATGAAACGATCACATTTTGATAAAGAAATTTCAATCATCAAACAATTAGCACATGCAAACCATTATAACCATAACATGATTGACACTTTAATTCAACAAAAAGATTATAGGTTAGCTATCAAAAGAATATTTCCAATTGACACTCAAATACAAGACACAAACTACATACCAATACCATACTTTGGCAAGATATCAGAACAAACTGCAACTATAATAAGAAAAACCGCCAGTTACAAAATAACCTATAAAACTAACACCAACACCTTTTGATTTTTATTCAATGCTAAAGACAAAACACAAGATATCATCAAATCCGGCATTTACCGTTTGAATTGTTCTTTTTGTAACTAGGTTTATATTGGACAAACACTTTCGACATAAGATACAAAGAACACGTACGCTCTTATAGACTGAAACATCCAGAAAAATCGAATTATGCCAAACACATTTTGGAACAGAACCACCCAATGACACCTCAAAACAACATTAAATTCTTACATTTTTGCAACAACAAACACAAATTAGACATTTTAGAAGCTTTTGAAATATACAGACATAAACGCACAATACCTTTAATGAATGAACAAACTGAGCTTAGTAATTCTCCTTTATTAGAAGTGTTAGATATTTAGTTTTTGTTATGTATTGTATCTAGTTACCTATATTTTCTGTATGTATTTATCCTTAGCAACGTGTTTGTTTATCAATCTTATCTACCTTTGATAATGACACAAAGTGTCGAAACAATATTGTCAGGTTAAGATATTAATAAAACTTGTGATACTTTAACTAATCTTTGTATTTATATTATATTTCATCTTTATCTGAATGTCTTTGAAAGACCAAATATTTCCGAAAGCCCCTTAAAAGAAGTGCTGTTAATGTCTTATATTTTATATAAGTACAAACATTCAATAAAAATTACTTTGATTTTATTTTGTTTCATACAATCCATTTACCAATGTAAGTAATATTCAGAGGAACGATTGAACTTGCAAGTACTTTCGCAAGTCATCGTTACATTCAAGAAGTATTTTCACATTTGTATTTTAACCCTGAAAAGTACTATTGCCAAGAAATATTAACTTGTAACTTTACACAGGTGTTTTAATGTTAAAATGTAAAATTGCATTGAGATTGTAATTTTAATCTGTAAATTTATTTCAAAAGGAAACATTACAATGGAAATTTAACTTAATATTGTAATTTCCCACTTCATATGACAATTACACTTTGAAGTAAATTTACCCCAAAAAATGGAGGCAACATAGTTGCCTCCATTTTTTAGGGTAAATTTACCGGTAATTATTTAGAGTGTAGATTAAAGAGCTAATTTCTCCCCCGGGGGGGGGGGGGGTCTAGATGGTTTTGCTACAAAAATTACTTATTATCCAAATTTTTTGCAAATTTCGAAGTACTATAACTCAGTCAATTGTTAACATTTTTGGGCGAGATAAAAAAGGTCGCATGTATTTTTTATGCTTTACTTTTCGAGATAATAAGTAAAACTCCTCAAAATTGCTCTTTAGATCACCGAAAAAGGGGGTAAAAATTGGTTTATTTTTATAACCCATCGGTTCTTGTTTTCTATTGCCAAAATACACCTTTTTCATATATTAGCATTAATGTACGAATTTTTCCACCAACTCGCTAAAAAACGCCTATTTTTACTGTACTAACGGTATCAAGCTACCATGTGTTTGAATTTAAATGTTGTTGATAATTTTCTTAACACTTCATCAATTCTAATGATATTTAGGTCTTGGGAGAGGTAATTTTATCATTTATAACAACGCGTAAAATTAAAAAAACACAAAAATGAATTAAAATAATCATAATAATAATTTTGTTTATGAAAACAACAAAATTCGATATAAAGACGTTTTTTTTTATTTTTGGAATAAAATGTTCAGTTAGTAACCTAGAATGATAATCTGAAAATATTCGAAACGATGTGCGATTTTGGTCCCAAATTGTTTTCTGTTAAATTGTACAGTGCTATTATCCAATTTTTTCTAGGTACCTATTTTTAGTTAAATAATTTTGTTCTCAGAATGTATATGTTATATATCTGTGAGATCTTTTATAGGGGTTAGAAACAAACTTTACGGTTCTTAGGCTTTTAATTTTTGAACAAAAACTGTATTATTTAAGATTTATATGAAAAAGTAGCCAACTATGCTCTCTTGTTTATTAATAGAGATAGCTAATAATAGATTGTAAGGACTGTGGTTTATCACAACACTATAATTTAACGGTGTCTCCTAACCACACATTGTTTTGACTAATTGCTAATTTCATGTTTTCATGCCGAGAAAAAGGTAACATTGTTACCGAAATTCGCATTGGCAAATAGTCAAATACAGTGTGTGGTTAGGAGACACCGTTACCAATATTGCCAATATTTGCCAATATTTTTTGCTAAATCAACACGTTAGTATTTCATTAGTATTTGCTTCAAAAAATGTTCCTAATTTTAACAATAAAAATGCAGTAACATGAAAACGATTTTTAGTGACAAGCGGTTTGGACAAAAATGTTTTTTTATTGCACTTTTATTGTTAAAATTAGGAACATTTCTTTCAGGAAAATAATGAAACTAACTAAAGTGTTGATTTAGCGAAAAAATTGACGCTATATCTATTTTGTCTGTATATAGTCATAGCATAAGAACCGCAAGATTTCTTTCTAACCCCTACAAAAATCTCATAGATACATGACATATACTTTCTAAGGAAAAATTATTTAACTTACTTTCAATAAAATTGCCCCTAACAATGGGCACATTTTATTATTATTTACCTATTGCCCGATAAAAACAAAAGTATACCACATAGAAATATAACATTTTATTGTCGTATATAGAAATAAATTTACTATTTGCTCGTTTTTTAAATATTTAATTTGGTTCTGTACTTTACGAATAATACGCTTTCAAAGTCAGAGGACTCTAGAAAAATAAATGAATAGTAGTAGTTTTCAAGATATTCAATATTCAAAAAATATTTACACCGAGCAAAGTAATATAATATCGTGAAATTTGGGTATTTCAATTAAAACTTCAGAAAGTAGAAATTCCAATGCAAATATGTATTTTGAATTGGTCATTAACTAATTATTTTGATTGCTGTGTGGTATTTTTGAAAAAAATCTTTTAGCAATTAGTTTTTTGAAACCTTATACGATAAGATATTCAATATACAATTAACAAAAGAATTGATAAGATTCACAGCTTATATTCTACTCATGTCTCAAGAATGTTATACAATTCTTGATATATTATGTATATAGAGTCGATTATAAAATAATGGCTGGTTATAAAATATTAAAATACGCATTTATGTTAGTATTGTTCTTTTAAATGTTACAATAAAAATGAGATAAAAATTCAATCTACTGATTTGTTTATTTGTTTGAATCTATGTACAGAACATTAATAGTATCGCTCCTTATTGCGGTAAGAATAATCGAGTTGATGGTATTATTGTTTAATAATATATTAAATAACACAATTATTAAACTATTAAGACTAAATGTGCAAAAACATAATATGCAGTTTAGGAATGTTGATTACATAAAAAGAGATTATGTAATTATAAATATTTGTCGAAACATTTTGCTATAACAATTTCTGCAATAATCGGTTAATAACTTAGAAGAACGAAAGAAGCAGGTCTGTAATAAACGAATTTATGTGTATCTCTCTTTAATTTGGTTTAGTTTCAGAAGAGAGTGTGATAAGTTTATAGAACGGTAGGTCAATGTTAAATTATCCCAAAGTGTACTTTCTAATCATTAAAGAATATATAATTATTATTCATGCAAAATTTCCATACATTTTTTTCTTCGCTATTCTTTTTTTTTGATAAAAACAAATGTATTGAAAATTAAACGCACTAAACTTATATGTATGTAGAAGGCTTGTCTTTAATCTTTAAATAATCTATATATTTATATCGGTTTACTTTATGAGAAATTTATTTAGTTTCTTTTATAAATTTGTATTGTTTGTAAATCATTATTATATGGGTATCATTTATGTAAATTATTAAATACGCAAATTCTTAAATTAGATCTATTTTTCTAGAAATTCAAATAATCACCTTTGACTTTATAAAAAATTAACAAGTTAAAGGTAACTATTTAATATTTTTCCATTAACCTTCAAATTAATACTACTTTCTTTAAAAATTCATCTACAAATAGTCTTCTAATTAGAAATTTTAAAAAATAAAATTTTCAATCTCAAAGTGCCTAAATACGTTTTAGAATTTTGCTAAATAGGGTAATTAAATTTAAAGATTTTTTTTAATTTCCTATTAATTTGCTTTTTTAAAAACAAAAATCTTTATATTGCAATAGTAAGTACCTATCATAAGACAATTTTTATTACTTAACCTCTTAAGACTTAATAGTGGTTTTCAAATTTGATTATGTCAACTGATGAAATGATTTTAATCTTTATTTAATAAACAAATTATTTAATATGAGTTATAGCGACACGGTGTTGTTAATTTAAGATCCTTTTATAAATTAGCTGTCCTATATCAATAAATTGTAAACGCAAAATCAAATTTTAAAAACTAAATCCTTACCAAAGCATTAAAATGTAAAAGAAAACAAATAAAATCCGTCAATCACATGTAAAAACTTCACTTCATTTAATCAATGTACTATAATATAATAATACCCGATTGAATTTAATTCAAAATAAGCCCGCTCACAATGCACTGTTCTACTATACAATTTGAGCACTCCTACACCAACAACAATCCGAAAGCGGATGACAGCAATTCGCAAATGGAGGTTCAACACCACAGTCGGAGTAGTTGTTTAGTACTCTCTGGTACTAAGCGTACTTTGGTTCTGACCCAGGTCACTCTACTTACGAGTTTAGCTACTTTAGAACGAAGCGCGCGCCTTTTTCCCTCCTCATTTCACTTTTTTTTATTTCTTTCAGTGCGAAAATTAATCAATTCTTGTCAGAATAACCAAAGCGATTTAATTGAAAAAATAACATCCGCGGACATCCTACTTGTCACTGACCTTCTTTCTAATCTTAATCCTTTATTTTGTTTTTTCATTTAATTACCTGTGCAAAGGTATATCTTATTCCATTCATCAACGCATTGACTTTTGAATTATGTTTAAAAACATGGATTTTTGAAATAAAGTGATAGTCTCATACATTTGATGTTTTTTTCCTTTGCTTTATACGTTTTTTGATGTTTAAGACAATCTTTGGACTTGGAACACGTGGAAAAGGATACTACACTTTTAAAAGTAAGAATCACTTATTACCTTCAAAGCCAATAATTCGGAAGGATACAGGAAACTACTATAACTATAAACTAATTGAACCCGAAACAAATAATATCCATTTGCAATCCTCACTTTAAATAAATAAAAAATTTTAAAGAATGTATATTAAATTTGAAAAATGGTAAAATACCTTTACAATCAAAGCAGAAATTAACATATTAATTGAAATTATTATACAAACTTTTTAATTTCTGGGTAACTTCAAACTGAACAAACCACCACATCTTCTGAATTACCCAGATATGTCACCTTGTTACTCTATTAGGAATATAAATGTACTTAAGAGTTCAAGGTGACTTTTCAAACGTTTAAGAGTTGCTTAGATGGGTTTTTCAACACATCTTCATATTTTTGAATCAGGCTTTGTTATCCTTTAGAGAGATGCTTATTTAGGTTGTTATGAGCTTCTTTCTAAGGCAGGGACGTAACTACCGCTGTGGAAGCTGTATCAACCGTACCGGACCTGTTAAAGTATTACAATTTTGATTCAAGATGCATATTAAAAGGTAGTGGCGTATTAGTCCCCCCCCTCCCCGAAGTTTCTTTAACAGTCTAGGTCATTTATGTACTGAAGCCGTGGTCTTCCATAAAAACCCGAAAATTTAGTAGTAGCCCCACCCCGAAAAAAATTCCTAAATACTGTTAAAGAGTGAACTCACCAAAATCCGGACAGGAAGGTTAGGCGATGCCGTTTTTAATTAAATATTTAGGGAACTGAAATTTTGCCAATAGTTTTCTAATAGACTTTGGAATAACATATGACAATCACGTTTTGTATAATATAGGCCGATTCCATCGCAAAACAGGCAGGTGGTGCCGGTCAAAAATAAAAAGACCCCTATTTTTTTGTTTGGCCTAAAAAAATTTCTGGATCAAGTTACAAGTCATCAAAGGGCAAGAATATTTTTACTGTATAAAACTGATTTTTTTTAATATTTCGGAAACTAATAGGAATATTTTAATACATATTTGGATTTAGCTAAAAGGTATTTCTTTTCTCTAAATTTTGAGACCTAAATTATCTTTGTAGCATGTACCTGAAGAAATATATATGGCCGTTTATTTTTGAAAAGGGTCAATTTTGACCTGTTTCTCAAAAAGCCACTTTCAAAAAAATCTTACATTTTAATATTGTGTTCTGATTAGTGTTGTAAATAAGATAACGTTCTAAAAATGCTGATGAGAACGTTCACGAATGTTCGCGCACGATAAAACCGTATCAAAAGAACGTTCTTGTCGGGAGCACAATCGAGTATGTTCGCAAACGTTCTCATAGGTCATTCCATGCCAAATCAGCACAAAAAATGAACTTTTCAACCCGACCATCTCAAATTTCTGTAAAATTTGATAGAATGGTAGAGGACATAAAATAACTTACGTATGCAAAGTTATAGTCCTTAGTGATACAAGGTATACTACAGCGGGGTTGCAAACATGATAAAAAATGTATTTAAGCGTACAAGGTGAACAAGAACAATTCATAACTCCGCGTCGAATTATTGTAGAACTTATATCTTGGGCATGTTTTAAAGATCATAAAAAATTGTTTTATAATAAAATATGTAGTTTTTCATTTCAAGGTCACATGATGTCACCTTTGACCTTAAATATCTAAGAAAGTGTACCTTCAGTTTTTTAGGTATACAATATGTTATACAGATAGATGCAGTCTCTCTTTGGTGTATTTTTCATTTTGGGAAGCCTTTAAGAACAGGAGTAGAAAAATGGCAAATGTGGTAGTTACACACTACCACACTACGCAGTAGGGTGGTCCTTATTTTTTGATTTTTAATTTTCAAAATATGTACCCTCCAAATTTTTTACATTACATGAAAGGAAGTTAGCCTAAAATTTCAAGTTGATCAGATCATGCTAACCCGGCCCAGTTCAAACCCCGTCAAAGTTCAGCTATTTAAGGCTGTTTTTCACCAAGTGCGTATTTTCAGTGAAACGGTTGCATCTACTAAACAAAGCTATTCTTCCTTTTTTGTAGGAAATTTAATCTACTATAAATTTGGTCCGTACATCATTTTCGAGAAATAAACTGTTTTTAAGTTATGAAAGTTAAATCAGATGCAGTAGTTTACGGGCCGTGCAGTGACATATTGAAACATTTTATGTTACTCATTTGTGGTGCTTTTCTTCAATACTTCTGACTACTAGCATACTTCTAATGCTTTTCTAATACTTCTTACTGGATATTATTATTAATATATAATAATAAAAATTGCTACTACCCATTACTTGTCGAAGCAGGCCCTAGAAGCTATGAAGCTTGTGGTGGGGGAAGAGGTGATTATTACTATTACTCTGAACCAACGTGCGGCTGCAGCCGACTTAACAGATGGTATGGCAACTTAGACACCGCAAAAACTCCTTGCAGAACGCTTCAAAAATAT
Source organism: Agrypnus murinus (assembly GCA_929113105.1). Lineage (NCBI taxonomy): Eukaryota > Metazoa > Arthropoda > Insecta > Coleoptera > Elateridae > Agrypnus > Agrypnus murinus. The sequence continues at coordinate 90,639,851 of OV816023.1, read as the reverse complement.
GATGGCGATAAGTTTAAAATAAGATTTTTCTCTCTATCTTTTGCTCTAGAACACAAGTAACATTTAGTCTTCCTGTGTTTAAAAACTTCAACTTTGTCTGTTAATTCCCAATCGCAGAGAGTATCATAGACTGTTGGAGATACTTCTTGACCTGTTGTTCACAGTTCTGGAACCGCAATTAATTAATCGACACTAATTAAGCCAATCTATACTATAGATTTTCCAATTAAAGCTGGAAGTAGTTTGAGTCTCAGTGAATGACTGCAAATTGTAAATATATTTCTAAAAATGACAATTTTATTTTGTTAGCTGTCTGTACGCTAAAATATTGTCTGTATTCCCTGATGGAAGATCTGTTTATGACATAGGCATTTGGGTCTATTGATACGGCTTCTACATTTGCTGACAATATGTGACCAAAGATACCTGTATCCTTGTCACTTATTTTGCATCTATCTAGCGCTGATAAAATTCCTGAAGTCAAAATTTGTTTCCTGATCATTTTCTTTGCTCTTAGTAGTAGAGTTCATTTTAGCACCTAAAGTCCCATGCTTGATATTGATTTCATTTCTTTCACTCTCTTCATTATCTGACGCTTCTAAAGTTAAAACATCGACAACCTCGTCTAAAAAGATTTACTTGCCTATTGAAAACATTACATGAATTTCACTTTTTAATCTTACCTACATCAGTGGATTCAGTTTCTTCTCTTCTTGAAAGTTCTGGTACGTCTAAATGCATCTGCCTCTGCCTGTCTGCTGTTTTAGTTTCATTCTTTTTGATTTTATTTCCTTCTTTCTGTATTCTAACCTCTTTTTATGGGCAGTCGTATTGTATCTTTGTCTTCTAAGATCTTCATCATTTCTAGTGCATTGGCACGTGTGATGTCAAACAAATCATCTAGTTCTTCAAAGATTTTTCTCTTTGCCTGCAGAAATCACTTTTTTGTTCTAGTTCTTATCCAATTGCTGCCAGGGTGAATACAATTTTTTCAACTTTTTGTCGCAGTTTAAATAATAGTGTTGGAGAATTCGTGCCTTTTTTCAAATCACTGATCTACCACAAACGCAGCATTTCCATTCAAACAAACTAAACGGGCAGTTACAGAAATATTCTTATAATCCAAAGTAAGTATTACTGAAAAAGAAACTAGAATATATTTCTTATCAGTTATTGCTGGTCCACGTAAAAACTTATTCCAGTTTTCATAAACGTGAGTGAGAATTACCTGCTTTGATTTTTTTGATTTAATTTTATTTAATTTGTATAACTGCAAGGATTGAGAAAGTAATAAGTACTTAGAAAGAAGAAAAAAGAAAAGCAATTCAAGAAAACCCAATTGCATTGTATAGTCTTTATTACACAACAAACAGACCACTGTAAAATAAGTACTTGACGGCTGGTTATAATGTACAATGGTTAATGGAATAATCTGCATATAGAAATAATCTTTGTGGATAAACTTAATATTCCAATAAGTGAGTTTCGCGTATTTTAAAGACAACTCAGTGTCTTCAAAACCAATACAACAACCTTTCACACAAATAGGGCTAGCTTAATATTTTATATCTGTAATGATGATCTGACAATTATGAATTATTGATGACATTACCTTATGACCCATGTGTAAGTATATTAGTATTGTAAGGACTAGAGTGCTCTTCTCTCACCCAAGCGGCCCGGTTCGACTCCTGGTAATGGCAGACCTGGTTAAGGTTTTCTGCAGTTTTCCTTAGCTGTAACACAAATGTGGGTTTATGCTATGCAATCTGTTAAGTCGGTTTCAGCAGCACATTGGTCCAGTGTAATAGTAACAATCGCCTCTTCCTCCAGCACAAGCGATATAGCTTCTAGGGCCTGGTTCGCCAGGTAATGGGTAGCAGCAATTATTATTATTATTAATAATTTCCAGTAAGAAGTATTAGAAAGGCATTAGAAGTATGGTAGTAGTCAGAAGTATTAAAGAAAAGCATCACAAATGAGTAACATAAAATTCTTCAATATGTAACTGCACGACCCATAAACTACTGCATCTGATTTTCCTTGCATAACTGAAAAACAGTTTATTTCTCGAAAATTATGTACTGACCAAATTTATAGTAGCTTAAATTTTGCACAAAAAAGGAAGAATAGCTTTTTTTTGTAGCTGAAACCGTTTTGCTGCAAATAGGCATTTTGTGAAAAACCGTCTAAAATAGCTGAACTTTGACCTTAATGCGGGGCCGGGTTAGCATGATCTGATCAACTTGAAATTTTTAGGGTAACTTCCTTTCATGTAATGTAAAAAAATTGGAGGGTACGTATTTTGAAATTTTAATTTTCTTTCTTACCCATACAAATAAGGCCACCCTACTACGCAGTTTTCTTGCACAAAACATGCATCTGGCAGTTCAGACCAGAGTATTGTATTAGGTATTTAGTATATATCTGTGCAGCTAGCTGTGAATTTTATCTACTAAGACAAGTATAGGTACGATGTTGTACCTGTACCTGCAGATACAGGTAGCTGTACAGGGTGTCCCAGCCAAAAGTGACACATTTTACCACCGACTACTGATTAAACAAAATAAGATGGAATTATGTGATTTTCACTATTAAGTTTTACTTTGAGTA